>OZ038476.1:150838579-150918579 GCA_964036315.1 Acanthosepion esculentum | reverse complement strand
CTTTCCAAATTTGAAGCCAAATGCTTGCTACTAACAGTATCACAGAAAAACTTCAAACAGTTAAATCGGTTAAAACAACGTGATCGGTAATCCGAATTTTATCAACAGCATCTAATTCAAAATTTCTGTCACTGAAACCGAAGCTTTAATTTTAGGCCTGAAATTCGCCACCGAACTAAAAGAAAGATGACACTGTCACAAACTTAACCTAAAACCATAAATTCAACAACACCGAACTGGAAAAAGGTTTCGTACTTGCAGCCATCATCATAAAACATGAAAAATGCTAGATTGATATACCTTTATATTTGTTCTTTTATTTTATAATCCTGTCGGATTAGGATCCATATGCGATTTGCATTTGATTTTAAATCATATATATATATATATATATATATAGAGAGAGAGAGAGAGAGGGGGGGAGGGAGAGAGAGATAGAGAGAGAGATAGGTAGATAGATGTTTTGAACAATAAAGAATAGTAAAAACTTAACATTTTCAGACACAAGGGATTGTATATTCATACATTTTGTTTTATTATTTCACATAGGTTCCTCGGCTAGTTTTGACCAGCATGGCCATCATTTTTATGGTCAAATGGCCTCTTTCAAGTTGTTTTTTAAAAAGAGACTGGGGACATTCATGAGCCGCAAAATTCCCTTTTTGTCTATTTTGAGAGTTTTATTGTTTGCTGGGAGGGGGGTGTATGTTATATATATATATATATATATATATATATATATATATATATATATATATATATATATATATATATAGCATAATGAGAGGCCACGTATACTTTCTTGATATGTATATAATATCTGGATAAAATAAATGAAACAAAATTGGGTGTTTATGGTCTGAAATATTAAATAAATAAATATATACAAAAACACAGAAATAAATACTTTCATAAAAAAAACACACAATTTTGTTTCATTTATTTTATCCAGATATTATATATATATATATATATATATATATATATATATATATATATATATATATATATGTATATATATATATAACATATATATATATATATATATATATATATATATATATATAACATACACTAATATGTACTTACATATATATATATATATATATATATAGATATATATATATATAGATAGATAGATAGATAGATAGATAGATAGATAGATGTGTATGATAAAAACATGCGTATTCCCATATATGCTTGCAACAAGATATATATTTTTTTTCTCAGGTGTTATAAAAAAATAGTTCACAATTTTATAACAGAGTGGTATATTATGCATACTCACTAATATGTATTTAAGTACATATTCGTGAATGTGCATAATAATATACCACGTCAATTGCACGACTCGGAGTTTCTTGTGAATATGCAATCTTCAGGTGCAGCGTAGGTCAGTATGATCGTTAATTGTTAGGAAATTCGCATTCTCGTGATGTTGATAAGGAGTGCCAGAGAAAAGCAATAATAATAAAAAAAATTACAATATTAGCTCTGATAAAAAAACATGCAATAATAACAGCAAAAATTGCAATATGAGCACTGGTAAAAATGTTTTCTGAAGACATTAGGTTTATAATACCCAGAAATTCATACACAGATGTCCTCTAGGACACATGGCACAATTGATAAAGGCGTAAGTTAGATTCAGTTTTGAGTTCAATACCTGGTTAAGTGGATGGAGAACTTGGAGAAGGGAATTAACAGGAGATAACTGATAACTGACATCCATTAAACGTAGCACGTGGAACTAGAACAGTCTACCCCAGCGAGCGAAATAAATGGTTCAGTTCGACTGAAGGAGGCCGGAGCGTACAACGGCCGAAACGTTCTAATAAATATGGCAACGACGATGAAGATGATAGTACCAACAATGTAAATAGTGTAAGTAATGCCTTAGGAAGTATACTTAGCTCTCACGATTTTAACTGAATTATAGGTAAAAATGAGATATATAATGATTTTGAAACCTAATCTTATACTTACAAAGGTGAAATTATATATACAAACGTAATAAAATAATCAAGTACGATCTACCTGTATAGATATATAAAATACTATTTAATGATTGGTACTATGAATATTAATAGGTGTTACATATTATATTAATATTTGTAAGATCAATTTTGAAATCTATTTTAATGGAACTCAATGTGTTTGAGCTGCTGCTTACTTTTAGGTTTATATGTGGCAATCAATTCACATCTTTTGTTCAGTAAGTTATGGCGTTTTAAGTGATTTAAGATAATAAGTTTTTTTCTACCACACATAAGTTACATCTGGCTCCCTTTATATAGTATGGTTTAGCTTTCGCGATTATCTCCCAGTTAATGGATGGTTTCTTATAGTTGTTTTTTAATTGCCAAAAATAATTTGAGAGCGTTATACAGTTTTTGTATTTAATATTGTTTAGCGTCATTTGGTGATGATAAAAACGTAATTTACAGTTGTTCTCAATGGAACCAAAGTAATATTTAACATTGTCGTCTGGATTGATCCTAGCTCTGTAGACTATTCCTTCGCTTATGCAGTCTCCATTTCGTGGGCAGCTTACGTTTTTACAGCAGTTGCATTGACTTGTAGTATTTTGTTTATGCGCTTGCTTAATATATTATTGTTATATTGCTATATATAATTATCGATGTTTTTAGTACAGCTATAGCTTACTTTAATATTTTTTGTTGAAAATATTTTTAGTGTTGGAGAATGACTAAAGTGTTTGTGAATTAAATGTAAAAAAATTCTACCTACATTAGTTTGGACGCTACTATTGGAAGGTCGGATGAATATATGTTGATCATGATGACGGTAGTCTTTGAGTATAGAATCCAGAGGTTGTCAGTGAATATTTCGATAAAGTAGCAGAGCGTAGTTCTTCCTTCTGTTCTGGTCATCTTTGGTTCTGACAGGTTGGCATTGGACATTCGGAGAGAGTAACCAAAATGGCCGCATTTATTTAAGACGGATTGAATATTTTACGCCTCCTGATTGGTTAATCTTCTTTTCAGGAACTATAAAGTCAGACAAGTCATTTGGGTTTGCTCACTCGTACTAGACTACACAAAATAACTTAACACTATATGATGTTAGCTTGTGTTGTTTCCGATTACTTTTACCTTTATTGTTTCTTCCTACATACTCTAATTTCACTTTATGATTGCCTTTTTCTAGTGCTTTAGTATATTTTGTATTTTCGTCAAATATTTCTTTGTTACGGGAGTTGGAGGATAACCTGCATTCTACTGATTTATGCAAGTTTTCATAATACTTTTATGATGGTTGCATTTCGTACCTGTGGTTGTATGAATCCTTAATGTTTATAGCGGCCCCTACTCAGGTGTAATGTAAAGTGTAGGAAATTGATCACTTTAGTGATCACGTTAGTATACTATTCAGTTTATGGTCCTTAACGTATTAAATTAGGTCCTTTATCATCTGGTTTGCTTTACTTAGTCTCTATTTACAGTATTCTGTCGTTTCTGTATATTTCATCGTTTTTTTTTTATGTCAGAGATAAATCCGAGTCTCCATAGCCCTAGAAATTCGCATGCCTCTACAGAATCATGTGTAACCATGTATACGCAAATGTCTGGATTATTTCTATTGTTTAAGTTGTTGACTGCTGCCATAATTCTTGCCTTCCCTTCATCTTTAGTGTTAGCAAGAGTTTTGTTGGGCTTCCTATCAACTGCGCCCCACACTTCATAATCAAGGATGTTGCAGCAGTCTGGGGTGTTAGGTGGTCTGATGTATGGGGTGATGTGGGCGCAGATATTTTATAAAGTATAATTCTTCTTACGTCGTGGAATAGTATCGGTTTCTGTGCCAGAAGAGATATGTAACTTAAATCTGTTAGAAAACCTTATACGAACATTCCAGAGTGCTTGGGTGTCAATCTGAAGACAGTGCAGAGGATTTGGAAAGAGTGGGATGGACCCAACGGTGATTATGAAGTTGTATTTAATGATTACGAGTGCTGGCGACGTTATTGCTCTATTCTTCTTTCCCAAACGGCCAGAGACCTCAATATGGTGTACCTTGAGGAGGTAGTGCTGCCCTGGGTCAGGAGGGTAGCTGCTGGAAGAATCCTATGTCTCGCAACAGGACTGTTCAATATGCCTCACAAGCAGAACCCATTCATGTCAGACAATTTCTTAGATCACATCACTCCATACTTTTAGTGAATAAATTTCCTCATTAGTATTTTTGTGTAATTTCGGTAAATATATCACTTAAAAATAATTATCAGTGTTATTTCTATTTTTATTTATGTAATTTAGACTACAAGTTAACCATCGCACCATATATATATATATATATATATATATATATATATATATAGAAGTGTTGAAACAAAATGGCTACTTTTGTCGTGATTTTATAACATATTTATGTTGTAATATTCAAATAAATAATTATATCTGCTCTACTCTGTATTGAGCACTCTTTAAAGAATATTGATTGTTGGTTATTGGATTTCATTCCGTATATACCAATCCTAAACTTGGGTATATATATATATATATATATATTGTGGAGCAAATTATGAAGAGGCAACTTGTTAACAGGTTGGGGTATCTGGCAGAACGGATCTGATGTTGCAATGCCCTAAATCCGTAATAAAGCTGATGACCTCTACCGCTGCATTTTATAAATGTATTTTAACAATATATATATATATATATATATATATATATATATATATGTGTGTGTGTGTGTGTGTGTGTGTGTGTGTGTGTGTGTGTGTGTGTGTGTGTGTGTGTGTGTATTATACCAATTGGTATTTGGTAGGGATAATTCTAAAGAGGACATTAATATATATATATATATATATATATATATATATATATATATATATGAAATTCGAAAATATATAATTATAATAATAATATGTTGTGTATTATTATGCAATAAGACAAAAGAAACGGATGCGAAAAAGCTTAAAAAGCAGAATTGCGGAGGCACGTATATGTGTTTTCTCAACAGCAAAATAAAATGATGTTTGATTTTTGGTGTGGAAAAAGATTTGTTTTGAGAATGTGTAGATTTATTTATTTTTTACATCATTTTTCGAATCAATCTTTAAGACTTTCAAAAACACAAGAACAAAACAATTGAAACACATCCCAATTTTTATTTTATTTTACTTCGAACATTCATAAAGTATCTCCTATTTTAAAAAATGGTTTCCTGTTCCTGAAACGTGAAACCGGATTTAATAAATTATTCAGTGAAATCTCACATAACGGCAGGTGATAATCTGCAGATCTAAAATCACGTCTTGCATCATCGAAATGAGTCAAACCCCCCTCTCACAAAGGCAACGTAATGTGTAATAAACCCAAATGTCAATTTTGTAAACATATTATCATCGATAGAATTTTTACTCCAACTTACAATCATACAATAATCCGATTTTCTTCCTTAACTTGTGACAGTTCAAATATAATGTATGTATTTTGTTTGCAACAAATACAATGCAAGAAATTATATCACTGAATCTTGTACAGAATTTCATCTCCGCTATTAAGCCACAAGCAACCTATCAGAGCCAACAAAATTAATTTCACTCTTACTGCAAAATATTAAAAAAAATTTCACCAAAATAGACCATAGTGTTGATAACGTCACATGCATCATTTAGTATCTTCATTTAGTTACTAATAAAATCGCTGAAAGCCAGAGTTAAAATTCAATATTAAAAATAAATTTCCACATTCTAGGATTAGATAAAATTTACGCATACTCAATGAAAACACTTTCCACTAAAAAGCCATCTCCGAATACCCCACAACCCAAATCTTGGTCGTTCAATGGCACCCAAAATATCGAATTTAAACAGTAAAATAAATCACTCATACAGAACAGGACACTATCACACAAGTATTCAGACATTAATTAATACGTACATCCAACCACACAGGGTAGAGGAATCATAAACGACTTTATATCCACCAGCAAATTTAAAACAATCGTGGTTCTATTTTGTTTCAGGGGCAAATTAATATAAAATTATTATTATTATTATTATTATTATTAGTAGTAGTAGTAGTAGTAGTAGTAGTAGTAGTAGTAGTAGTAGTAGTAGTAGTAGCAGTAGTAGTAGTATCGTTTGTGTGTTATTTTCCTGCTTTGTATCCTGTAGAGCAGGGTTCAAATTATGGGCCTTAAGCCCTATAGCAGTATTGTTAATTTATTGATTGCACTTTTCTTAGTATATAGGGTGTTCCAAGTAGGGCGATTTTCTGGGCAAATTGTATGCTGATGTTACCCGTGACACTCAGTAAAATTGGCCATCCCTTTTCTCCCGAGACCCAGAGATCCGATTACGATTGGCACAGTCTCAGTCTTCGTTCCCCACATCCTGTTCATCCCGATCTCCAGGTCCTTGTATTTGGACATTAACTCGATAATTTTTATGGAGTTGTTTCAGGTGGTACTGCTATGTCAATAAGCATACACTTCCTGAATTTCCTGTCTTTTATGATAATATCAAATCTGTTGGCTTTTGTTTCCCTGTCAATTTGAGTTAGCATGTCCCGGAGGATTTGTTACATCATTATTTTCGGTAACCGTGTCTGGTTGGTGGTCATGCCATTTCTCAGTTTCTTCCATTTGGTGCTTCTTGCATATCTTCCCGTGTACATATATCGCTACCTTCTTATATCTCTGTGTATATTTATTTTTTGACAGTTCCGGATATCCTGATATAATATGGTTGACAGTTTCATCAAATTTTCCACAGATCCTGCATTTCGAGTTAGTTCCATTCTTGGTTATGTGACAGTGATAGGATCTGGTAGCGAGACTTTGGCCCTGGGCTGCAATAATTAGGCCTTCTGTCTCAGCTTCCAGCCCGGTGCTCCTCTGTGTTTTCTGTTGGTCCACATCTGCTTCCTTCGTTCTTTTTTATATATTTGTCATGCAACGCCTTGTCCTCCCAGTTTTGTTGTAATTTCATTTGGCCAAGTTGCTTTACTTTCTGTTTCACTCATTAGGCTTAGATAGTATTGGCTTAGTTTTTCTTTTGGTTGGGTTTCAGGTATAATAAGCTGTTTTTTTAACAGTGCAGGTTCTTTGTTGGAGTAGATTTGGTGTTTTACTATTTGTAGGGGAAAGTCATTGTTTTTTGTGAGGTAGGCTTCCAATCCGATTTTTGAGGTTTTAGAGTTAACTCAAGTTGGATTAGTCCTTGACCACCTAAAGCTGTTAGCACATACAGCCAATGAATATCTGATTTCGTGTGGTGCACCCGCATTTGGATTTATCATAGCAGTATAAAAGACTCTCATTACTTCAATATACTCTTCCCGAGACCATTTCTGAGGGAGCGGGGATTTTCTTTTAATGAGTAGAAAAGGCCTCTGAGAGGGTTGTCCTCAGCGTGGTTTTTCTCTAGTTCCCCTTGGGTAATGCTTGTTTCAGTTGCAGACTTTTCGATCCTAGTCTGGTTCAACGCGTTACGACTCATACGGTTTATCAATATTTTTCGTTGTGTCATCATTATAGTTAGTTCCTTTTTACCCATACTTTATTATTATTATTATTATTATTATTATTATTATTATTATATATATATATATATATATATATATATACATACATATATATATATATATATATATATATATATATATATATATATACTTTGATTTCTGGCGTATACTCATTTCTTTCCGCATTCCAAACAGACACCTAAGCTCAAAAATGGTATCATGATATTTTCCACTGAGCATGTTTTCAGAAAAGAAAAAGAAACAAAAAAACACCTTCGATCACACATATTTTACATGGACAAAGCCCTTCATAAGGTGTGGACTGTACATAATTTTTTATGACATGGTCTACTCAATGTCACTCGACCCGAGGGCTCCAACTACAACTGGAGTTGTTGATGACACTATGTGTCACATTTTTGAGATTTTCTCTTCAACGTTCTTATATTTTGTTAGATTTTTGAAGATATTCAACGATACATTACAGTCTGCAGCGGTTGCCATGTGAATAAGAAAGCACATTTTTTAAGCGATATCTGGGCAATTATCTTTGCTTGTTCTGTGAGCATTGTAATGGTCCACAAAATTGTAACAGGTTTTATCTCCGAAACTCATCCTGGATGGTGTTCATACCAATTTCTTGCAGTTTCTTTTCCGTACAAGTTGCAGATTTTCCAGTGCAGATATTGGCTCACTCTGTCATGCCGTGTGGCTCATTGTTTCTTTTTTAGGTATGATTCCAATCCAATTGCTGCAGTTTTAGAGTTAGTTCAGGTTGGTTCTTATATCTGATTTCGGGTGGTGCATACCTTATATGAAAATTAATGCCAACCCAATTTATATTCAACCCAATTCTAAGCACCCTCCATCTATAATTCAACATATACCTTCATTTGCAGAACGTAGGATTAGCAACCACTCATCGGACGAAGATATGTTTGATAAATATAGCAGTGTGTATAATAAGAATTTTAAAGAATAGTGGTTATATATAAGTTGAAATCAAGAAGTAACCTTCTTAGTAAAATATTTAACAGGAACACATTAAACCTAAGTTATAAATGCACCAATAACCTTGAGATATTATAAAGTTACGCAATAATAATATTTTAAACCAATAACCTGGATCATAATACACGTTCCAAGGAAAATACAATTAATGATACTGGCCGGTACAATTGTAATAATTCTGACCACTGCTCATTATCAAATAAATATTTAAGTAAAAACCCCTTGTTTATATTTGTACTATCTCTACAATTCAGAATCCGAACGTTCAAAGATTCTATATTGGTAGTACTAAGAATTCTTTGAAGACTAGGTGGTATCAACATACCTTGTCCTTCACAAATAGTACTTAGAAATAATATATCGCTAAATGTTTTTTGTATTTTAAAGATGATAATATAGACGACTAAGATGAAATATAAAATTTTAAAAACGGCAAGGTCATGTACATTTTTATTTGAAACATATCTTCTCTGCTTACACAAAATATTGGAAATTATCAGATTTAATAAAAATGTCTTATTAAATCAAAGGAATGAATTAACAGTAAATTATAAACATGGTTTACATTTACCTTACAATTAAGTTAAGCTTTAGAATTTGATTATCCGTTTTAGTTGTAATGCGTTGCAACATATATGGCGTATTTGTAAGATTACTTGGATTTAATATAATTTTGTATTAATCTCCTGGTAGTATTAGTAAAATCTTTCACGGATGTATTGTTATTTTGTTGTTATTTTTGACATTTTACATTGATTTGTTATTGTTATTGGCATCTTATATGAAGAATCTTTATTCAACAGTTGCATATTAATTTGACAAATAATTCTATAAGTTTAAATTATTTACTAGTCTCTTAAGATATTTATTTATCAAATATAAAAAGAATTATGCAAGAAACTCACATAGTATATAATTTGTTTAGTATTTTGTTAAATTAACTCTCCGCCCCATTTTTATTTCTTAGGAAATGGCATTGCCAAGTTTGCATAATTTATGTATCCGTTAACATCCGCTCCTGTTTAATGTATGCACTAGTTTAAATTTAAAGTAGGTCATATTTGATTGGTTGATCAGAGTAAAGCCCACAAACCTTATAACACCGCCTTTTTTTTTTTACTGTTTTTATAAAAAGTGGTTGTATTTTGCTTTGAAATCTAAATAAATCGTTCACTCGCCAGTAATTTACAATCGCCTGATGAGATGCATTTGATACGCATTGAAACACGCCTGCAACGGTGTAGCGATTTTCACATGTTTTCGATGGAATATGCTAAAATAAATAATATTGCTCTATTTTGCATTGAACCCTCTTTTAAATTAAATGCTACGAACATTGCAATTTACTGTATTCGTTCCCATCTTACTTGGAAATATATATATATACATATATATATATATATATATATATATATATATATATAGATAGATAGATAGATAGATAGATAGATAGATAGATAGATTCTGAAGTCTGCTGGAGGCCGTGGTTGAAACCAATGGCGATTTTATTGAATCCATTTCTTTAATATTTCAAGATATTTTTGTGTAATTTTGGCAAATATATCTGTTAAAATGAGATGTGAGTATCATTTTCATTTTTGCGTAATTTATACGACAATTCATACATCACACCCTATATATATATATATATATATATATATATATATCTTCTAAAATATTGACACACCATATATTTCCCTAAAGAACATTGTATCAAACTACTTATTAAATATACATTTTGTGTTTATATATATATATATATATATATATATATATATATATATATATATATATATATATATATATATGATGCATAATTATTTCATTTGAGTTATGAGTTTAAATCCACTACATATGAAACTTTACAAATATATAACTTTTTAACAAACCTTAAATTTAAAAATAAAGTACCAAACGTCTTTTTTACCCCATACAAGGCATTAAATCAACTAATGCACAAGTTCTTACTGGGTGTGAAAGAATTAGGAGCAGAAACATTATTAGTGGGCGTATTGATAAACTTTTAGTGATATCACAATAAAATCCTCTAGTGTAACTAAACATTGATTATTGAACGAAAGATCTATCAATTTGTTATAAATTCAGACATTTTATCTGAAAGTTAAGCTCAAATTTGGAAGAGATTTCTTTTTAAATGTCGTCGCCAAATTAGAATTGATGCCAATTGTTTCGCGGTAACCAACGAAAGGAAGTATCGTATTGATCTCATGAAAATTAATGATTTCTTTGACAGGATAATTCTTCAAACATTAACACGGACGACAGTTTAACAATTCATCTGTATCCGAAAAAAGCGCTGGCCCAGAAAGCCTTTGAAACAAGTGACATTTCTAAGGGAAGTGATGAACTTCAAAATGGCTGACCTTCCAAATAGACTCATTATATATAGATGTCGGAGAGGAGAATTCGTTTTAAACTTATAGTAAACAAAGCCGAATAAAACAATTTACTTACCTTAAGGAAGCTGAATGATTTGTTTGTTTGTATTTGGGTTTTTTTTTTATTATTCTTGGTATTTTTTTTTGTCGGGTGAACCATCATAATATGTGTCTTATTGGAATAAAGTCTCGCTTCCGACACTTGAGTTCGAACAGTGAGCAAACACAGGCGATCCCATTATTGAAATAAGTAGATCACGTGACCATAGAGCAAATGCATAAGTAGGAAGTCACGTGACGTCTAAAAATGATCGCTACTTCTATTCTATCCTCTATTACTATACGAACCGCTATTCTCTACTCTATTCACTATACTATTTCCCTTTTTGATCACTATACGCATTACTATTCGAGCGAGTATTATCGAGCAAGGACTATTAGTGCGAGTGATATTCGAAGGCGTCTGACGCCAGCATTGTTCAACGGCGCTACTATTGTTCTGTCTGCGATTACAGAGTCTATGCTGCAACGAGCATTAAGAAAGTGTCAACGAGTATTTGTTGACATCACAAAAGTTGCAACAAGTGTTCGTTTATATCACAAAAGTGGCGACAACGATTCGAAAGGATTCTTTGAACATGCACGAGGATTTGTTCAGCGGAGTTCGGCAAAATGGAAGAACTAAATGCTATCATGGTTCAAATTTTGGCGCTACAAAAGCAACAAGAACAACAGTTGCAGCAACAAAAATTACAGCAAGAACAACATTTGTAGCAACAAAAACGGCAACATGGACAGTAATTCCAATTGCAACTACAACAACAGAAGCTTTTGACTGGTTTACCAAAACACTGGAACGAAAAACTTCAGACTCATTCACTGCAGACTCTGTTGCTAATTCAGTCAGCGATTTTGTGTACAATCCAGACAAAGCATATCTTTTCCAGCTTATTATAGAATATACGAAGCGATCGTCAAAAGTCATTATTCGAATTGGAATGATGAAAAGAAAGTTCGTAAGGAAATTGTCCCCTGATGAACATAAAAAATATGTGAATTATATTTTACAAAAAAAACAAAAAAAAAAACATGAGAGATAAATTTTGTTGAAACTGTTCTAAGGCTTTTAAAAAAAATTAGTGACAGGAGTTCATTATTTAATAAACGGTGGCAATGTGTTCACTTACTAAAGTCCGACGATGAAGATTTCGTCACTTATGCAGGAGTCGTGACTCGTAATGTGAGAAGTTCAAGTAAAATGAATTAACTCCGGATTTATTTAGATGTCTGATATTTGTACAGGGTTTAACTTCTAATAAGTACGTGGAGATAAGATCCAGGATACTTGCTGAATTAGAAAGGGATTCCAAATTATCTCTCCTGAAAATAGCGGAAGTACGTCATCCAAATGTAAATTTGAAACTCGATAGCGCAAGGATTGAGGAAAAAGAGAATTCGCAGGTATATAGTGTCCGACCATCTAAGAAGAAAAGCTACAAATGTTTTAACCGCTAACAGAAAAAGGATAATAAAAAAGGACTTACCCCCTTCAATCCCTAATACTTGTCATTGTTGTGGAGGTAATTATTTTAAAAGTGATCTTTTTTTCAAGAACAAAAAATATTACGAATATGGCAGGTTAGGACACCAAAGTACGTGTTGCAGATCCAGGAATGGGGAAAGATAAAACGTATGTGAGCTTGATAAATACATGGATTAAAGATCAGAAGCTTAAGAGGGAAATTAACAAGACATCTCGAAAAAGAAAATGTGTCTTGTGCAAATAATGGTGTAAAAATAAAATGTCAACTAGATACAGGATCAGTTTATTGACTTCTGCTAAAGTCACGCATGGAATCTCAGGAAGGAGATTGAACTTTTTGAGTGAATTCAGCTGTTAGGTTTCTTTTGTGGGGAAAACCCAAAAAAGCGGTGGTGTTTGTATTAAAGAATACTGCTAATTTATTTGAAACAGACTGGATTTGTATTATTTTATCTTTGGGACCTTCCAATTAACTTTTTTTGCAACAAGATAATTGCTGTTACGACCAGTACTAATACGACAACTTGAGAATTTAAAAATGAACTGAAAAAGAGTTTAACAGAATTTGTCTCAGAAGGTCTAGGAACATGTACGAAAGCAAAAGCTAAATTTGAGTTAAAAGAGAATGTAACACCGATATTTAAGCCAAAAAGGAGGGTAATTTTTGCGACCTTAAATCCAGTTAATAATGAATTGGACAGACTAGAAAAATTATGTATGATCTCAAAAATAGACTATTCGGAATAGGCATCGCCAACAGTCTACGTTAAAGAAAAGAACAATAAAATCCGCGTATGTGGTGATTTTTCAACGGGGTTAAGAGAAAGTTTAAAACAACATACGTACCAGCTGAAAAAAAGCTACAGCCAGATTGAAAAGGAAGCATTGGCAATCATATTTGCGATGAAAAAGTTTCATAAAATCATATATGGTAGAGAACCCATACTACAGACAGACCATCGTCCATTATTGTCCATGCACCCTGGAATACTGTTTTTAACCTCCCCGTCAAATATTATGCGTCTGTGGTCTCATCCTGGGTAAAGACTGAAATCGAGGCTTTCATCTCTACAAGAAAATATAAAGTGAAATCACGTTCATCCCCTTGGTTCTCAGCTACTTGCTCAGCTGCTATTGCCCACAGGACTCACTACTTCCGCCTGTATCGTAGAGACATGTCTGATTACAATAGACGTCTCTTTGTCACTGCCCGTATCGAGTGCAAGCGTATCTTCAATGAAGTAAAGTTAATCTTTGCCGAATGAATGAAACAACGTATTGCGTCTCTCAACTTTTGGTTCTAAAGATTATTGACAGCTCTGCAAGAGCGTGCGGAACAAGAACAAACCGACAATGCCTCCTTTATTCAATCAATTTCAACTCCTGACATCCTCAGCTGAAAGGTAGAATGCATTGCGAGTAAATTCTCATCAAATTCGATTCTAGACTCATCTGGTGTACCCACACTTGATTTCCCCCCTAGAACTGAGGCTCTACTGAGTGAGATACACATAACTCCAACGATGGTATTGGACATCTTGAAAATTATAGTTATCGGGGAAGCAATCAAGAGGAAGGGAGTTTCACAGACGGGAAGTGAGAGAGAAGAAACTCTTTGAGTAAAAGAGACGGTTACATTTAACTGTTTCGAGAGTGAAAGGGTGGCTTTAGAGCATAGGCTGGCTACTAGAAGTTCAATCTGTCTTTACTGGACTGGCGGTTCTGCCTGAACAAGCTAACTAGCGTAGTGCCGCGAGAACTAGTGGGGGCGGTTATCGGGAATAGATGGTGAGAGAGGCTTAAGGATAGGACAAGACACTTCACCTTGTTCGCCTTATCTATCTATCTATTTATGTATCAATATATATATATATATATATATATATATATATATATATATATATATATATATATATATAGCGGTGCGTGGGTTTACGTGTTGTTAAATTAGGAACCCGTGTGTTTATTCCTGCTAGTATATTAAAGGTCCACTACAAGAACGTGGCGGACTCAGAGTTTGAATCCACCATAATGAAGTGTAAAGAAAACCAACAAGGACGATATATATATATATATATATATATATATATATATATATATATATATATATATATATATATAAGTGAACATAGAAGTTAACACTTAGAGGCGACAGTCTGTTTCATGCTAGATGCAATCATCGGGCCATATTTTAATATTTACACACGCTCTATCTCTGATATTGAGCACTTTATCCCATAAATATAGCACACTTTAAGACTATATTTCTTCATATATATATATATATATATATATATATATATATATATATATATATATATATATATAAATGAACATAGAAGTCAGCACTTAGAGGCGACAGTTTGTTTCATGCTAGTGCAATCGTCCTGACGATTGCACTAGCATGAAACAGACTGTCGCCTCTAAGTGCTGACTTCCATGTTCACTTATATATTTATACACGCTCTATCTCTGATATTGAGCACTTTATCCCATAAATATAGCACACTTTAAGACTATATTTCTTCATATATATATATATATGTGTGTTTGTGTGTGTGTGTGTGTGTATATATATATGTGTGTGTGTATATATATATATATATATATATATATATATATATATATATATATATATATATATATATCAACAAATATATAACACAAAATTAAACAACAAAATTTACAATGGACATAGACATTAACATATGTGTTTGTGGCGTCTTATTTAAATGGGAATACGCTATTTTCTGCGAGAGCTTACATTGTAGAGGTGTTCGCTGAAATGAAGAAATGAAAAAGAGAACGAGGCAAGAAATCGCCCAGTATTATAGCGTAGGAGGAGCGTCCGCTAGTGAACTATTTGGACAGTTAAGGAGGAGTTAACTCCAAGATATATATATACACATGATATTTGCTGATCATAGTACGAACGAGTCCAGTGAAACAGGAAGGATCGGAGAGGTAATTAAATTTTTGCATGAATATTATTCCGAGTTTGTTTGACTTGAAAATTAGTAATCAAGATTCTAGACACTAGACATCAAGTTGAAACCCTAACTGTCTAACCGGCCAAGTAGTGCTATTGTTTAAGACTATAATTATACAATAAAGCTTTCTAAATGAATGTATATTCAGAGTTATGAATGATACTTTTGTGATAAAAATAAACAGAAGCCTCTTTGCCATTTTCGGTTAGATGACCAAATATTTATATTTCGGGTTTTGCTATCATTCATGACAACGATTGATTAATTAATTCATTACTCATTCAATGCAGCAAAAATATTGAACAGCCGCCATATTTTCAGCAATATTATTATCCAAAAACAGACTGGAGAGGATAGATGAATAATGGATCGGTCATCAAGCAATCTGTTTAGCGAAATCTATTAATTCAGACGCATAAAGACGATAATTGGCTAATTTTTTACTCTTCTTTTCATGGTCATATCCTCCTTATTATTTTGTATATCTAAAGATGAGACTTAAGGAACATCGTTTGAAGACGCATTTTTCTCTCTTTTTCAACGAAGCTTCTGGTATAAATTTAAGCCTAAACTTTATTTCAATAATGCTAAGGATAAATGCCTATACGCACATACAATTATATATATATATCTATCTCTCTCTCTCTCTCTCTCTCTATATATATATATATATATATATATATATATATATATATATATATATATATATATATATATATATTTAAGTTACGAAAAATTTGGTAATCCGTATGGGTAGACCCAAGAAGGATGAAATCCTGAGAGCTCAATGTAAATTCAGAGCTAATAATGTAAAGAAAAACAAACCACTTTAAGGCTCCATGTAATAATTTATTTCACCATAGCCCTTTTAAAGAACACTGGATCATCAGATTTCACTTCCAAAAGGTGAAAAGAAAAATGAAATGAACCTTTACACTTTTGACGGATAGTATTAAGTTTATGTAATTTAACAGAGAGGGCAGTGAGGAGTGGTGTGATAGACATGATCGAGTTTAGAGAGCGTTTATTTTAATATTTCTATCTATCATACTTAGTATTAGGGGAGGAGAGACCAGACATTGATCTATTTAATCGGTTAACTTAACGGAAGTGATGTAGTGAAAGGGAAGGGGGAAGAGAGAAAAAATAAAAAAAATAAAGAAAGAAGCGGGAAGTATATATATATATATATATATATATATATATATATATATATATATATATATACGCATGACCGAATAAGACTGTCACTTGCACTCAAAATTCCTTCATTTTTTTAATTTTATACACAAATTTTAAATATCAGCACTCCGTCAATGATGATATCTCAAGTGGCTGTTGATACCCGCAAGAGTCCTGCAGTTCTTCCCACACTACCGACACCTCATCCCTGCTGCAACAACATGCCCTTCTTGATGCTGGGTGTGGAGCTGTCATGTGAGTCCACTGGCTGATCGACACACTCTATGGCAGATTTTAAATGTATGATCATCGTAGATGTGATATTAGTAGTTGTCATTACGATGATTCCGCGTGTGGCTGAGAAGACCTGCTTTTGTAAATCAAATGACGTCAAACTGATCACACTTAAGAGAGAGCCTCCTTCGATCCGCACACACACACACACACACACACACACACACACACACATATATATATATATATATATATATATATATATATATATATATCTATATATAGTCTATGAAGAATTTGTATTACTACCACACAAAAATGATTAAACATAAGAAAAAAATTATTCCAATAATAGGTTGAAATAAACATTCTTCGCCTGCTGACGGTCACAATCCCCGAAACACGTGAAGCAAAAATGGAAATTATAAAATATAAAAAATCCACATTATAACCGAAAACATTTGCAGCTTCTCCTTTCTCTTTAACATGTATATATATATATATATATATATATATATATATATATAAAAAAACATTCAAATAATCCTAAAATTAAAGAAACAAGGAAATTCTCGGTAGGTGACGGAAGCCTCCATGATCACAATGTTCACCTGGAAAATTCTGATAATTTAATCAGACGATGATTCATTAAAATTGTCATAATCTACAATTTTTTTTCCTGTTATTAAACAACCGGACTTCTTCAGCTCATCAACTATTCATAGTAAAGTGTTGAAACAATTCGGGATACGAACATTTTTTTAAAAATGTGTTAGAATTAGTAAAATCTAATTTCGACACAGTTAATGTCAAAAGAAAACGCCATTCATATTCTCAGCAATGTAGAATTGGTGGAAATAAAATCAATTCTTCTGATGACGTTGTTTGAACAATGTCAAAAATGTGTTTTCTAATTTTTAAGAATTATTTCAACCCAAAGCAGGCGATAAAGCAACTAAGATACATTGTGTTTTAGTGGCTTTATCGCTTGCATTGGGGTGAAATAAACAGAGATGACAATAAAATAATAGTTTTCAAGGAGACAAATGATGATGATCGGCATTGCGTTCAAAGTTTGAAAATTCGTTGTTGATATAAAATCAGGTAGATGGAAGAAAGTCTCACAAGCTATAAGAAGAGGAGAAGAAACTATTAGCATAGAACTTACAGTTACACCTAGTAATTTTAGCAATGATATTATGAGACCTAACTACCAATCCAGTACTGCACTGAAATTCGGATAATGATATAAATATATTTTTTAGTTAGAGATGCCACTTTTATATCAAGTAAATCATTTAATTCCCACCTTTATAACAATGGACCAGTATGCATTAATATTTCTGGGTAGAAAACTATAAAATAACATTACAACTGAATATTTCTAAATTTGTTATTAGTGCCGAATGTTTATAAACATATAATACTTAATTATTTTTTTAGGAACCTATAATACCGCGGTTTATTTTAATTTTTGGTGGGCATTAATTTGTGAAGATGAACCAGTCTTTCTGTTAAGCTTTTTCTTTACTTTTATTTCTCCCTTTAAGCATAGGTTTCATATTTTCCTTAATTCTTTACATTCATCTGCTGTTATATCTATGTTTCGAGGCGTTCTTCAGAAGGGCTTTTATTGTACGCAGCTCAAGATAGATGGTTCTGTCGGACTGATAGCTGCATAATAAAAACCTCGAATTATACCGATCGAGAAATTAAAATATGAGGAATTATAAAAGAATCAACGGAAGACACTGACTGCATGAGTCGTAATTTAGAATCATAATTTATTAAAATGACATAGTTGATTTTATCCATATTTAATATCAGTTTTTTTTTATTCCTTTCCAGGATTTCACTAACAGCATCGTGCCCCATGGATCTGAGGCGCTATCCAATGGATACACAGGAATGTTCACTTTTCCTGGAAAGCTGTAAGAAATTGTTTATTTATTTATTTTTTTGCATAAATTCATATTATGAAATGGACAAAGTCCGACAATTATTAAGATTGTCTTTATAGATACAAGTATTTAAGTAAATGCTCTGTTTATAATAAATAGTATTAAATAACATTTACCAGCCTGAATGTCCGAGAAATTTTCATAGAAAATGTTCTGGTTTAACATGGCACAAAAAATAAAACACCCACGTACACCCTCTGAGCTTACTATTCTATTTATCACAGATCTAACATTTAATTGGTTAATCAAGATATACCCGGAAGTCTGTTTTAATTCTGACCTTATGTCCCCGCTTTAACTTTCGGAAACGAGGTAACACTTTGTTTCTAAATTTTCTAATAATATTATCTAATAACCAGTTACTTACCATCACCTGAAGAAGTACAATCAAGGTATTGGAACATGAAAGCTTTTCTGTAGCGATTTCAACATGTTTTTATTATAATCACTTATAATAAAATAATGTATATATATATATATGTGTGTGTGTGTGTGTGTGTGTGTGTGTGTGTGTGTGTGTGTGTGTGGAAAGAAAGAATGAAAACGTGGACACTGAAATCAACATTGCGTCAGCACTGTCAGTTTCAAGTCATGGTTTGAGTATTTGATTTTATTATCGATTGAAGCTAGAAATTGACTGCCACAATGCAGTGTTGATTCCTATGTCAACATTATCCATATCTTTAAATTCTTTCTCTGATGAGTACTCCTTCGCTATAAATATATGCAAAATATAATATAGATTTATACATTTCATTGTTTATTTACAGACAAACGTATATTAAATGAGGAAATTTAGTATTTATTTTATTCCTGCTATTTTTTCACCGCAATTAATCCAAAAATAATTCGAATGATATTTAATGCATTAATATTTGAACATTTAAAGAATGAAATAACAGGGAAATAAAGAGTGAATATTGTATAATTAAGTCATCTGTTACTTTTCCAAGTCTCGTTGGTAAGGAATCTGTTTCATTAAGTCATCTTCTAATGATAGCAGATCGAATATCGCCATTGACTCGTTTTCTTTGTAATCTACACTTCCCTACTCGATAAATATAATGGCGACATTAGTGTTGCAATTATCACAAACCAAAAAAAATGGGCTCAACAAAAATAAAAATAAATAAATATTATTGGCAATGTTTCATCTAGGCACTTCTAAATATTTCAATTAGCCATTTAAAAAGAATTCCAGATTTCTTTGATAACTCTTCAGGCCAACCACATTTGAAGATAATTTCGGCCTCAGCTACGAGCTCCATTACGAATTAAATGTCAATTAATTAAAAATTAGTTAAGTTTGAATTCAAGTAAGGGCATAAATCACCACGCAGAGATCATACACCTAGAGCTGTGAGAAAATTATTCTAAGCTACCTGCGTAAATGAAGTCGTTAGCATCAGGGTTTAATTTGAATAAAGACAGAAGGACCGAAGCTAATATGTGGAACAAGATAAAAGTGCTTAAATATAAATGTTAGTACGATGATGTAATATAAAGCGACATAAAAATCGTTAAGAAATAATATACCAAGACTCTCACCAGATAAATGGGGCGGAGGGTAAGTGATGTAAAAAGGAAAGGAGAATTCAAAGTGAAAGCGGAAAGAGAGTAAGAGAAGTAAAAAGGGGAGGAGAATTATAAGTAAAAAGGGGAGGAGAATTATAAGTAAAAAGGGTAGGAGAGTAAGAGAAGTAAAATGGAAGGAGAATTGGAATTAAAAAGGGTAGGAGAGTAAGAGAAGTAAAAAGGGGAGGAGAGTAAGAGAAGTAAAAAGGGAAGGAGAGTAAGAGAAGTAAAAAGGGACAAAAAGTAAGAGAAGTAAAAAGGGGAGAACAATTAGAAGTAAAAAGGCGAGGAGAGTAAGTGAAGTAGATAGGGAAGAAAAGGAGAGTAAGACAAGCCGAAATGGACAAAATTAAGACAAGTAAAAAGGGAACGAGAATAAGAAGTAAAAAGGGCTGGAGAGAAAGAGAAGTAAAAAGGCAGAGAGTTTAAGAGTAGTAAAAAGGGGAGGAGAATTAGAAGTAAAAAGGGAATGAGTGTAAGAGAAGTAAAAAGGGACAAAGAGTAAGAGAATAAAATAGGGGAGGTGAATTAGAAGTAAAAAGGGAAGGAGAGTAAGAGAAGTAAAAAGGGAAGGAGAGTAAGAGAAGTAAAAAGGGAAGGAGAGTAAGAGAAGTAAAAAGGGAAGGAGAGTAAGAGAAGTAAAAAGGGAAGGAGAGTAAGAGAAGTAAAAAGGGAAGGAGAATTATAAGTAAAAAGGAAAGTATATTAAGAGAAGTAAAAATGGACGGAGATTGAGCGATGAAAAAGGGACAAAGAGTAAGAGAAGTAAAAATGGAAAGAGAATTAGCAATGTTACAAAAACTTCGCAGTCATCAGACTGGAAAAATATTAAACTAACCTCCTGTCTTTTATTGACCATGTTCTTAGACACTTACTGGAGGATAGAAATACAATGGAATATTGCATTCAATCGATATTCATTACTTTCAACGTTCGTTTGCGCTTAAATGCAGACATGATAAAAAGTGTAAAATAATTCTTATTTTTTTCTTCTTTACAAGCTTTTTTGATGTTAGTTAGACGCTCGCTCGTTGTAACTTTCGTTAGGTCAACGAATGCTCGTTATCACTTCCAAATTGCTCGTTCGAGACGAGACTTTGTAACACAGGTACTGTTAGTGGTAACGCCTTCAATTAATACTCGCACTAATAACAGTTGTTCAAATTGTAATCACCAAATAGTAATTCGTATAATGATCAGTATAGAGAAATAGTATAGCTATATAGAGAATAGCGATAATATTTATTGTACTAATTGTACAAATAGGGAAGGCCAAAAGGGGGAAAGGGGAAGAGGATGGTCTTATTCTGTCTTAACATTAAACTTAGCTAGCCGCAAACACTGACACAGACATAAAAACAATATTCCTTTCACCAAAACAACACATTCTTACTTACCATTTTTCCCTCATACACCATAATGCCTCAGAAACTCTATCAATTCCTAACTACTCCCCATATATACAATTTATTGTCTAGGGGAGGGGGGAATAAAATAACAATTACAAATCTTAAAAAAAAAACAATGAATATTTACAAATGTGTCCAAAATAGAAACTAAACAAAATTTTTGTTAGTAACAAAAGACCCCACAAGCCCTAACTGTGGCAGTAACATCAGTTCACAGAACGAAATCAATGCGGGACTTTAAAAATATAAAACGTCCATACATACCAAGCACTCACTCAAACACAAACTCATTCAAACACAAAAACGAAAGTCACACGCGAAACGAAAGACGCCCCGCACCCACCAGAGAACTAACCTTCACTAACCACCTAAAGATGGAAGGGATGGGGAATTAAACCAAAATAAAAAAATAGGGACAAAAATAAAAGGGTCCAATGAGCATACACACCCTAGCTAAGTTTACTAAAGAGAAAAAAATAAAACAAAAAACGACCTACACTAAACTATTAAGGGGAGGGTTGCTAATGTTCAACCCAGCAAACGGAATATCTTCCTAACCGGCATCAAAATGCCACTCCAAGTAAGCACCTTTCACTCGGCAGAGACGCGCAAGACTCACCCACCTTTCGCCAAATTCCAATGGATGGAGTTGTCCCCTTTCCGTCCTGATCTTGACTTTAAGCTGATGCTTAAAGAACATGATCTGTTGGGAAGAGGTAAACTTCTCAGCCTCATGGAATACCTTCTGTCGTGTCGTCCATATCACGACTCGCATAACCCCCAGTAAACAAAGAAACACACAGTGCTCAGCCTTAGTCAACAGCGGTACTATATTGCTACAGAAGGAACTGGCCTCGAGGACAAAGAACTTTCCGCGCACATGCGAATCATGATGTTTCAACAAACTTGCACAACGGAACTACGAAACTACAATGAAAAAAGGTGTGACCTAGGGTCTCCACCTCTCCACTGCAGCGAACGCAGTTTGGCGACTTTCCGAAACCCGCCGAACGAAGTCTTTTGGTGACACAGAAGGCCCCTCGAATCGCCAGCCACGTGAGTGATGCTTTATAGTTAGTGTGTCATTTCAACCCGGGCGCCCAAGGCCATATGCAGCGAGTCTCCCGCTTCTTCAGATCGAGCTCGCCTATCAAAGCATCCTGAATGTTCCCTCAAACTAACACCTGATATAATGCCTTACGGGACAACGGCTGGCCGTCTGAGAGGCCATACTTGGCCCGTAAGATTTGCTTGAGGGCAAGCCGACATTCATGATAGAAGGAGCCCTCGCCTCGAGGTGAACGACCGGCCTCTTCCTCACACGAGCGCACACTTCTTAAAGATGGAAATTTTCTACGAGCGTCTTCCTTCCAGAAATTGCCGTTCTCATCCAATTGTACACACATCCGGTCTAGATAAGTAATGCGAAGCGTATGTTGATAAATCCGCCCTCCCCTTCAAGGAAAGATTCCTCCGGGACCACAGACGAACTGCGACCTCGGCCTTCTCTCGCACCTCCGACCAGTTCATTTCCAACAGGATGTCGGGACCGAACCAGACGCCGAGTATCTTGACCGGCCCGACCGTCCAGTGGAAAGATCCGGGAAGAGAAATTCCCTTACACGAACCCAAACGCAAGCCAACAGACTTATCGCGGTTGATCTTGGCCCCTGTCACCATCTCATAGCCTTTGATTTCTTTGCTGACTTCGTGAATTTCGGCTCTGCTCGACACAAGAACCGAAACGTCATCAGCATAGGCGGAGTACCTCACCGAGGTGGTAGCACCAGGTAACGAAATTCCGCGAAGGACCGGATTTGTCTTCATCTTACGCAGGAAAGGTTCCAACGCAAGAACGTACAGCAACGGAGACAGCGGACAACCTTGACAAATGGAGAGAGACAAAATGTAAAATTTCGATCTTAACCCATTCACTTCTACCAGCGCACCGGGGGACGCACACAGCAGTCGGATCCAAGTGCGAAAGTCCGACCCAAAACCGGCGGCCGAAAGAACAGCCTCCAGAAATCGATGGTCAACACTATCAAAAGCCTTTGACTGATCTAAATTGATCAGCACGGCATCACTGTCGACTTGCTCGATGATCAAGCGTACCAAATGAAGGTTGTCCTGAATAGTCCTGCCCTTCACAGTACAAGTCTGCTCAGAACCAATCAGAGTAGAGAGGGCAGCCTGCAAACGGCAAGCTAAGACTTTGGCTAAAATCTTCAACTCTGTGTTTAACATCGTCAAAGGCCGATAATTATCTACCCCATCCCCACCATCTTTGCTCTTGCGAAGCAACTTGATCACACCCCTGGTGAAGCGTTGAGGTATAGATCTCTGCTTCAACCAATTGTTGAAGTTCAGTGCCAGCAAGTGGACAAAGATGGGCGACTGCCTCAAGTACATTTCGTAAGGAAGACCTTCTAATCCCGGAGTCTTGTGCAAGCCAACATGTTTCAGCGCATCCCATATCTCAAACTCTGTAATGGGACCCTCGCACCGAGCCGCTTCATCCGTCTCGAGGCGGGGAAAATCGGCTAAATAGGCATCGAACTGCGCAGGGCTCAGACCGGACTCCCTGATAAACAGCTCCTGAAAATAATCAGGGAAAAGCCTCACAAATGCCCACTTCTGTAGTCACAGTCCACTTGTCCGGCAATGTGATGCTCGCGATATACCGACTAGACGCCCTACGAGCTTCCTCTGCACGCAATGAAGCGGCCATGTTCGTAGCCTCGCAAGACATTCTTTTTAACCTAGCCCTAACTACTAGAGCTTGATCCTTCTTGATAAGCAAGGAGGCCTGCTCCAACTTAGCTAAGGCTACGTCTCCACTATCACTGGATTTGATCGCCCGATCTATTTTTGCCTCACAAGACTTTTGCGCTGCTAACTCTGCTAGATTGAGTCGGCGACTAAAATCAGCAGCAAAAGACCTAAGTTTAGATTTTAAAGGATTCCACCACTTATTCCCAACCAAAGCACCCGACAATTCTTGCTGTAGCATTAGTAGAAACTGGTCCCGGAAATCTTGCTCGCCAAATAATAACGAGTTCATTTTCCAGTAGCCAGCCATCTTAACCTTAGGTTTATCTAAGTTTACCCGAACCCGGACAAGACTATGATCCGAGTAAACTATAAAATGGAAACTTGGACATTTTACGAGCCCTTTGACTATCTTAGAACTCGGTCGATGTAGCTTGCGCTCACCACCGAATTCTTGCTGCCGCCCCTATTCCAAGTCCACACTACCTCCCGGGGGTGCTCATTTCGATACTTATCGACGATGTCAAACCCGTCGATAAAGTCCGGAAACGGCTTAACATCCGGGTTGTTAGTACCCGATTTTGCCCTATACGATCTATATCGGGATCAAGGACGGCATTCCAATCATCCGCTAGACTACCGAACGAGATGTCATCAAAAACGGCGCGATCTGCCGAAACAAATCGGACAAGAGCACACACTGCATCCAGAGATTTGCTCACAAGCCAGGAAATACCCCACGAGCGTCCATCAAAACATGCTGAATAGAGGACGAACAAAGATCCACCCTGAGGCGCTGAAGATTGCAATCGACTCTCGCCCTACCAGACTCCGACCGCAGGCCCCGGACATTTATACTTACTAACCAGAGAGCCATAGTGAAAACCAATTAGGGTTGGTCTTCTGGATTGAACATGGCCGGGGATAGGACACCGTCGGCCTCTCGCATGGAGCCAGTACCTATCTCATTTTTTATGGTGCCATCAGGAGACAGGCCACCAATGTCCAGGGTGAAAGTTAGCTTAAAAGCTCTATACAGGGAGGGGTGAACGAAAAACGGGAGCCTCCCTGAACACAGTTGATTCAATTTCTTTTCATTCTCATTATCAAAATAGGCTACAGGTGGATAAATATTAAATGCACTATTTGCTTCTCTCAACAAAGCCCAGATGTTTTCTGGGTCATGTCCTTCTCTAACCACAGTCAAAATACTTTTAGCCATAGGAACATTTCTAGGATTTTCAATGTCTAAATCATTTATTTTTTTTTCGGTTCAACAGTATTTTTAAATCTTTGGTTTTGCGGGATTGGGAAAATGCGCGGTCGGCTTGATGTTTTGCTACCCTTCACACATCTTCTCCTCTGTTGAAAAACAATTTTTGTTTGATTTTTTCTCTCTATGATGGGTTCGGAAGAGTCTGAGGAAGGTCTTCGTTGTCGTTTTTGGAATTCTGTTTTTGAAGGAGAATTAATGGGTGTTTTCAAAGGTGAAGCTTTGGGAGATATGGCCGGAGCGGTTTTTTTTCAGGGGGATTTATAAGGGGGAGTATTTTTTTAAAGGGGTCAGTTTGGAAGGCGTCAGAGTTATTGTTTGCAAAACTAGGGGTGGAGCACTAGGAGCTTGTTTCGAGGAAGGAGACGACGGAACTGAAGTTGAATGATTTATAATTTTTGTAGGTTGTTGTTTTCAAGGATTGCTTCAATTTGAGAAGCTTCTCTTTTTTCTCGAAAAAAGGCTCGTATTTGAGCCGCCGTTTGTCTGAATAAGTGGCCGGAGAGTCGCCCCCTGAACTGTTAGAAGGAGTGGGGCTGTGCGTGTCTTTTGCCGTGGGAACTTCAGTGGAACGAGGTCCCGCTGCCCGCATCTTCCCTTTGACCTTACCAACGACCTGCCATTCACCCTCTTCCTTCTACACAACCGCACTAGTGGCGGGAAAAGGCTTTTTGGGGATTAGGGGCTGAGAGACAGTCCCAACCGGGGGTTTGACCACACTGGTCCCGATCGCTGGCATGCCCATTACATCCGAGACGGATGTAACAGACTCGGTCGCAGGGGTATTTGGGTCGACATGGACCAGAATCTCAGAGGGCTTCTTCTCTCTGCATGAAGAGGACAGGTGACCAGTCTGAACACACTTCCAGCATGTCGGTTTAGGCCCGCTGACTATAATTGGCATCTTCTGGCCCGCTACATCCAGACAGTTGGGGATGGAGATGAAGACATTTCGGTCTATCATGATGTCGAAACTCCATACCCCGGTCAAATCATCAGAGGATGCACTAAGAATCTGCCCAAATTGGGACAGATAAGCGGTCAAGTGCTCCCGATGATCTGAGGAGGAACCTCATAAACTGATACATTCATCCTTCGCCTGCCTTCATATTCCGTTCGCAGAATGAGATCTTTTGTAATCAGTTCTCGACTTGTCTCGGATTCGCAGTCGGCAGGCGTGGGTAACAGCACATCCCATATAAAGTAACCCTTAACTTTGATCACCCTCTGGGGGTTGATCCCCAGAGAAACCAAAGACTTAATAACGGTGTCTTTTGTGGAGCGACAAGTTTTGCGTGAACGCTTGTCCACCACAAAGACTGGCACAATTCTTTTTTCAACTCTCTTTAATTCCTCGGTATTGACCAAAAGTCCATCTGCTGTCACCACATGTGCGTAACCTTTGGCTTTCTCGAGGAAAGACTTATCGTAAAAAAAGAATTCAAACAAAAGGATGTTGAGGTTGACAGAAAATCTCACGAGCTGAAAGAATTACCGGTCGTAAACGGTCAGTGTAAAAAAAGGACCACTACTCGCAATGAATAAAAATAACGATCACTTAGACGTCACGGTAATTCCCATTTATACGTTTCCTTTACGATCACGTGATCTACTTATTTAATAATGGAATCGTCCGTGTTTGCTCACTGGTGATCTGTGTTCAAACTACGGCGTCGGTAATTCCTATACAATATAGTTACTTATGTGGAAAATGCGCAAATTCAAGCAACATATACCTTCACTAAAACATATGAATCACCCATTTTATGAAATGTCCTCTGAAATATAGCGAATGATTTGCAGTTTAAGATAAACAGGTGAAACGGTATATCTGATTTCAAGTTAACGTTTGTCGTGCATTTTTATCAAAATCGTACTTGTTTTGGCAAGTATCAAATACGGATGATTAACCATCGATTCTAACTTGTATATGGAAGCACGGTGGGTTAATAAGATAGGTGCTTCGATCGAGGAATCGGACAGCCGGTTTCCAGACAAGGCTGTAACATTTACTTACGCTCAAATATCATTGGGAAAGGTATGAATACATCTCTTCTCTCCCAGTTATGAGTTAAATAGCAGGACAAGCTGAGTCCTAGATTCTTGGAACGTAACCGCTCTAGAAGGAAAACTCTGAATTTTAAACCCCCAAATATGGATTATTTAATCCTGATGACTGAGTTCGGCTTCACCCCTAAAGACATGATCAATCGAGGAGGGGTTCCTCTAACAAAAGTAAGAAGGTCTTGGATTTGGATTTGGATATTTAGGATTTTAAAAATTATTTATAATGCTATAGACCGGCCAAGTCAGGAAAGCCACTGAAGGTAGAGTTTTGGCATTAAGGTGGTTCATGACGAATAATGTGTGTTATGAATGAAAGAGGAGCTGGAAGGTAACGTGAAAAAGAAATGGATGAAAATTATTTTGCAATAATTTTCTAAATATTTTAATCTTCCCTGTTTTATAAATCAGGATTCACTATTAACTTAAAGTAAACTCTGTCTCTAGCCCCAGAGGGTGGGTAGGCGCAACTACTTGATTTAAAATTTCTCTCAATACAAGGTAGGATAATGTTGAATTATGCAAGTGATATGATCAGAAGATAAGTGAAAATAAGGTGAATAGATAACGATTAACCCATACCATGAAGAAATCAAGATTAAAATGTTCAGGGAAGCATCCACGATGTAGTCTGTTCAGCAAACTGTAAATTATTGGGTAGAAGCTCTCTGAGTGGAACGGAGGAAATGAGGATGATTCGACTCTGTGGAAGTAACATTTTGCTTCCTCTCCGTATAGGCCCGAACAGGTGAAACTAAAGTATAAATATCATATAAAGATCTTTGATGGAAAGAACAATATGCATACCGTAGTCTAATGATTAAGTGATTCTGACAGACCATTCCCCTAGTGTAATGATTTCGATCCTCATTAGGGGACTCATGGAATACCCTACTTTTGTGGGATTCTCCTGTGTCGGCAATACTTAATTACTTTGCACTGGAACAAAACTAAGCTCACATTTGACTACGAGCGGCCCAGATGGCAGAAGAGACCTGATTCTGTGATCAAGTCTAACCCAGGTTGATAGACGTGCAAATATGTCCAAGTCTTGTGGTCACCAGTTTCATCGGTAACTGTAACAATTATACAAATCAAACGACATCTTTTGCAACCGTATCATCCATTGAATCATTACAATATATTCTCATCTACTCATATCATCTTGGAATCCTAATCAGTTGCCGGGACTCTCTCCATAGTTTAACACTTCTCACCAATTTCTTAATCAATTAATTGGAGATCAACATATATTTTCCATTAAGGATCTCAACCTTTTCAACAATACGGACTTCATACATTCATATTTAGAGTCTAAACGGCTAATTGGCAATTGTAAAATTCATTAGGTAACTATTTGCACTTACATCAACAGACATGCATCAGTTTCAAATTCTTCAAATTACCGTTGCTATTAGAAGATATAATATTTCTAATGGAAGATTTCCACAGAAATGGGACGGAAGAATAGTCGAACTTTATCACGTGTTGAGTCTAATGCTAGTAGACCTGCAGATATCCCAGAAGAAAATAAAATTTAAGAAATTAATCTTTGTTTCCTTCCTTTTCTGTCTGTATTTTTTAATAATCTAAGAATTAAAATATATATTATTATTCTTTCTTGTATAATTTAATCGGAAATGTTCAGAGGGTTTATAATCAATATTATCGATTTTTGGAGTGCCTCTTTTACATCATTTAACGTTTAAGCATTGCAACATTTCTTTTGAACTGGCGTCGCATTTCAACAACTTTTATCAATTCTTTCCCTTGGGCTTTTTATATTATTTTATTCACGATGGATATCTCACTTCTAAGCGTTTGAATCTTTTTTAAGAAGAGTTATTAATGAATAGTGATGACTCTTATGTCGACTATTACATCATACATGAGGAAAATATTTCAATACTCTGATTTTACACCACATCAGGGAATATTTTCTGAAAATGTATACTTCCATTAACAGGGGTGGACTCTCACCAAAATGTAGATATTTTTCATCATTTCATCCCAAGCAAGGGGATAATGTCACTAAGATGCAAGGTAGCGACTGGGAGTGAAAGAGAATGAGAAGTATTTACAAGGAAGTGGGAAACAAATCGTAAACAGGAAACAAGAGATAAATCTGTACTCCTGTTAAAAATACGGAGAGGAGTGTGAAACGGAGGATAGGCGTATATATCTAATTAAATTAAATCACAATAATTCAGTATAATTTAAAAGATTTATGTGATTTTTTAAAACAATACTTTACTCAGGCGGTTTTCAAAATTATAGTAAGCCTTCAATATAATTCTCGTATTTGCTCCTACGCCAATGAGCAGAGTTCGTAGCATAAATAACAAATCAGGGGTTGGGGCTATTGTTTGCGATTTTTTACTTATTTATTTATTTTTATTTTGGCTCTGCGCCACTCGAAACATGTATAAAGATACTACATCATAAAGTTTTCAGCAAACCTCGTTGTTGCTTTGTGTGTTTTGACCTGAAAACATCTGTAATTAAGACACTGACAAATAATAAGTCACCAACCATAATGTCGTTTGATAGAGAAGTCTTTGATTTCATCATTGCAATTATTTTGTAAGGTTTAATTACTTTAATAATCAAACGTATTTCTTGCATTTAATTAAAATAAATAATGTAATCTGATTTGTTTATTATAATCTCTTAAATATTAATTCAGCTTTTTATTTTTCTTGATTCTGAGTTTTTGGGATGAAGTCTTATCATCACTATCTATAAAAGGCAGGATGTGTTTGTGTGTGTAAAGACGGATTTGCACCAAAATTTACATGCACATGCTCCAAGTTAGCGAGAAGGCCAAGACCGACTTTGCATTTCCCAACTCCCATCAATAGTGAAAATAATCGATTTTTTCATACTTCTACGGCAGTTTTCATGTAGTTTGCGGCAATTTTCTACTGGCCAGAGTGAGAACCACGAATAGGCACGAAAATTCTATTGGCCAGCGTGAAAGTCGACAGCTGACTGACACGAATGTTGACTAGCATGCTAGCATGCAAAAAAAATCGATATCTGCATTCGTCACAAGTGGGAAAAATTTAAATCTGCATGGCACTTTACTCCAATTGGCTCATTCGCTTGCTTAAACTCAACGTTGATTCTGATTTCGCAGAACTGGGTTGGGTGTGAAAAAATATTTGTTGTTAACATTATTTTTTCATTCGGTTTTTCCAGTTACGAGTCCTTTTTTAAATCTGATCGTTTTGTGTTCATTTTGTTTAGTTCTTTTTTCGTAACAGATTTAATGTTTAGTATAGAGCTTAGAAAAAATTCGCAGTGTGAGATAGGCAAGAAGTAAGGCATGTAGCAACATCAGCACGCCAAAGGGCCCCCTTTAAAGGCAAGGAAGAGCAAAAATATTTTATGTCAAGTGATAGCGATTGCTGTATGAGTCGTACGATTTTTGAATCAAGCACGGACAACGCCGGGACATGCTGCTAGTCACCTATATTACTTACATTCAAAGAAATGTCCTCATCTTTGTTGTTATTATCACAAAATTGTTGTTTCCTCCGGCCTTCCTCAGGCGGTTTTCAGTCCAGGTAATCTTCAGTTCAAAATATTTGCGATTTATCTGAATCGACGAACACCTGAAAAGGCCGGAGAGTACAACGGTGAAAGATCTGTAATAATGACAGTAAAAGTAATCCAAATGTAAATAATATTTATCAGTGTGTTTGTATTTTTTGCAATTTACGATTTCAAATTAAAATTTCAAAAGGTTTACTTGCTTCAATTTTTATTATGCGGCTTAAATTTTACGAAATTCTACTTTAAATATTTTAAATATTTTTGTTTTATTTGTACAGTGTTTTAACATATGAAAGAAAACGTGACATTGAAATCCGAAAGCACGTTGAAATAATGAACGAGTCCTTTCAAAAGTTAAACAGAGAAAAGCAGAGAAAAGAATATCGACATAATCTGTGATATCAGACTTAGTTCATAAACCCTAAATCTAGGACATTTTCCTCAGAAAGGAATAGAAAATTTGAGGCAAAAAGATGTGCTTCCACAGAAGGATGCTGAGGATGTTCTAGATATAGCATGTGATCGACAAGGAAAAGAAAATAAAAACAAAAAAGGCAATTATACTTAGAATCAGAAAGCGGTAATTGTTTAGGACTCAAAACGAGGAAATGGAGCTTGGAGAATATGACACTCAGATTATATAGTGACATCAAGCGGGACTGGGGGAAACGAAGAGTAATTTACAAAACAAGCTTGGTTAAATTGATGGCAGATCAGGGAGTCATGAAAAAGTAAAGAATGCTAAAAGTTGTGGAGATACATGATCTTTCACATCCTGAAACGGCATGGCATATAAAGAATGAAACTTTTTCTATGAATGGTAATAATTTGAGCTTTAGTTTAAGATTTAAAATGCCAAAATTGCTTTAGAACCGAATTTAAAAGAAGTGGGTAATTATATTCCAGTCACCCATCGTCACTGAAATGATATAAGCATTAATGATAAAAAAAATGTGATTCTTTTTATTTAAAAAAAAAGCCGTTTGGGAGAAATTATTAGAAAAAGATAATGTCTGGTACAACAGATCACTCCTTATTTAAAACTGGCAAAAAAGCATGTATTTGAGCAAAAGTTGTGTATCTCTTTAGCAGTAACTAGCTAAAACTGGGAGTTCTGTTGCGTACCCATCTCCTGCTTGACTAGAAAAAAAATTCAATGATCGAGACATCATAGGTCGAGAAAGTCGAAACCAATTTTTTCTGTGCAGTTCAAATTTACTTGAGAGCAGGCAATTTGCCAATTCCGATTACGGTCAAGTTAGATCAACCGAAATATGCGCAGACATGTCGATTAGCATTCGCTAAAATGTTTCTAGTGCTCCACTGGGTGAGTTTTTCTGCAAGAAAAGCTCAAAATGGTGTTTCTTTCCAAAACGTTCTTGTATTGTCAGCAAAACAGGCGATTCGATCTACCAATATGTAATTATACTATAAAATAATATATACCGGTAAAAAATAAGCAGACAACTTGCTACAAACATAGATACATGAAATATATATTAATGCTAATAATTTCAAAATATACAGACACACACACACACATACATATATAAATATATATATATATATATATATATATATATATATATATATATATATATAAACTGGCATTAAGTGGGAAGACTATACTGAATCCATTGCTAGGTCAGCTGCTAAGAAAATTGGTTCACTGTGTCGTGCGAGATAACTTTTCTCTCTAGAATCTATCTTACATATCTATAAGTCTACTATTCGTCCATGATTAGAATATTGCTGCCACGTATGGTCCGGTGCACCTGCTATTTACCTTGAGCTACTTGATAAAATCCCGAAAAGAAGCAGCAATATTATTGGTCCTGATCGCAGCCACTCCCACCGTCGTAAGGTTGCCTCTCTGCGCCTTTTTTACTTTCATAAAATAAGGTTCAGATAAGCTCTTCACTAGGGTATCTAGACTTTTTTACTTTAAGACTGGCATCCAGAACGCATCAATTTACACTTGCGCTGGTTAGATGTCGCCGTAAATTCTATGTAAACAGTTTCTTTTCTCGCACTTTTCGCTCGTGGAACTCCATGCTTTCCAGCCAACATTAATCTTCAAAAATTTAAATGCAATGCCAATCGCTATCTACTGTTTTCTTGATTACTCTTTCCTCTTCCCGTGCATTATTAATGTTTCTGTTCCAAATACTTCCACGCCCTGTAACCCCTTGCGTCTTAGTGGATTTACTGCCTTGGTTGGGGTGACACCAATTAACAAGGGAATTTTATTCTACCTGAATTAAAGACATAATCGACAACCTCATACCACGGTTAATTTTGAACTCAATAATATAATATACGAGGGGGGACCCAAAACTAACCGGAATCGTTTTCATTGTGACAAGCCCGTTGTAGTTCAGGCTTCCACCGCTAGATGCCACTTGAGTCAGGCATCAGTGTGCTAACTGGTGGCATCATAGGAAGACGTACCGCTCCGTGGTTCACATTTGCTTTGAAGTGTTTCACGTCTTTTCGTCTATTTTTACCATGGCTGAAAGGATGACTGTCGTAAACTGAAAGAGCATTTGTAAGTTGATCCAGGCCTTTTTTCCGAAGGTCATCACTGGTGACGAAATTTGGTGCTATGGCCACGACCCGGAAACGAAGCAGCAATCAAGTCAGTGGAAGCATCCAACGTCACCACGACCCAAAAAAAAGCGCGTCAAGTGAAGTCCAATGTCAAGACGATGCTGATTTGTTTCTTTGATGTGAAAAGGAATTCGCCACAAATAATTTGTTCCTTCTGATCAAACTGTAAACAAGGTTTTTTACTTGGAATTCCTGAAGCGTTTGCAAGACAAGATGAGACGAAAACGCCTTGACCTGTGGCAAAGTGGTGGGTGGTGGTTGCATCACAACAATGCGCCAGTGCGCACCGCCTTGAGGATGAGACAGTTTCTGAATCGCATGACCCCACTTCCCCACCCTCCCTATTCACCCGTTCTCGCCCTCTGCGACTTTTTTTGTTCCCCCGAATGAAGAAAGTCCTCAAAGGAAAAAGTTTTGCAGATACGGAAGAGGTTAAGAAGAAAACGACGGAGTCAGTAAAAAACATAACTTCACAAGAGTTCCAGGACTGCTTTGAACAATGGAAAACACGTCTGGACGGGTGCATTGCTTCATATGGAGAATACTTGGAAGATGATAAGAATATAAACACGCAACAATAAATGAATAAAATTATATGACACAATTCTGGTTACTTTTGGGTCCCCTCTCGTATAATATAATTGTGTAAAGGTTTTAAATTCAGAGTTTTCTGTCTCTAAGACTGATTACCAACCAAAGCTAGAAAGCCCAGTCCACCATACTATTGAACACAAAGCTGATAGAAGAGATACATTCACACTTTTCTAAAGGTTAACCGAGCGAAAGTGACTGTAACGAACCCGGTCGGAAATCGAACCCGGCTTGCCTATTTCCATTTAGGTGACGCTAACCGTTCAGATTGCTGGTCATTTTATTAAGGACTAGTCACATCCATTTATATGTTATTCTGCTTTTCTTGTCCTTATCACGCAGCCTATTCTGATAAGAGTGTTTTTCTTATAACAAAATTAATATTATTCAAGAAATATATGATAAAAATTATTTAAAAAAAGAAAAGAAATTGACGTTTCGCTAAAGCTGTTTTAACTATGCCTGTATCGGGTGATTATCGCTAACGATTAAGCTACAACAAATTATTTTAAATATTTCTTTCATCTTTCCCATTCCTACAAAAGTGTCTTTCAAATCATTTCATATCTTGAATGTCTCCCAGTCTTTTTAAAAGGTCTTTTTGGCAACACTTCTGCAATGTTTGCAACTCTCTCTTTTGATACTGATGTATATTTTCACTTTCCATTACTTTCACCTTGCGTGTAATTAGAACTGCCACATATATATATATATATATATATATATATATATATATATATATATATATATATATATATATATATATATATATATATATATATATATATATATAGAGAGAGAGAGAGAGAGAGAGAGAGAGAGAGAGATAGAGAGAGAGAGATAGATAGATAGATAGATAGATAGATAGATAATTAATTAAAACCAAAGACGATCCACCAACGCTTCGTATAGTATGTACATATAATACGCCGGTTAATGAATAAAAAGACAACTTTAAAAATTTTCTCTTTGTGCTGCAATTTAGTCAAAAGCCTAATATATAATAAATCTTATTGCCATTAATGTTAATATTTTATTAGCTTCTTAATCTTCAAATTTCATTAACCGACTTACTAAATATATATATATATATGTATGTGTGTGTGTGTGTGTGTGTGTGTGTGTGTGTGTGTGTGTGTGTGTGTGTGTGTGTGTGTGTGTGTGTGTGTGTGTGTGTAAGTCTTGGTGGCTGTCAACTAACAACTGTTCAGAACTCTCCGGCCACCTTCCAGGAATTCTGAAACGTACCCTTTACCCAGTCTCTCGGACTCTATTGTTCTTCCGATTTCAATAAACAGGGAGTACCCTTTATCACGCAGTCTAGCCTAGTCGCTTTTTTTGTCATTTTTCCGTTTCTTCTATGAATTTTCCACAATACCTGGAAAGTCAAAACAGCCAGAAAACAGGTTATGTTTTTCTAACTCTTCAACTAACCAGAAAATCCAATGGTTTAATTTTATAATTCCAAACTAAATATCTAGTCAGAATAGTTGTGCCATTTCTGAGTTTCCTTTCATTGATCAGGTCTTCAGTTCTACCTTGAGTGACCCACTTAAACCATATTCATATAGAAATTGATAATTTCTCTCTTAGATACATAGACTGTGCTTCTACCGGATGTGTATGACCAAATCACAGTCATTTGCAGAGTGCCTAGTCTAGGAACGTTCCTCTCCATTCATGTCTATTTATATAACTGATATTATTTGCTACATTCACTCATGATATCATGGGGAGTTTCAACATTATATTAGCACAGGTAATAATTATAACAATAATAATAATAATAATAATAATAATAATAATAATAATAATAATAATAATAATAATAAACAAAATGGCTGACGTATCTCTTCCAATATTTTTCAACACTTAAGAGCGCGATTTAAGAAAAGTAAAGTAAAGGAAAAACAGTGATTGACAATGTTAGACAATATTTCGACAGTATTTATAATTATTTTAAATTTCAAGTATAAAAGTATATAAATCTACAAAAAATTATAATTCTTTGTACAAATGTTGTTTGTATCGTAATGAAAAAATGTCTGTACTGGTAATCAGCGCATCAAAAGGAACCATGCTGATGCATTTTCAGGGTCAATTGGTCGGTAGATTCTGAATATTTTTTCACAATGAGAAATTTAAGATGTTTTTAAAAATTACATTCGTTTTTAATAAAATTTTCTGCAAGTTCCGTTGTTGTCACATTATTGTGTCTGACATCATACCTGTGTCCATTGATTTTTTTTAATTTAGTTTTCAACTGATACAGCTATGTCCACCATCTTGATTCCTGGAAAACGTATTCAAACAGATTTAACTTCAGGTAGATCTACAGTATTCAAAATATCAGTGTTAGTTTGTTTACAGCAAAATAGAAAACTGAAAACAGATATGGAAGAAAAGCTGTATATAATGTGCTGTATTTTATTTGCATTTATTTGAATATTAATACATACAAATGATACTCGTGTCTCCAACGAACTTCACATTGTAGAAAAAATTGTTTTGCTCATAACCTTACGAAACATCACATTATCATCGGCATTATATAATTTGTATTACTTATATGTAAGCGTATTTCTTACAATATTATTTATTTTTACTTATTTAAAATAGTCGCTCCCTTTTCTTTTTGGAAAAAAATATCTATTCTAATAAAAACATAAATGCCTGTGAGAATTCCCTTTCGAACACAATATTTTTCTTATGAATTTCAATTTTCATTTTTCTAAAATTCTCCATGTCAGCAAAAATCGTAAGTAAAAGAATGTTATTAACGGATGAACATTTTTTTAATTTTTGCATTTTCTTTAAATTTTTCGCTTATTACACGAGCAACAGATGATATTCTTCACAGACCATTTCAAAAGCAAAAATGATTTTCAAAAAATATTTATTAACAACCAATATGGCTTCCTTTTGCAAACAACTGCCACGATACAGAAGACGAAAGCATTAAATTCCATTTTTTATTTTTTGTTATATTTTTACATGTCATACATATGTACGCAGTAAAGGGTTTCTTTGAAGGCAAGCATATTTAGCCCTACCTCTGCCTGTATTGATATACAAAACTGAAAGTATAGAGGGTCACGGGGTCACAGTTTATTCGAATTTGGTGGTAGGATAACGGTTACCCTTAGACTTTACAGGTTAAAACTGTGGTAATCGGGGATTCATCGTCTTGTGAGTAGGTTCCACAAAGCATCGATTCGTGGGAAGAAGCTAAACTCGCATCTCAGCAATTAGAGTAGTTCGCTACATTGTGCTGAGCATGGCGAGTCTTAGCTGTGAATTGTGGAGCATATGAATGTAATTCGTCTGAACACTTTCTATAGCTATAGGGGAGAGTAAACATAATTGAGTCTGGCACATGGCCAAAAATATAATAGAACAAAAAATAGAACAAATTAAGTGTAAGATAAAGTTACAATAATCTTTTAATCACGGATAAACTCTGGCGTATTTGAAAACCAGTGTTTCATTTACTGAGTTTACCGACCAATAGCTGAAAAATTGCCCTTGGTAATAAATAAAAGAATAACCTAAAGCTGTCGGATATGCCGAACTTTTAGAAGGTTTTTTACACACATTGTATCCAGAAAAATACACTTGTACGAACACAAGAAATGTTGTAGAGAATGCTTAATCGCAGTGTCATATCAGTTGGCTTTAGCAAAACACACACACATATATTATTATTATTATTATTATTATTATTATTATTATTATTATTATTATTATATTTTAAATTGACTGCTCCACTGTCTGAACAGGAATATTAATATTTAAATTATACAAGGGTCAATTTTCAATCAATATCTGAAAATTGCATGCTTGCAGGAAACTCAAAATTATACCAAACTGTGAGAAAAGTGCATACTTATTATTAATATCATATATATATATATATATATATATATATATATATATATATATATATATACAGAGAGAGAGAGAGAGAGAGTGAGAGAGTGAGAGAGAGACGAAAGAACACAAATGCCTGGAGTCATATTTTCGCTGATTATATCTCCGTTGAATATTTGCCATGCGCTATTATTTAATAAATCATTCGTTTTTTTAAAGATGTCATGTTTCTTCCTATTTATTCAATCTTTTTCTTCTTCATGCTCTTTTTCAATTTTCTTCTTCTTGCTCTTCATCTGCTTCTTTCTCTTCTTCTTCTTTCTATTCTTCTCCTTGCTCTTCTTCTTCTTGCTCTTCATTTGCTTCTTTCTCTTCTTCATGCTCTTTTTCTTGCTCTCCTTCCTCTTGCTCTTCTCTTTTCCTTTTCAGTTTTGTTTTTCTTTTCTCATCAATTTTCATTGTCATTATATTTTCTCTTCATTTTGTAAGTTTTTTTCTCTTATCAACATTCTTTTTATTCCTGCTATCTCTTTCTCCATCAGTTTTGCTTTCTGTGTTTTCTTTTGATAGAAATATTTGTCAAATCTGAATATTCTGCTTTCCAAATTTGTAATTGTAAATTTGTAAAAGCTGTAAACTCTCAATTAGTAGGATATACTTTTCTATTGTTTGTGTTTAATTCATTTCTCTCTTCACAATCAATCTTTTTTTTGTTGTCCTTTGTTCACGCTATTCGATAAATTCCCACTATTTTATCCCCGTCTACTTGCCCTAATCTGATTTGTTTCTGTGATATATTTTGCCTTCTCCTGACAGTTGCCTATTCGAAGAGAAGTGTCATATTTGTATGGGCAAACAATCCTCTCAGCTTTGGCGAGAATCTCGTTCTTCCACACTTCCGTATGTTAAAGAACGCTCCATACACATGCGACCCTCACGTCCAAGTTGATGCAGGTAAGTATACTAACTCTAAATCTATTGTTTGTATGCCATTAGAAATTTATTATTAAAAGAAAATAGTCGGGTCGGGCTGCTTGCGTCTCGGAAAGTTACTTTCATTTTTGGTTACGATTTTACCGCGCAAATTATTTTTTTATGGCAGGAGTAAATTTTGAACAAAAACAATCTCAGAGAGAAAGGACAACTTGTCTTAATATTTGTAATTACGAAACCTTAAGTGCATTGTTGTTACAGAACGTCAACAATACAACGTGAAATAAAAGAAGATAAATTTATTGGCAGAAAAATACAAACGAGGACGTTAGCTAATCATGGCAGCTTTGATATCTTACAGCCATCATAGATTAAATTTTTATCCATTACTGTTTTTTTATCCTGGTATCACGCAACTAAGTCTGCAGCCGAGGTAATATATTATTTGCTAATTTTTTTTCCAATACAAATCTGGAAAGCAACTAAAGACAAAGGATTAGAGTCTAAATCGCGGTTATAAATGAAGTTTGATATCCGTGGAAGAGAAGAGGTCGGTATCGGATATTATGACTTTGAGGAAGATAGCTAACGGCTGAGCTTTGGTTTGAAAGGGACAAGATGTTAAGAAACAAAAAAGAATTCCCATGAATGTCTGTTTACAAATCTTGTAGTTCTTGAGAAAAGGACATCTCTGAATAACACGTCCTACTTACATCTGAAACACGGAGGATATGAGGACGATTCGATTCCGTGGAAGTGGTATTACCTTTGCTAGAAATAAATATCTGAATTGGTAGATCTAAAGATGGAGCTCATCTGAATATTTATCATGGAAACACAGTAGCAAAAGTCTTGCAATGTTGGATCTGCGGGAAACAGTTTGTAAAGTGGGAAATAAGTCTTCGTCCACAAGACTTCGCAAATCATTTCTGAAGGAAAGTGAACATAGAGAAGCCCCAGCCTAAATACGGCAACAATAAGCCATTTTTATATCTAATATGACTCTTGTAAAGATAGAATATGGCAGAAGCAGTCATATACTTTCTGCATTGATGTAACGAGCAGTAGTGTATTTTTTCTGGAGTTGTATATACTTGACATTCAACAGATCTTCAAAGTGTGGAGGTTCATATTATCGTCAACAATGAAACGAAATTAGATGAAAAAAATAAATCTGAGAAATAAGAAGAGGAAAAATTGAGAATGTAAGCAGGACTTAAATAATTCAATTGTACAAGAGTGTGTGCAATCTCAGCTCTCAGATATAATAGGCACTTGTAAATTCTTAAGCTATGTTTAGTAAATAAAGAGACAAAGTTTCCAATTTGAAGCGATATTTCAGATTGACTGAACAGAAGAAATCAAATTGAAATGTAAAACATCACCGTGAGTCATGCACAAAAAAATGTTGCTTCGATATGTGATAATCTTCACAAAATGTCTCATCGGTCTGACCGTTCAGTTTTTATTCTGATCGTTCGGATATATCTGTAGGATCAGGTTGAAATAATAGATAGAGAGCATCACTGGAAAATACGAAAACTTAAGGAATCAGTACATATGCTAGGCTACAAAAATCTCCTGAGCCGACCAAGCATAAAAATGAATACAATATGGAAACCAGTAATAAAGAGTGATAGAGAAAAGCAATGAATAACAATAAAAGGTGCAATTTAAGCTCTGGTAAAAAAAATATGAAATAATAATAACAGAAAAATTGTATTATTAGCACTGGTAAAAAATGTATAGCTGAAACATTAGGTTTATAAGTCCAAAAGGTTCTTGTACAGATATCCTCAAGGAAACATGACCCAGTGGATAAAGACGTTGGTTAGATCCAGTGACTAGACCCAAAGCCTTCAATACCAGGTGACAGCAAGCTTGGAGAGTTGAGTTAAAGAGAAATAACTGACACATCTGGAAAAGGCATGGCACGTGGAACTAGAACAATCTACCCTCCCCCCGGTGGACGAAGTAAAGGGTTCGGTTGGAAATTCCAGTAACTTGAAATAGTCTGGAGTGTACAACGGCCGAAACGTTGTGAATATGGCAATGCGGATAATAGTCCGAGTGTCTAAAATGACATAAACAGCAATCATAGATAAACTTTACATATTCTAAACAAAGACACGAACTACAACGAAATTATAAATAACCGTGTGAACACATTTGAGCCTCACAATGTGCTGGCTGTGCGTTTTTTTTGGAAGACATTAGTATCATTGATGTAAACATTGGCCAATTCATGAGGAAGATTTACATAAAGTGAGAAGCAAGTTTTAATGCTTATCTTATGTAAAAAAAAAAGCTATAATTTCAGAAATGAGCAGATAATGTTTGTAAAATTATCATTTAGACTTCTATTAAATATTCATTAAAATTTTCATGTTTTTCTTTGGAATTTAAGGTTTATAAAATAAGATTTAATATTTTAGCTTATGCTGGAATCTTAACTCATATTAAATGCATTCTGATCATAAATAATTATTTAACAAAAAATAAAATAATTCATTTAAAATATATAATTAAAACCATACTAATGAAATTTCCCTGGCACATCAGACCTTGGAAGTGAATACTGATGAGCCAGGGAAAAAGAAACTCCCTGAGGACATAAATTGTAACCATGGACACTTAAAGTTATCTATTTTCTTCAAATCAAATTATATATATATATATATATGTAAATATATATATTAATGTGTTTATTAGAATTTCACGGGTAAATGTTGTAGCTGATTTTAAAATAATGATTTACTTTGTCTTGCACTTCTTTGGACTACGGCTTCTAAATAAGGAAGTCGATCACATAAAAAAAAATCATAAAAAGTGACAAATTATACTATGGATTTCATTAGTTTTCAGCAAGAAATATTAAGATGAAAGGGTACACTTGGTTGTAGATTACTTGTATGTATACTCTACACTGGACATATCAATTCTTTTTTTAATCTTCTTACAATTTACTTCTTGGTTCACACCGGCTTGTTTTGTTGCCCACACGAATTATTCCAGTTGTTCCAGCGTGATAATTCCGATTAGAACAGAAGCCTATTTGTATTTGCTCATAATAACTGTAAACGTCTACTCGAAGAGGCCAAATCTTTGTTTGCGGGTAGAATGAGGAACCTCATAGCTTCTAGCAATTTTGGTTCTCGTGACTACTGGCAGCTCTGGAATAGTCTCTTAAATAAGAGTAAGTCTTCTATCCATCTTCGTTCCACAATTTATGGTTTTAACTTCTATTGACAACGCGGAATGTTTTGCTCGGAAATCCTCATAAAATGGTATTCTTGAATCATCTGTATTTTTTTTTCGCCTGACTTTCCACTTAGAGCTCAATCCCTATTGAGTGATATATATATATATATATATATATATATATATATACATATATGTGTGTAAAACTGAACATTGAAGTCAACACTCAGAGGCGAAAGGCTGTTTCATGCTGGACGCAATTATCGGCCTGATGATTGCGCATAGCATGAAACAGCCTGTCGCCTCCGAGTGTTAAATTCAATGGTCACTTTTATATTTACATACACTCTGTGATATTAATCACCTTTATCCCATAAATATAGCACACCTTAGAACTATATTTCTTTATACATATATATGTATGTATGTATCATATGACTCCGTCCATAGTTTCTGCTATAAACTCTAAACTAGATCTTTTCAAAGTATGTGAGCTTGATGGCGTCCCTGCAAATATCCTTAAGAAATGTGTTTCCGAACTGTCTTTTGTTCTCTCTAAAGTCTATAAGTACCTTGTTGCTTCCTGCTTCCTGTTTGTTGGAAATCGTAATCTGTCATTCCTGTTTTTAATAACTCGTTCGAACCATCGGATCCTTCTAACTATAGATCGATTAGGCTTCTATCTCTTTTTGGCTAAATACTAGAGGCTCTACTCAACTCTGCATTGTTTAACAATGTCACCTTGGGTCTTTCAGGTAAGAAATATGGCTTTAGCTTTTTTAGGTCAAATGCTAATGTATTTAAAGATTATTGCTGAATGCTTTAGATAAGGATGGCGAATCTCGGGCTCTTGCTTTGGATATCTCGGAGACATTTGACAGGGTTTGGTATATTGGTCTTCTTCAATGGTTGAAAGTTTGTGAGATTTCTGGAGTAATTTTTGAATTGATGCAATCTTTCTTATCGAATCGCAAAATTAAAGTTTTCTTAAATGGCCACTCTTCTAGATCTTTTTGCATTAATGCAAGCGTCCCTCAAGGCTCTCTCCTTGGGACTAGGTTGCTGCTAATTTTCATCAATGACATTCCTGGAGACATCAGTTCTTTATTTGAATAATACATTTATTTACCGATTTATTCCTATCTAAATAGTAAGTCTGAGTGGTTCGATAAGGTCAAATTGGCAGTTGATCTAAAAATGACCTACATTGTGTTGTTAACTGGGGCAATAAATGGCTTCTTAATTTGAGCACCTCCACTCCAAAACAAAACTGCACTTTTTAATCTTCTGAGAGAATTAATTTTACTTTCCATCAGCATGGCAGATGCTAACCTCCAGGAGAGTGACCCTTTGGGCCTTCTCGTAATAACGTTTTCCGCTGACATGAAGTGCAAATAATATATTGAATCAGTTGCTAGGTCCATTGCTATGAAAGTTAGTTCCTCTTAAAGTGCTAGACAATTTTTCTCGCCATAATTTACTTTGCGTATTTATATGTCTATCATTCGTAATTGCTTTGAATATTGCTGCTACATGTGGTCTGGTGCCTCTGATGTATTTTTAGAGATGGTTGATAAAATCGAAATAAGAATCTGCAATATTATTGGTCATGACCTGGTATCTCGACTTCATTCACTTTCCCATCACCTGAACGTAATTCCCCTGTGACTTTTCGATAAATAATTTCATGTTAATTGGTCAGGTGAACTTTCCAGTATGATACTTAAACTTTATCAATTTAAGCGCATTACTAGTGTGGTGGCAAGACCTCATCATTTTATAGTTGAATTGGCTAGATGCTAACAGTTACATATATTAAACTTTTCGTTTATGGAACTCTCTTTTGGTTTATTGCTTTCCAGTCAAATTCGATCTTAAAAATTTAAATGCAATGTCAATCGTTATCTCCGTCTTCTTAATTCCTGTTCTTTTATTGTTCTCCTTCCTTTATAGTATTTTTCTCATAGTCTATAACGCGTCTTAGTGTTTAGTGGCTTTATTGCCTTGTGTGGGATTAAATATATGTTGTATTCCCTACTACTGTTGGTCCAGTAAATAACAATCTGCTTATAGTAATATAGTTATTTGCTCATCTAGAAGCGTGTTAAATGTTACTTCAAATATAAATTATAATATTGATGAAAAAAGAAACGGACGCAAGTAAGGATAAAACAACATGTAAATAACATAAACGGATCTTTAACATTACTATGCCAACATTCTACAAGGAATAAACAGCCATTTTACAATGTTTTTCATTATAATATTTAAAAGAAAATATCATTCACACTTCTTCAATTTCAGGTAACTTTTCCTGCCTCGAAGTACGATTTACGCTAAAGCGTAACCTCGGCTACTACATGATTCAAATCTACATTCCCAGCATATTTATCGTAGCCATTTCCTGGGTATCATTCTGGCTAAACGTTGATGCTGTCCCAGCGCGCATCTCGCTTGGTATTCTCACTGTACTTACAATGACCACACAAAAGTCCTCAGCGGTCACAACTCTCCCGAAAGTGTCTTACATCAAAGCCATCGATGTGTGGATGGCCGCCTGTCTTTGCTTTGTATTTGCAGCACTTCTTGAATTTGCTTTCGTCAATATTTTGGACAGACATCAGTTGAAGCGTGTCATGACGATGCGTAGCGCATCTCAGCCTGAGAATATAGAGGTGAGTTCTTTCTTGATTTAAGCTAAATTGGTTTCAGTAAAAAGAAAAATTATTCTGCACAGGCGGACACTTTAGACACAAATTACACCGGTAGAAATTTATATACAATTCTGAAGACTGCGTAAGTACGCTTAGTAGACCTAGTTTTATATAATTAGGCAGTATCTAATTGTAAATTGGCCAGTAATTATCATATTATGTCTCTGAATAAATAATTATTAACTAAGAAATATATTTTCAGGTCACTTTCTTCGATAAGTTTCCAAGTTAGGAGAACATACTTGCAATTCAGATTTTTATCGTAGCTTTATCAATGATTATGGGTATTAGTAGGAAATAAGTCATTCCTTCAATCAGGCCTTGGAATTAGTAAGTACTAAGCAATTCACATACCTCACTGTATGGATCAATTATAGCAAATTTAATGTAAAAGATAAAGTTGAATATAGAATAACTTTGTGTGGGATAGTTACGTCCAATAGAGCAAATTGGTACAAAAATAAAACATTAGCTTTTAGGCTCAGGTTATATTGTTAAGTGGCCGCGTTAGATCGGGACTTTCATATGGATGTCATACCTGGCGACAAACCTATTGAGAAATATCTAAACTGTCAACTTTCTCAGATCAAAGATTTAAAATGGCTTCCAGCAAATGTAACCCGTAAATATTAGAAAGAACCTTTCCTCTTCATACCTTGTGGACTTGTGCTACAGATTCAGAAACAAAGAATTGTACCAAGTAAAAGAAGGCACATCTCTTGAGGACTTTCAACGGCACAAGTAAAATGGAGAGAATATGTATGATCACTGGTGAAAAAATGGTTGCTGAGGACATTAGGTTTATAATACCCAGAAATTCATACACAGATGTCCTCAAGGACACATAGTGGATAAAGGCGTTGGTTAGATCCAGTGACAGGACCCAAAGAGTGTGAGTTCAATACCCGGTTAAGGCAGTGGATAACTTGAAGAGAGGAATTAACAGGAGATAACTGACATCCATTAAAACAGTGAGCGAAATAAAGGGTTCAGTTCGACATTCCAACCACCTGAAGAAGGCAGGAGCGTTGTAATAAGCTGAAACGTTGTAATAAATATGGCGACGAAGATGAGGACAATAGTTCGAATAATCTCCCGCTCAGTACTAGAAAGAGCGATAATAAGAACTGGAAATTAAGAAACTATTTTTCATAATTTTTTTTCTAATAGAAAGTTTTTATAAATTTCAACTGAAAGTAGCAAAGCCTGCTTGGTCAATGAATTCCTAATATTTCCTTATAGGGAAATGGCTAATATTATAATTATAATATTATTATAATTATAATATTATTATAATTATAATATTATAATTATCATTTCTATTAAAATTGTGTGTATACTGTTGGGTATTTTTCGAATATTTTGGATACTGTGAATTGTTACTCGTTATACCAAATACATCTCATATTTAGATTTGTTATTTGTTGTCGAAAATTCTCAATTTTATACGAGTGATATACTGAGTCGTAAATCTCCTTGGCTTTCTCCTACATTCTCGTATTCTACGTATGGCTCATGACATTGCCGTAGTTTATTTTTGTATAATGTTTTCTGCGAATGTAATGTAGGAGGAAGAGGAGGAGGACCTCATTGGTAGTAGTCGTAGGTTGTAACACAATTATCCAAGCTCTTACAAAAGCAAGCGTCGATCGATACACTCTGCCAACTTATATATGTGTACACGCAACATTTTATACACGTGCCTGCATGCAGACAAACCTCTATATACGGAAATAGAGAACGGCTAGGAAGATTTTGGTGAAGGAATCTTTTCAGATATTGAATTCTGATCTTAAAAATTAGCATTCGAGATATTTACCTTTTAATCTGGTTCGAACACTTCGTATTGGAATCAGTGTGAATGATGAAATTGTCTTTTCTACCCAACACACCTTTAACAATTGCATTTATACATACATATATCTAAGCACACACAAACACATTCATACATCATATATGTGTGTGTGCGTTTGTGTGTAAAAATTCAGATGGAGTATAACTTTATTCGTATATATATATATATATATATATGTATATATGTATGTATATATATATATATATATATATATATATATATATATATATATATATATGGATATATATATATGTAATAAAAAAGACAATATATATATATATATATATATATATATATATATATATATATATATATATATATATATATATATATAGTAAAGGCAATAAATCCATTGGTATATAATCCAAGTGGATCTTAGTAATATAAAATATTAAAACTGATCTTCAAAAAGAGATCAGTGTATTTATTATTCAGATCAAATAATTAATAAAATCTAAAATTACCTCATTTGGGGAATAGGCTTATTTCAACCGATGAAAGATTCGTCAATCTTACTCAACCCCAGTACAGACTGAATTCATTTTGGAATTAGAAATTTAACTGAGACATCTACAAGCAAAAAACCGTAGAAAATCTAATACAAAATTTATCGGCTACGTAAAATTTTTCAGGACATCATCATTGAAGTGAGACGATAACTAATATACACATTTTATGCATCATATAGAACAATATTGAAATATTTAACCAGTATCTATTATTATTATTATCATTATTATTATTATTATTATTATTATTATTATTATTATTATTATTGTTATTATCTATCTGTCTGATAACACGTTACGCATAACGCCTCTGTTGGGGATTCTATAATCGTATTGATCTACGGGGTGGGTTGATTGTCTCCACGCCCAACCTCTGTACTCTGATGAATTTGGTTTTCCGTCCCTCAGACGACCACCTCTTCTCATTCTTACGCGTTACATCTATCCGGATTTGGGAATTCAGAGTTTGACTTTTCCTTGACTTGTTGCCAACTAAAGCTGAAAAGCTGGATTCATAACTGTGCCAAGGGTATTTGCGCGAAAGTAAATGTAACAAACCCGACTGGAATTCGAACGTCGCTAGACGATTTCTCGTTGCCAGCCGCTAACAATTTCACCATCCGCACATCTGAGTAGATACAAATTCATATCAACTCGTATTTACATCTAAAATGCAAAATAACCAGAAAATCGATGATAAGTATTATAAGGACAAAGTCGACTTAAAGTGGCACATTGTACATAAAAATATCCATCGGTAGAGAATTTATTTTTTGAAATCCAATGCAAATACGAGTTCATCGAAGTGCTAACCTTTCTGACTGTTTGTTTCTCTCTTTCTTTCTCTCTCTCCCTCCCTTACTCCTCTCTCTCTCTTTCTCTCTCTCTCTCTCTCTCTCTCTCTCTCTGGTTACAAGGAGACGGATATGCAATGTGATCATGACATCTCGTCTACAGTCAATTTCTCACAAACGTGATGTGGCTTCCCTCTGTCTTTTCTAAAAATATTTTCATGGCAACTGCTATGACGAGCTACTTTCACTGGTTCCCCAACTGCATGAATTTAAGCGTGCTACTAGGTTGGCATCTCGATCCCACCCTTTCACTGTTGATGCAGTTAAATATAACCGCCTCTTCTACTCCAAAAGCTTCTTCTTTCGCCCTTCCCGACAGTGCAACTCCCTTCCTCTTACTTACTTCCCTGATAGCTATAATCTTCAAATATTCAAATGTAATGTCAATCGTCATCTTCTGATGCCTTGATCCCGATCCCCGCCCTTCTCTATATCCTTTCCTCAAACATCCCTCTTTATTCTTGCTCTCACTCTCTGTAACCTCTTGCGTGCTAGTGGCACTCCCGCCTTGCTTAGGGTGAAACGTTAAAAAAACATCAGAATGTACATATTTTAAATGAAAATCTCCGTCAAAATTCGAAAATCTTGCAAGTTGAGGTCATCAGATTTTGTGGAAAAGGTCGAAAAGGTTAAATTAGTCAACGATAATTACTGTACTTAATAGTGAATTTACAAAATAACCCTAAACCTAAGCTTTAACACGTGAACGCCTCAACACACACACACACACACACACACACACACACACATACACACACACACACACACACACACACACACACACACACACATGCACACTCACACAAATACACGTGCATATATACTTAACGACAACAATGAATCACAAACTTTAAGATGAATAGAATATATAAATAGTTTATAAAATCTTGACAGTTTTTCGCCGATAATGATGGCGATAGCAGAGCAGATGCATTTTCTACAGAAAAAGACGGAAACACGAGATCTGTTGAAGGGTCCTTCTTGACAGAGTAGTAAAAGATAACGAGAGCAAAAGGCAGGAAAACAGAAATTATTGTCATCAGCAAAAGAACAAGATTCAAAGATGCAAGTTACAAAATAGAAATGTCAGCATCAAGGAAACGCAGAATATCTGGGAAGTGTTTTAACAGAGGATAGAAAATGCCTCATCAAAATCTGAACACGCATTGCACTAGCGAAAGTGCATTTGAAGCGCAAAGCAAAGGGCTGAAAAACAGAAAAATAATGTTCAAAACAAAGAAGAGGGTCCTCGATTGTTAGGGGATATCCATCCTCATATATAGCAGTGAATTCTGAGCAGCATCTCCACAGATAAAGAAAAAACTGAGGGCAACAGAACTATGGTTCTACAGAAGGATATTGAGAATTCCATGGTGAAAGCGTACAAACAACGAAGAATTTTTAAAGAAAATGGTAATAAAACACACAGAATTGTGATAAGACAGCTGAATTTCCTTATAGACATAATGAGGAAGGTGAGCTTGGAATAATTAACCCTCACAGAGCATATTGCGTGCGAGAGAGATACCGCATGGACTTGTGTAAATGCATACCACAAGTAAAGAAAGAAAAACAGCTAAGGGCCAAAAGGGATAAAAAGTTTTGAAGAGTTATTATCCCCCATATTCGGAAGGGTCGCTACAAATAAAAGAGGAAACCTCATCCACAAAGACTGAAACTTTAGATATTTTTCCATACCTATTTTCGAATCATACTTTTGGTAGGCATTATTCTTATACTAACAGCATTTTCCCTTTGAACATCGAGATTCAATAAAAACATCTATTCATTTGTTTTCTTTTTTCTTTGTTGTTTAGAGACGGGTCTCTCCTAATATAAGAGTGTTATAGATCTTTATGGTATTGTCAGCAGTACTTTCCAACATCCGACATTAGAAATTTATATAAATTTCTTTCCAGAAATTTCACCTGAATTTCTAGTATCCGTCTCCGTTTTTATATCATTGGGATTACCTCAATTCCAATAGAATCATTGAGATTACCTCAATTCCAATAGAATCATTGGGATTACCTCAATTCCAATAGAATCATTGGGATTACCTCTATTCCAATAGAAAAAATATGAATATTTCATTATCGATGAAAAAATTATTTTCCAGCCGTGTTCTTAAAATGAGCATAGTTGGTGACGGATTAGGGAACATTTAAAGAAAATGTTATTCCTATTTTTAATTGATTACAATGAAATCTTAATAATTGAAAAGGCATAAAATGTGATTTATATATAACATTATAATAAACAAATTATATGAAAGTAAATAATTTTACTTGAAACTGTATTCGAATAACCTAAATAACAAGGCAGTTATCAATATTCATGTTTGAATTGTGAGATTTAGGATTTCAGTTCAAACGTAATCTATTGATGGCAATCTCGGATCTTCGTGACCGCAGAAAAAGTATCAAAAAGATTTTTTTCCATTTACTTATTTAACTAACTTAAATCCCTCGGCAATGTTTATTGTTTTAAAAAGCGATGATTAAAATTGGAATAAAACCCAAACATATGATGAACGTTAATTTATATATATATACTTTTATTACTGGGAATTTACAACGAAATTATTAAATACTTTTTTAGATTGTTTATATACTGAAATAATTTTGTATTTACAACATTATAATATATTTAATACTAATGTAATACAATACTTTTTTTGGATTTAACTCCTTCTTAATTGTCCAAATATTTCACTAGGGGACGCTCTCCCTACACTATAAATATTGGGCGATTTTATTTCTCGTCCTCTTTCTACTTTGCATTTCAGCGGACACATTTAAAAATGTGATCTCTCGCAGAGATCTGCGTTTTCGTCCACTTGTGGGAAAACGCCATGAAACACACATACACTTACGTACGAACGTTTACCAATATACAAACACTTTACATTCACATACACACAGAAATGTTGATGTTTTTGTCACTTGTAAATTTGTTGGTTAATACATATATTTGTTGATATATATATCTATCTATCTATCTCTCTATCTCTCTCTCTCTCTCTCTATATATATATATATATATATATATATATATATATATGTACATATATATATATATATATATATATATATATATATATATATATATATATATATATATATATATGTTATGGTCCAGGTTCCTTGTACCACGGTGATGGTTCAAGGTAGAACGAATGTAGAACAACTCGAACAGAGGTATGGAATAATACAGACATATTACAAACAGAATATGTATAAAAGAAGTAGAAGTGTTAGTAATAACAATCAGGTTAGGTTAGAGAGAACTATGTTGTTTCGACCAGTATCACTATTCCAATGTCTTACAGTAATCGTCTGACGCGACTCTGTCTTTGACTGACTGACTCTGAACAGTATTTACTGTCCCCCACGAGGGATAGATGTTGCACAAGGCTGAGTTTACCGTTGGTATTCCCGAGCCTGTAGGCTCGGCCAAAAAATGCCCGTAGAACCAGTATAAACGGGATCGGGTTGGTCAACCTCCTCGAACGAGTGTCTGCCCTTCGGCGGAGCCTGGTCCGGGTTCCTCTCTGGCCAGTGGGAGAGAGTTCTACCATCTAGCCGAGTCGTCCAAAAACGACTGACTCTGAACACGAGGGATAGATGTTGCACAAGGCCGAGTTTACCGTGGGTATTCCCGAGCCCGTAGGCTCGGCCAAAAAATGCCCGTAGAACCCGTATAAACGGGATCGGGTTGGTCAACCTCCCCGAACGAGGCTCTGCCCTTCGGCGGAGCCTCGTCCGGGTTCCTCTCTGCCCGGAGGCAGAGAGTTCTCTAGCCGAGTCGTCCAAAAACGACTGACTCTGAAAATATGTGAACCAACTATGAGGAAATACTTTTTATTTGCAAATTTATAAAGTTCGTATCAATTTGCAATTAGCCGATGTTTTGACAACAATTTCAATAAATAACCTAAGAAATAAATAATATAAAAAAAGAATCTAATAAATAAAAAGTGTTTATTATTTTTGTTGTTGATTCTAAAGAACAAAGAAAATGTATAAATTCACTTTAATATGTTTAGGTTTTACTAAAATTCCAATCATCGCTTTTAAAAAAATAAATATAAATAAATATTGCTGAGGCATGAGTAATAAAGGAAAACTATCTCCGTTTTTGTTTTATTTGCAGAAACGAAGATTCAAGTTTGCTCTCTTGATTATATTTAATTTTTCTGTTCATTTGAAAATATATATTCTTTTTCTTTCATTTTTTTTGTTCTTGCAGTTGACAGAAATTGTTCGAAAACGTAGCACGGACGGGCGACCTGTCTACACGCTTCAAGGCATCCGGCGCGCTCGACGGATTGACTTTGTGTCAAGAATCGCGTTTCCAATTGCTTTTTCTATTTTCTGCTCTTGTTACTGGGTCATCTACAACATCGATAGTGACAAGTTTATCAAATCCTGACGATATTAGCCACTACCAGCAAGGCGAAAACGAAGACTGATCTCTTGTCAATATGAAAGCTGAAACTGCAGTGAGTCCAACACACGTGATGACGCACATTGTCATTTAAACACGTCCACAAAGACAAAGAAGAAAAGAAACTAGAGAACACACACATATACATCCGTTCTTTTATTTTTACACACTGACTTACGCATATAAGATGAAGAGAAAATAAACTCAAACATGAACAGCCAATCAAACATCTGGACACAAAATGTTTAACCTCATTTCCTACATGTCTGTTGTCTCGATGATTGCGATTGGCAAATGAAAATGAATATCTCTCGCAGCATATTTTGTTGAATGGTTTGTTTGACTAATGAACAATGAGTGCCTCCATATTCCGATATATTTCCCTCCTCGACATTCTGAACTCCCACTTGTCAATTATATCGTTGTTTGTTTAGCTTTTAATATTCACTTTCTTTCTAACTTTATTTTATCTACCTTTAAAAGATTACGTTAGACCAACATATGGCAAAATGGCGGTGAATGATTATGTTGCTCCGATACACCAGATAAGGTGAGCATGTTTGTTTTGAGAACCATATTAATATATTTCTTTTATATATTACGTCCCATGTCAAATTAACTTCGTCTTTCCTTCCTGAACATTATCTTACAATTCTTTTATTTTCGTGAACTCACCCCTGACTACCAATTTGTGTGTTTAGCCTTTTATAACATGATTTCTATCTATCTATCTATCTATCTATCTATCTATCTATCTATCTATCTATCTATCTATCTATCTATGTGTCTGTCTGTCAATTTGTCTGCAACAAGGTGGTGAGTGCAATGGTAATATGCTTAGTGACAGGACTCGAATTCTAGTAAAATATTATGACCGGAAAATGAATGATAGTCGCCTCCGAAATAGACGTGTAGGGCTACTTAATCTGATGAAGAAATAACTGCCTTTGCATTGCTGTCACTTCAAAATATTCATAAAACCTATTTCACTGTTAATGTCTACCCAATATCTATAAAGCTATCTTGGATTATTCATATCTATCTATGACACGATACGGAACAAATAGGAAACCTTTACAAATTTAACATGTTTCGCTTACATTTAAGCATCATCTGACATCACGTGTAATTCTCTTGTTTGGAAGTGTTTATGTGTATAATGCTTGTATATTATCTATCTATCTATCTATCTATCTATCTCTCTCTCTCTCTCTCTCTATATATATATATATATATATATATATATATATATAACAGAGGGTGTCTGTGGGTTCGTGTGATACCTTTTCACTCGATATCCATCCAACCAATGTGACCAAACTTGACACATACATTGTACAATGTAAGAGAGTGGTTATTAGCGTAAAAATCAATAATTCTTTTAAAAATCAATTATCGATAAACCCGATCAAAAATCGATAAATTCAAATTTTCTCCGATTCCCTTCAAACACGGTATCTAGATTACTAACATTCTGACGAGCTCAACGATACATGATTCTTATTTCTACGCCACTGCGTTTAGCGAAAACCCGCGAAAAACGATAAATCGATTTCAAAACAAATTTTAAACTAAAATCTCCCTCAATTTTAAAGCAATCTAATACAAACTTCACTCAACAGTAGCAAACAATAAGTTGATTGTTTAACATTCATTTAACGTGTTCATTGAGTCCACCCATATATACTTTAAAGTAATTGAAAAATATAGACTCTGTTACATGATGCTGTTTTTGCTCCATTCTAATTGAACGCCTTTTCTGATTGACCAGCTGGGAATGGCTGCTAGTTATTTAATATTTAGAATGAATCCTGATATGTTCCTATCAATGAACAGACCCTAAATACATTTTATTATATTACCAAATTTTTTAAAATTCATACTGAAAGAATCTAAAATCAAATTCACATCCACAAACGGTGCAACTTACATTCTTTCACTGCCACACAACACACCCCAAATCAATATACGGACTCCAACAGGCAGAAAAATTGCCAACTAGACGCGTAGAAGTACACACATTATCAACCAAATCCCGCATGAACCAACTAGAATAATGATACAAAAACACACAAGGATTCTACACACGAACGTTACCAAACAAGACAAATACACGTGACTTCTACTTAACCAATGAAAAACAAACAATACAAAAATAAAAATACCAGAATTTTCTTTTCTTCTTCATACTTAATTTCTGATGAATTTTAAATAAAAGCAAAAGAAGATGAATTTATAAGCGTTTCCTATTTGTTCCTTATCTAATTATCTCTCGGATTCTAATCTATATTTGACCTCAATTCTTATCTATCTAACTATCTATCTATCTATCTTATCTATCTATCTCAGTACTTTTCATATCTATCTATCTATCTATCTATCTATCTATCTCAGTCCTTTTCATATCTATCTATCTATCTATCTATCTATCTATCTCAGTCCTTTTCATATCTATCTATCTATCTATCTATCTATCTATCTATCTATCTATCTATCTATCTATCTGATATTCTAAAATGTATATGTTAATCGTATATTTACTGTTATAAAGTTCGCAAAACAATTTCATATTGCAATTTGATCTTATGTAAATTTACGTATTATTCTTGCAATAATTCTCTTTAATTCTACACTCTATTTAGTGGATATCTTTTCTCCACATCTTCTCGTCGAGGTGCACTACCGATACAAGACATTTGAACGTTTAAATAATGTGTACCATTTGAAGAGAAAGACTTAATGCTTTTTCTTTCAATATTTGATTGGATGTGCGGGTGGTATAGCAACTCGGAATGAGAAATCTGAGCACCGAATTCGAATTCCAGACATGTTTGTTGCATTCACTTACGCGCAAATACCCTTGGGAAAGTTATGAATACATCTACTACTCTAATCTATATATTAAATATTAGGAGACCTATCTGGAAAAATTATTGTTATTCTCAAAACAAATTAATATACAATATTCAATCGAAAAAAGAATTGTTCTTACAAACCAAAATATGTTCGGTATTAATCCACAAAGGTTGATAAATCATAAAAATACAAATCATTCAGTTCGAAATTTCATTAGACCTTTTTCCTACAATATGAGATAGGTATATCAACAAAAGATCACAGTTTTAAAAAACGGAAAAATTATTTGGAAAATAAAAACATATCTCGCTTCATATATATATATATATATATGTATGTCATTCACAGACAGTAATGTTTCGCTGTATCACAGCTCCTCAGTGCGACTAGACTTCCGAATGCCTCAAGCCAGGATTGAAACACAACTAATTTGGTGTCAGCCAGAGCTATCTTCACTCGGTAGAGTTACACAACTAAATCATATATATATATATATATATATATATATATATATATATATATATATATATATATATATAACAGAGGGTGTCTGTGGGTTCGTGTGATACCTTTTCACTCGATATCCATCCAACCAATGTGACCAAACTTGACACATACATTGTACAATGTAAGAGAGTGGTTATTAGCGTAAAAATCAATAATTCTTTTAAAAATCAATTATCGATAAACCCGATCAAAAATCGATAAATTCAAATTTTCTCCGATTCCCTTCAAACACGGTATCTAGATTACTAACATTCTGACGAGCTCAACGATACATGATTCTTATTTCTACGCCACTGCGTTTAGCGAAAACCCGCGAAAAACGATAAATCGATTTCAAAACAAATTTTAAACTAAAATCTCCCTCAATTTTAAAGCAATCTAATACAAACTTCACTCAACAGTAGCAAACAATAAGTTGATTGTTTAACATTCATTTAACGTGTTCATTGAGTCCACCCATATATACTTTAAAGTAATTGAAAAATATAGACTCTGTTACATGATGCTGTTTTTGCTCCATTCTAATTGAACGCCTTTTCTGATTGACCAGCTGGGAATGGCTGCTAGTTATTTAATATTTAGAATGAATCCTGATATGTTCCTATCAATGAACAGACCCTAAATACATTTTATTATATTACCAAATTTTTTAAAATTCATACTGAAAGAATCTAAAATCAAATTCACATCCACAAACGGTGCAACTTACATTCTTTCACTGCCACACAACACACCCCAAATCAATATACGGACTCCAACAGGCAGAAAAATTGCCAACTAGACGCGTAGAAGTACACACATTATCAACCAAATCCCGCATGAACCAACTAGAATAATGATACAAAAACACACAAGGATTCTACACACGAACGTTACCAAACAAGACAAATACACGTGACTTCTACTTAACCAATGAAAAACAAACAATACAAAAATAAAAATACCAGAATTTTCTTTTCTTCTTCATACTTAATTTCTGATGAATTTTAAATAAAAGCAAAAGAAGATGAATTTATAAGCGTTTCCTATTTGTTCCTTATCTAATTATCTCTCGGATTCTAATCTATATTTGACCTCAATTCTTATCTATCTAACTATCTATCTATCTATCTTATCTATCTATCTCAGTACTTTTCATATCTATCTATCTATCTATCTATCTCAGTCCTTTTCATATCTATCTATCTATCTATCTATCTATCTATCTATCTATCTATCTCAGTCCTTTTCATATCTATCTATCTATCTATCTATCTATCTATCTATCTATCTATCTGATATTCTAAAATGTATATGTTAATCGTATATTTACTGTTATAAAGTTCGCAAAACAATTTCATATTGCAATTTGATCTTATGTAAATTTACGTATTATTCTTGCAATAATTCTCTTTAATTCTACACTCTATTTAGTGGATATCTTTTCTCCACATCTTCTCGTCGAGGTGCACTACCGATACAAGACATTTGAACGTTTAAATAATGTGTACCATTTGAAGAGAAAGACTTAATGCTTTTTCTTTCAATATTTGATTGGATGTGCGGGTGGTATAGCAACTCGGAATGAGAAATCTGAGCACCGAATTCGAATTCCAGACATGTTTGTTGCATTCACTTACGCGCAAATACCCTTGGGAAAGTTATGAATACATCTACTACTCTAATCTATATATTAAATATTAGGAGACCTATCTGGAAAAATTATTGTTATTCTCAAAACAAATTAATATACAATATTCAATCGAAAAAAGAATTGTTCTTACAAACCAAAATATGTTCGGTATTAATCCACAAAGGTTGATAAATCATAAAAATACAAATCATTCAGTTCGAAATTTCATTAGACCTTTTTCCTACAATATGAGATAGGTATATCAACAAAAGATCACAGTTTTAAAAAACGGAAAAATTATTTGGAAAATAAAAACATATCTCGCTTCATATATATATATATATATATGTATGTCATTCACAGACAGTAATGTTTCGCTGTATCACAGCTCCTCAGTGCGACTAGACTTCCGAATGCCTCAAGCCAGGATTGAAACACAACTAATTTGGTGTCAGCCAGAGCTATCTTCACTCGGTAGAGTTACACAACTAAATCATATATATATATATATATATATATATATATATATATATATATATATATATATATATATATATATATATATATAACAGAGGGTGTCTGTGGGTTCGTGTGATACCTTTTCACTCGATATCCATCCAACCAATGTGACCAAACTTGACACATACATTGTACAATGTAAGAGAGTGGTTATTAGCGTAAAAATCAATAATTCTTTTAAAAATCAATTATCGATAAACCCGATCAAAAATCGATAAATTCAAATTTTCTCCGATTCCCTTCAAACACGGTATCTAGATTACTAACATTCTGACGAGCTCAACGATACATGATTCTTATTTCTACGCCACTGCGTTTAGCGAAAACCCGCGAAAAACGATAAATCGATTTCAAAACAAATTTTAAACTAAAATCTCCCTCAATTTTAAAGCAATCTAATACAAACTTCACTCAACAGTAGCAAACAATAAGTTGATTGTTTAACATTCATTTAACGTGTTCATTGAGTCCACCCATATATACTTTAAAGTAATTGAAAAATATAGACTCTGTTACATGATGCTGTTTTTGCTCCATTCTAATTGAACGCCTTTTCTGATTGACCAGCTGGGAATGGCTGCTAGTTATTTAATATTTAGAATGAATCCTGATATGTTCCTATCAATGAACAGACCCTAAATACATTTTATTATATTACCAAATTTTTTAAAATTCATACTGAAAGAATCTAAAATCAAATTCACATCCACAAACGGTGCAACTTACATTCTTTCACTGCCACACAACACACCCCAAATCAATATACGGACTCCAACAGGCAGAAAAATTGCCAACTAGACGCGTAGAAGTACACACATTATCAACCAAATCCCGCATGAACCAACTAGAATAATGATACAAAAACACACAAGGATTCTACACACGAACGTTACCAAACAAGACAAATACACGTGACTTCTACTTAACCAATGAAAAACAAACAATACAAAAATAAAAATACCAGAATTTTCTTTTCTTCTTCATACTTAATTTCTGATGAATTTTAAATAAAAGCAAAAGAAGATGAATTTATAAGCGTTTCCTATTTGTTCCTTATCTAATTATCTCTCGGATTCTAATCTATATTTGACCTCAATTCTTATCTATCTAACTATCTATCTATCTATCTTATCTATCTATCTCAGTACTTTTCATATCTATCTATCTATCTATCTATCTCAGTCCTTTTCATATCTATCTATCTATCTATCTATCTATCTATCTATCTATCTCAGTCCTTTTCATATCTATCTATCTATCTATCTATCTATCTATCTATCTATCTATCTATCTATCTGATATTCTAAAATGTATATGTTAATCGTATATTTACTGTTATAAAGTTCGCAAAACAATTTCATATTGCAATTTGATCTTATGTAAATTTACGTATTATTCTTGCAATAATTCTCTTTAATTCTACACTCTATTTAGTGGATATCTTTTCTCCACATCTTCTCGTCGAGGTGCACTACCGATACAAGACATTTGAACGTTTAAATAATGTGTACCATTTGAAGAGAAAGACTTAATGCTTTTTCTTTCAATATTTGATTGGATGTGCGGGTGGTATAGCAACTCGGAATGAGAAATCTGAGCACCGAATTCGAATTCCAGACATGTTTGTTGCATTCACTTACGCGCAAATACCCTTGGGAAAGTTATGAATACATCTACTACTCTAATCTATATATTAAATATTAGGAGACCTATCTGGAAAAATTATTGTTATTCTCAAAACAAATTAATATACAATATTCAATCGAAAAAAGAATTGTTCTTACAAACCAAAATATGTTCGGTATTAATCCACAAAGGTTGATAAATCATAAAAATACAAATCATTCAGTTCGAAATTTCATTAGACCTTTTTCCTACAATATGAGATAGGTATATCAACAAAAGATCACAGTTTTAAAAAACGGAAAAATTATTTGGAAAATAAAAACATATCTCGCTTCATATATATATATATATATATGTATGTCATTCACAGACAGTAATGTTTCGCTGTATCACAGCTCCTCAGTGCGACTAGACTTCCGAATGCCTCAAGCCAGGATTGAAACACAACTAATTTGGTGTCAGCCAGAGCTATCTTCACTCGGTAGAGTTACACAACTAAATCATATATATATATATATATATATATATATATATATATATATATATATACTAAAAAAGAATGAAACCGCAAACGTTTTTGGTTATAATGTAGATTTGTTTTAGCATATATATTGTATTATATTCTTCATATTTCTGCTACACGTGTTTCCGGTCGCGTGACCTTCTTCAGGCAAATAAAATTGTTAAATGGAATACATTTTCCTTATGTTTTTAATGTCTCATTGTTCGTTTTCTGTATTTGTTAGTGAGCCTTGAACTCCTTTCTGAACTGTTCAAGTGAATTTCTGCTTAAGTGTTAATAAATCCATTAGGTTTGGTATGAGAGGTGGTAATGATAGATGTGTTGATGGGAGATGTCTTCCTATCCTTGTGTGCGTGCGTGTTCCTGTTAGCCTGCAAATGTATATTCCATCACCCAAAAATATATATACATACACTGGGAAAAATACTCACAGGCGCACACACGAACACAGGAAGTTTGTGTGCGTAGGTGGGATGTATGTATGCATGCCTGTAGTGTATATACATATATGTGTATGCTGATTCCATATTTATATATGGGGAGATATACGTACTCAGGCTAACAGGAACACGCACACACACACAGGAATAGGAAGACGTCACTGATCAACACATCTATCATCACCATCCCTCATAGCAAACCTAATGGTTTTATTAATTGTTGAGCAGAAATTCACTTTTGCCAACAGTCCAGAAAAGAGTTCAAGGGTCACTAACAAATACAGAGAACGAACGATGAGACATTAAAAGAACATAAGGAAAATGTATTCCTTTTAAAAAGTTGTTCCTTTTATTTGCCTGAAGAAAGTCGCGACACCGGAAACACGTGTAGCAGAAATATGAAAAATAAAATATATATAGTAAAACAAATACACATTATAACCAAAAACGTTAGCCGTTTCTCTCTTTTTAAATATGCATTTCTCTCTCGTTGGAACAACTATAACCTTCCATATATATATATATATATATATATATATATATATATATATATATATATATATATATATATATATATATAGATATATATATAGATATATATATATATATATATATATATATATGAAGAGAGATTATATATATATATATATATATATATGAAGAGAGATTATATATATATATATATATATATATATATATATGAAGAGAGATTATATATATATATATATATATATATATATATATATATATGAAGAGAGATTATATATATATATATATATATATATATATATATATATATATATATGAGAAAAGGTAAAAATGCCACCAACCTCGCAACCCGAGTTTCGACCGTGAGGTCTCCTCAGGCAAATGGAATATATATATATATAGATAAAGAGAGAGAGAGAGAGAGAGAGAGAGAGAGAGAGAGAGATTTTCTGAAAATTCCTGATTTATGTTTGCAATATTAAACCGTTACTAATTACATATTATTAAAATTTGGTCATGTTTCTTTTGGAGATAGACACCATCTGGATGTGCACATCGATCCAAACATATCTCCCGAGGGACAAAGGCACCTCAGACGTCCCTCTCGCTGATGACCGTCCAACGCTGCTTGCTATTCGTTTTGAGTTTCATCATGTGAGTCTTGATTCCAATCATATCAGAGGGATGGTTCAGTTACACGTGGATGATTTTTATGAGTTTATTTTTTTCAAATGTTCTAGATTTTTGCTGGTAATTGCTCGCCCCGTACGCACGCAATCTTGAACACTCAAACAGCATTGAAACGAGCGTAACATTCAAAATCAATTATTCGACCTAAAGATCTCTTCGAGTGGCTCGATAGCAGACTGATTGGGATTGACGCAAGATATGATGTGTTATTCGAATTTGTCAGCCATCGTAAAGATCACAGAACCGTTCCAATACAACATTGTGAATTCTCATGGCACAATTACTTTTTTATACTAATAAACACCAAGGTAGAGGATTACTGTTAAAATGGTTATGATGGATGAGATGTACGATATAAATTAAAGAGAAGGTGGAAAAATGAGAAGGTTATGAAGATGAAGTGAATAGTTAGTGATTAACAATTTTAATTGAGTACCTTATGATTGTAGTGGTCAGGGAAGAATCTACACTGGAGTCTCTTCCGCAAATTGGCAGTTTTTAAGAAAAATCTAAGAGAAACGGTTCCTTTTTTATTTGAAACACAGAAAAAATTATGGGGATTCGTTTTCCTGAAAGAAACATATCTTGTCATCGCTGTAAATGTCCGAACTTATAAAGCTAAAAAAAATGGAGCTCATCTGAAAATTTTCTCTGAAAATAGCACTAGAAATAGATATCCCGAAACCTGTTGGCAGAATGACGCACTCACGAACATGAATGTGTGTGTCATACTTTGATTGTATGGTGTGGTTGAGATACATTATTTGATTGTGTAAGTGTCCCTAAAAAGCTATACACACTTTGTCACATGTGATTATAAAGTTTAGAAAGAATGCTTATCTTCAACTGATACTGCTTTTTATTTATTTATTTTATTTTTGGTATTTAGAAAAAAAGCATTCTGAAGTTTTAATCTGATAAACAGTGGATGTATTTTTTGTAAATATTTTTTCTCGATAGAAAGGAATCTATCGCAAAACTACGTTCGTCGATTTATTCTCATGAAAGCAATTTCCAGTTCAAAACTAAACCTGTTATTTACAAACCTTTTTTATCCGAAATGATTCAACTGACCAAATAGTAGGATCTGTGTCTTCTATAAAATGCATTTATTTCGTAACATTTAACCAGGATTTAAGAATAAAAGCTGATATGAATATTGTATATATGTATATTTAGGATTTACCTACTTCTCACAGATAGATAATAGATAGATAGAAAACTGATAGATAGTTAGACAGAAACAGATAGATAGATAGATAGATAGATATATAGATAGAGAGATAGAGAGATAGATAGATAAAAAAACTTATAGATCGATAGATAGATAGATAGATAGATAGATAGATAGACAGACAGAAACAGATAGATAGATAGATAGATAGATAGATAGATAGATAGATAGATAGACAGACAGACAGAAACAGATAGATAGATAGATAGATAGATAGATAGATAGATAGATGTGTGGATAAGTTTATTACGATTTAACTTCAAAATGAATACTTAGTAATGTTTTTTTCATAATTCCAGGGGCTTAGATATCGTTGACGTGAGGCACGGACTGATAGATAGATAGATAGATAGATAGATAGATAGATAGATAGAAAACTTATAGATAGATAGACAGATAGAAACAGATAGATAGATAGATAGATAGATAGATAGATAGATAGATAAATAAATAGATAGATAGAAAACTTATTGCTAGATAGACAGAAATAGATAGATAGATAGAAAACTTATAGATAGATAGACATACAGAAACAGATAGATAGATAGATAGATAGATAGATAGATAGATGTGTGGATAAGTTTATTACGATTTAACTTCAAAATGAATACTTAGTAATGTTTTTTTCATAATTCCAGGGGCTTAGATATCGTTGACGTGAGGCACGGACTGATAGATAGATAGATAGATAGATAGATAGATAGATAGATAGATAGATAGATAGATAGAAAACTTATAGATAGATAGACAGACAGAAATAGATAGATAGATAGATAGACAGACAGAAACAGATAGATAGATAGATAGATAGATAGATAGATAGATAGATAGATAGATAGATAGATCAAGATATTTACTGATTCCAGCCACATGGTATTCAGTGGAAAAATGAATCTCCTTCAGACTTCTCCTAGAAGGTATAAAGGTCATACTGTGTAATTCTCTGGTATATCTCCATCTCTAGAATCCGTCTGTGTGTGCTCTACCTTGATGGCCTCATTCCTGCTTCTGTCCACGTTTTACGATTTTTTCTTGATGGTTCACTCGAGGTTGCGGCCGTCTCTGTAGCTTATTGATCACTTTCGGCCACACCTTGCTCGTCCAAATGATTTCCCTTTAAGATGCTTCTTCACAGAATCAGGATATAATCAATTTATTGGGTGATATTTTTGTGTCTTCTAATCGATGAATTCGATCAATGGTGTCGATTTGTCAACCCAAACGGTAGACAAAAAGCTCAAAATTGGCCATGGAGCAAATTTATTTTCCTTTCTGAAAATTATCAAATGAATTTATAATGTTATTATAAAATATGTATGGGTGTTTAAATATTATGCTCTAATTCCTCAATATGATTTTAATAATCCTTCGATGGAAACCACATTTACTATGTTTCACGAACAAAGATAATGAATATATTGAAAGAAATACAATAGAAATTTCAAAGATGTTTTTAATGTTTACGTTTTTCAAACCGAAACAGAAATGATTTTTAAAAACTTAAACTAAAAATAAGTACGAATGAATAGGATACTTATTTATACTTATTTTTAATTTAATTTAATTTTTTATATTTGTGTTTGTTGTTTTTTTTTCTAAGCACACCCCATGAATAATATAGATTGCTTCACTATTGCTATAGTCCGATACATATATCAAAATTTAAATGATGTAACGGTCAGTTTTCAATCAGCATATGAAATTTGCCTTGTGCATGAAATTCTACGTTGTGCTACCGGTGAAGAAAAAAAGGTATATTTATTATTAATATATATATATATATTATTAATATATAATTTATAGCTCCGTTGTTCTACATCAAGCACTATTTTATTAACACCAGTACTCAATATATATATATATATATATATATATATATATATATATATATATATATATATATATATATGTATATATATATATAAAAGTTAACATAGAGATCAACACTTAGAGGCGACAGTCTGTTTCATGCTAGATGCAATCGTCAGGCATCTAGCATGAAACAGGCTGTCGCCTGTAAGTCTTGACTTCTATGTTCACTTTTATATTTACACACGCTCTATCTCTGATATTGAACACTTTATCCCATAAATATAGCACACTTTAAGACTATATTTCTTCATATATATATATATATATATATATATATATATATATATATATATATATATATATATATATATATATACGTAATTAAGTAATTAATCGAGTCTAGAGAGACCTCAACAGAATGCAGAAAGCACTGGACGGGCGTTTCGTCCTATATTTGGGACACATCAGCAGTGCGCATCCACTACCGAGCATTGAAACCCGGACTGTTACGATATGAGGCAAACGTAAGACCAACTGTATCAACGGGCCCCGGTGACGAAGAAGTAACGAATTAGACTCGTTATTGCGCCGCTCGATCACGTATTTCTAGTAGAACTCATCCAAGTTTCGCTTACCTATAGGACCGTGCCTCCGAGAGCCACGACTACTATCCCCAAGTCACTCCATCCGGAGCATTAGAAGCCGGTTCAAGAAAGGAAATATAAATGATATAAATTAAGGAGGATTTAAGATAATTATAATTAAGTAATTCATCGAATCTAGAAGAAACCTCAACAGAATACAGAATCTTCGTCATCAAGGCCCGTTGGTACAGTTGGTATGACGTTTGCCTCATATCGTAACTGTCCGGGTTTCAATTCTTGGTAGTGGAAGCGCACTGCTGATAAGTCCCAAATATAGGACGAAATGTCCGAAAGATATTCGTAGAAAATATTCGTCCTCCGACGGGATTCGAAACAGTATCCTATACGGAACCGTCATATAACCTGATGTGCCTTAACCGATTCGGCCACAGGGGATCGTTCGGTTGGCAAGGTCGGTTAAAAGGCACGTCCGGCTATATAACGGTTCCGTATAGGATACAAGTTCGAATCCTGTCGGAGGACGAATATTTTCTATGAAAATTTCTCGGACATTCAGGCCGTTAAATGTTGTTTAATACTGTTTATTATAAACAGAGCATTTACTTAAATATTTGTATCCAGAAAAAGAATGTTAAACATAAAAATGTCTTTACAAAATCGCCGGAATTTGTCCATTTCATAATATATATATATATATATATATATATATATATATATATATATATATACATATATATATATATTTATAGACCACGTCTAGCTCTGGCGCAGTAGCTTGATATTACATCAATATATAATCTGTAATGATAAAACCTCTGGAGAAATATCGAGCTATGCCTTCGTAATATCTGTCCATAGCTCCTTGAAATGTGTAGTGGCTGGATAGTTCGAATAAACAGACCTCTCTACCGTAACTCATAACTGACCGTTTGGCCTTATGCCGAGTGAATGTGTTGGCCCAACCATCCTTCACAAGTTTCTAGCATGTGTGGGTGGTATAGCAACTCAGGCTCGATGACATGCTAAAATAACCAATCTGTGTTGGAGTACAGGGTGTCCTTACATATATAGAAATGGTTTCGAATGAATTCAACACAGCGGTCACGTGACTGTTTATTTGGATAAGCGAACCCGACTAGTACCACGTGAACACATCCCACGACATTATGGATTACCACTAGCTTACACGGAAGCTTCTTATCAACTGGTTTCATGTCTTCGCGCCACACCCGAACCCTATCATCGTATCTAACATTTCACACTGTTCCCAGTTATATGGAGTTCAATTAACATCACTAGCCTAGGTGGTGCGCTGTACTTGATATGACTGTTAACTGAGACAACATTGTGGGTCTTCTGTTTTCATATTTAATTGAAGCTAGGAACTGAGCTGCTGGATATACATTTCGTACCGTCTGAAATGAATGTTGATGTGTATCTTGTCCTGTTACCACAGACAATTCTAGCCTTTGGTCAGAATTTTTATTGGCATGTAGATCGCCACTTATCTGTCAATTCTGGTGGTCATATTGACACCGCAAACGATACGAACGATGTCAAATATCTCCGATCATTCGTGTTGTTTCTTATGGTGATAATTTTCACCTATATTCACATTGACACATATGTTGTCACAGCACAACAGATAAAAGTCTTGGCATTTCCATCATGATAATGCACGGTGGTGACATTCTAGATTAAAGTATGTTTAATCTTCCAACAATTTCAGAAATATCCTTTCCCTCTGTTTCCCGCTACCATGACCCGTCCTGTTGCCACGTGCAGCTTAGCCTGTATTCACAGACTCAGTAGGAACCAAAGCACAATTGATATAGGTTTTGGTAGTTCCCTGACTTGGCACTTCCTACCATTACATTTACGTTTCGCTAGTCCATGACTTTTGACACGTCAGCGCCAACCGTCATATTCATCGATCTATTCTTTTTTCTCTCGTTCACATCTCTTTTTTCTTTCTTTTTCTCTTTATCGCTTTTCTTGACATCTATCTAATGGTGCCGATAATGGCAGAAATAGTTGCTTCTTTTTTTACCTGGAGCTTAAAGTTTATACTAAAAATCAGCAATTTCAAATAGAGTTGTTCCACGGTAAGCAACCGCAAAAACTAAGTTTTATTAATTTATCTGCAATACGTTCATGAGTTTCACCTCACCCCATCTCTTTACGTATAAACACACAGAGCAACAAACAGGACATGTATTACCAATGAATCTGAAACCGTAAGCTTAGATAGGATTAAAAAAATATGTATCAATATTGTGATTTTCTTTCGTCTTTTAATGATGTTATTAAGCTTAGACGATATGAAACGAATTTACATAAAATAAACAGAAAAAACTTGTCTATATTATTTAATAAAACAAGCATTAATGAAAAAATGTTGCCTAAATACACACAATACACACACACACACACGCACAAACACACACATATATAGAGATAGATAGATAGATAGATAGATAGATAGATAGATAGATAGATAATTTCATTACCTATTCTATATTTAGGTTTTATTCAAATGTTTAGAGAATTTAAAATACAAAAAAGATGAAATTCTACAAAATTATTTTTTCTGTCCTGTTGGAGTGATTTTGAAAGCTGAGTGATCTATCTGGTGAGACACGGGAAACACTAGGTAACTTGAGTTATTGATTATTCTGTTCAGTTGCTGCAGACGTGCATATTTTCTTCGTTTCAAAATTTCCCCAGCGAACATTCTTCTTGAGACATATCGATCAGTTTTAAAACGATTCTGACTAGCGGACCGATTTAATCTCCTACATATAGTTTCCATTATTTTTCTATCAAATACAAAAGATCAATACCGTCGTATCTTAAACACGTCGACATGCGTTTATCTTATGACACATCTCATCATAATGTGTTGTTACGTCTTCGCAGAAGGTGAACGCTTTTGATAGTGTTTTTTTTTATATTGCTTCGATTTATTCAATGTTATGACAGATACTGCACGTACTTGTAAAATCAGTTTCACGGAATAAATATAGGGTGATCCAAAAAAAGGGCAATTTTTGAAGTGCGTATTGCCAGATATGAGCAAGTGGCAACACTGCGAGACAGTGACCTTGAGCAAGTAAACATTTCGCCATTTTAGTAGCGAGAATGAAATTCACAGTCTCCCAGTTGAGATGTTGCAGCAGTCAATGAGGAATCTTAACAGCAGATTTCAAGAATGCATTCGTACAGGAGGACGCCATCTACAGGACGTAATTTTAAAAAGAATGAAACTTTCATCATTGTTTCTTAAATGGCATGTTTTAAGGTTTCAATTACTATGAATTAAATATTTTTCTTCCTTCACTCTTGGTTTTATTGAATTGTTAAAAAGTTCCCGTTTTTTGTGGTCACTCTGTATTAATTACTTATCGTATGTAACTGTCCGATGATATTTTAAGACGATATTTGGAGGCCAAAACTTTTAAGACAGCAATGAAGAAATACTTCGTTAAATCAGAAATCTGTACGCAATAAAAACAGCTAGAAAGAGACTACAAATAACACATAATATAATATAATATAATAGTTTCATCCTAGCTCAGGTGAACATGAGACTGAATCTAGCATACGTTTATTTCACTCCGGATTTCCTTATTCACTGTCAGCCATTGATTGTGTGACTTTCTTCGAACATAGGCCCTACATTCTCCTCCCTGGGATTGGCTTTTATATTGTAACCCATTATACGGCTTTTCCCACATGCGCATCTCCCTGGCGAGACCGAACCGGTCACGAGTTTACATGCTGAGTCAGCCATTGATATCTGAGGAATAGCGTATCTTCATTCCTGGCTAGGAATTCATCCCTAGGGTCAAATTGTCACCTAGCTTCTGAAGTGATTTTCCATCTAGGCTGAAAGTCAGTCAGGGTCGAACTCACTATTCAGTGGTAAATGTTCTAGCGAGACAAGCTGGCTGACCATTATACCGCCTCAAGGTGCCCAATCCTTCTTTATGATCAAAGTTGATTCTATCGCCATTTGAAGTCAGCAATATATTATAATAAATTGTAAAATAAAAATAAATTTAAGAAATTCTCTTAATTTTGGCGTACATTTTGAGAGAGAAATTGCGATGATTGTGTTATGCGTTTGTGCGTGTGTTTATATCCATTATTTTTGGCGCTGATCAATCTTCATACGCATCGCTTAAGAACACCGACAAAGCTCCTGGACAAAATTTGTTCGTGGAATGTATTGAAAAGTTAAGTTAGTCCTGATCTAAAAACGTTGACGATTTGTCATTCTCCTTAAATATCAATATCAATTCTTCTGTTTCACTCAATAATGACCTATGTCAATGCCTATGTACTGATCTATCTCAGCCTGTTCAAGTCTATATATTTATTTACTTTTTTATTTCTCTCTCTCTCTCTCTCTCTCTCTCTCTCTCTATATATATATATATATATATATATATATATATATATTGTGTATATTTAGGTAGCATTTTTTCATTAATACATGTTTCATTAAATAATATAATTAATGTTATTAAGCTTATCAGACTATATAAAAAACTTACATAAAATATATAGACAACACTTATCTATATTATTTAATGAAACATGTATTAATATATATATATATATATATATATATCTACTTAAGCAATTAGCATCTATTATTTCATTCTAACTAGTTAGAAACAATCTCGATCAGATGTAATTTATTTGCCGGTCATGACCCTTCTATCAAAAATACATACTTAGTAGCCTCCCCATCGACAACATGTCATTTTACGAATATTTCATATATAAACAGTGTTTGTTTTTTCTGATACCAATTACATTTTTCAACGACACTTCCACGCTTCTTTCCTAAAAAAAAAAAAAACTAGTCGGAAAATCAATTCTGACTAAAAAGCAAATAAATAAAATTAAAAAGACAAAACTCCTGGAAGCGAGTGAATATATATTGATATCCAACTATTTGAGACATTTCTTAATTGCGATTTCGTAAAGAATTGCTGGCAATTTATAATACTTAATTTATTAATAGTGAAAATGAATTTAACTGCTGCTGCTGCTGCTATTCAGAATGATACGAAACGAATATTTTATAATATGCATTCAAAAAAAACATAGAAGAATGATTTCACTCAAATAGCAATATTTATTAATATTTATATCAGTACATTTGCTTCAATTTCTACTTGCATTTTACTGTTAATTTCTCGTCTGGGTAACATTTGTAACCAGTATAATCGACAATGTTCACTGGCTTCCATTTATCCTCGGATCGTTGCAAAAATATGAGAAAGACTTCTGATGATTAGTAACAAGACGGAGATATCTTTGAAATTCTAAAGGGAAATAGAATTAAAAGAACTTCAAAAATTAATTCGATGCCAACGCCTTCATTTTTAGAGCTGAAACTCGAACAATTGAATCCTTTCATGGCTCGACGGCCTCTCAAATTCCCAAAATTGTTATTACTATTATATAAGATATTTTGAGCGTTGCGCGTTCTTCGATGTAGATTAAGTGCTAACCAGTTCCCGTAAATATAAAGTGTTTTAGTCTTCGTAGTATTGTATTTACTTTTTATTAAGAGAAGCATTGTCAAAAATTATTATTAATTTTTTTACATTTATTCACTGTCATAATATTTATTGGACGAATAACTATGAATCATTTTTATTGACCTTTTATTAGTATTTATTTTTATCGTCATCTTTGTTAGATTGCTAACCATTACTGTTGTATAGTTTTGTTTTACAACACGTGATCAGTAATCAACTTCTGCTATCATCCGTAGACTCGTTTTCTATCACATTTTCCTGGTCTGAAGAACTTATCCTTTCTTCTTTGTCAAGATCTTCCTCCATCACAATTAATTTTTTACTATTTTATTTTGTATTTGATGAACCCTTAACCAGTATTATTGATTTTTGAATAGTATTTAAATAGATAAAAAGCAAATTAATTGAGATGACAGTTTTATCAAGTTGTTCATTTTTATTAAGATACACATACTGGCATTACATGCTAATTTTACTGACATATACTATAGAGGTTTTCTTTTAAACAGTCTTGTAAAATTCTGTGTTCCTGGGGTCATCAATTCAGTAATGGAAGTTTTAATTGTGTTTCTTTCCAAACTTTTTCTGATTCATATTTTGATTTGGTATTGAGAGAAATTCAAAAAGACATACGAAAATATACAAGAGTTTTTGAAATTTTTGTCATTTACTCCAGATTAAAAGTCTATCGTTTTGCCAGAGGTTTATAGAGCGAGGCGGAAGAACAACTACACGCGCGTAGTAATCGCCGACGCTATACAGCAAAATGCATACTTCAAAAACATGACGAGAAGAAAAATAAATCTTTGCTAGCAATCTCAGGAAAGAACCAGCATTTGAAGTTAGATTTTACTTTTATTAATATCATAGATGGCTATTACTTACTTTTACTTCATTATTATAGAATTTTCCACAACAGAAGCCACAGAAAGCGTACAACAGAGACCACGTGACAGCAAGTCATTGCAGTATTTCCACATATTTCTTAGTATTCCGGTTGTTTTCAGTAAAGATATCATTTGGACAGTCCAGGGCTTCTGTTTCCAGTTCTTCTAGATATTTTCCTAAGATCTTCGGAAACATTCCCAGCAATCTGATAACAACTTCAGAACAGACATCTTCATGTTTGTCAGCTCCCTGGCAGTTATTTATTTCCATTTTATTTTAAAGTAAATCTTTGGTCAGTGAACTTTGAAATGTTATTGTAATTAACTTTCTTGATTACAGAAACCGGTCTCCTGGCTTCGACTAGTTGACACTTTTGAATGACAAAGATCTCATTATTGTTATTTGAAAGCAATGAACGAAAAAAACAAAAAACAAACCTTTCTTGGAAGACCAAGTAAAAACCATTCTTTTTCAACAATGTCAAGACTGACGTAATAGGAAATATAACTAATCGATAAATAGGAAATATAACTAATCGATAAATAGGAAATATATCTAATCGATAAATTCTTGAACAGTCTTCTTCATTTTTTATTGTTTTTAATCCCAAATATCAGCCGAACTATTATTCGGCCTTCTTCAGATGCATATAGTAACTGGTGCTTAAAATTCGCTGGTTATTTGTTTATAAATGGGGAGAAGACAAAGAGAAAAAAAGAAAAGAAAGATGAATGCAAATCTGAGGATGAACGAAGAATTTATTGGTTGAAATAAAATGAGGGTCTGCCTGAGAGATATGCTTTTTTTTAGGCTTTTCAAAGGAGAGAATCCCTGGAAAGATTCCCACAGAACAACTTTTCTGTTTCATTTTCTTCTATTTAGCTTTTGTGTGCCTGCTAAGCCTAAAAAGGTGATGAAAGAAAAAAATGCGGAAAGCTATAGAATTTATGGCAATATTGTATTCCGGAACGAATTGAAATCGCAAGAGAAAATTGAATAAAAATGAATGTGATTAGAATGTTCTCTTGATCTGTATGCATGGCGAAATATAAAGGTGTATAGCCATCCCTTTATTTGTCAAATCAATTGGTAGGGACCAATATGCACAAGAGGAAAATATTGACAACGGAGGTTATTTACAAGGGGATAAAACCAATTTAATGAATGGTGTAAAAGGTATCAGCAAAAAGAGATTTGTATCTCCGGATTTAGAAGAGCTATGATTTGGTAATGGAATTCTTTTGCCTATTTCTTCTTCAAATATTATATGACAGTATTGAGTTGTATGGAACTATAAGTAATCTCTACGCTCGCTACATTCTACTATGACAGCTATTGTGACATGCCAGTGACGGGACCTTCAGATAAAACAAAGCGTAAGAAATTTCCTCGGGTATTATTGTGAAACAGTCTAACTCATATTCAATCGCCGCATTGATAATCCTTATTGCCCTTCCGATCTCAGAGTATACTGAGAGTATAAACGTTTTCAAAATAAACAAATACAATTAAGAAAATTAAAAATATTATAATGTTATCGATTGCTACTGCTGATAATATTTATTCAAACTTAGCACAGAATATTAATGGCTCTGAATAATGGGCAGAATAATTAGGACAGAATATTAATGGGTCAGAATAATTAGGACAGAATATTAATGGGTCAGAATATTAATGGGTCTGAATAAATAATGGGTCGAAAGAAGCGGAAAACACCATTCTATATTTCAATTTAAATCCTCTTATTTGGCATCAGTTTTTATCATTGTCAACTTAACGATCCCTTTGTGTTTGATATGCTTTACTGAATAAATTCTGTGAAATTCACTCGCTTCCATTTAAAAACAACAATTTGACATGAATTAAAGCTAATTAACATTTTCTGTTACTTGAAGATTTCCAGTTTCTTTCTTTTTTTTTAAATAATTTATTATTGGCTTCATTTATTTGCTTGCTTTTCTGATGAGAATTTTTTGTCCAGACACAGAATTTGATTTCTTTTAAATATAGTCCTTCACTTATCATGCATGTATTCAATTTACGCCACCCTCACCCCACAAAAAAATGACACAGTCTCTCACTTTTTTAAAAAGAAATATTGAAATTTAAAAACGTATAGTTTGGCTATTTCTTCTAATAAAACTGTTTCTGGGAGACATTTTTCCAACGCGCCTGCAGAACTAAAGTTTGCAGACACGCAATCATTTGAAATGATAATTCTAACTTGCATCTCCTACTTGACAAACAATTGCTGAAATGTCTGAGATGAGCTTTTATCCATATGCCAATAACATATTCGGATTACTATAATGGGTCATGTATGTTAGTAAAAAAAACAAAAACTGATGGACTAAATAGTTGTCTGTTGCTGTAGTTGATTGTAGCTTTTATTTCCCATCATGTCATCGCCAAAAACAATTTGAGACTGATAAACTGAATGCCATTTTGAGATATGAGACAATAAAAGTTTAATTTTCACAGAAAAATACATACCACGGCCGCTCCTATTGACGTTCAAATTGTTTAAAGAGGCAGCATACTAACCATTGCCGTGTCACCAGTTTATCTATTAAGGATGGTTATTAAACTAGGATAGCGAATTCATAGTTTTCTATATTTATGTGATTTGTTGGTGGTGTCTAAGAATGGATTTGGTGCACTGTATGCCGTACACAATGAGTGTGTTGGGTATGCGTGTTTCGAGTAAGCCGTATAGTGCAGGTATGGCAGGGTGGCATTCCAGGATGTGTTTTCTTTTTTAAATAGGTTCTTGACTCTATTTACATTATTCAGACTATTGTCCTCATCTTTGTCGCCATATTTATTACAACGTTTCGGTAGTTAGAATGTCGAACTGAAACCTTTATTTCACTCACTGGGGTAGACACATGGCACAGTGGATAAAAGGCGTTAGTTAGATCCAGTGACAGGACCCAAAAAGTGTGAGTTCAATACCCAGTTAAGGCAGTGGAGAACATTCAGAGGGAAATTAACAGGAGATAACTGATAACTGACATCCATTAAAAAAATATGGCACGTGGGACTAGAACAGTCTACCCCAGTGAGCGAAAGAAAGGTTTCAGTTCGACATCCCAACCACCTGAAGAAGGCTAGAGCGTACAACGGCCGAAACGTTGTGATAAATATGGCGACAAAGATAAGGACAATAGTCCGAATAATGTAAATAGTGTACATAATACCTCATCTCAGAAATATAGACAGATACTGAAAGTTCGAAACGTTCTGATAAATATGGCGAGAAAGATGAGGACAATAGTCCGAATAATGTAAATAGTGTACATAATACCTCATCTCAGAAATATAGACAAGTTCTTGACTGTTTTGCTGAATTTTTGTATGTCTATATCTACCGTTTGATCGTTTATGTAAGTATGATCGTCATTTAAGAGTTATTCTAATTGTTCATTTTAGTCTTCGGCATCCATGATGACTACTCCGCCATCTTTGTCAGATAGAGATATGATTACATTTTTATACATAGGTAAGTATTCTAATGCTAATAGGTATCTCCTGGGTAGCGTTATTTCATCGGTATTTGTAAAGATGGCTGCTGAATGTGGTTAGTGCAATTAGTATCGGGTATCACTGGTAGTGGGTTCAATGTTGAATGCACTAATATTTTGGTTCGATGTTTTAATGTCGACTCCAGCTGGAGTGCGATGGCACACAAGCAAATCTTGCAAACTATTCGAACCTGAAGTGATTTCAGTTTTCTCTGGTCTTTGCTTTTCATACCCAGTGTTAGAAATTGCTAATATTTATAAATATAATTTTAAAAATCCATTTTATTTCTCTTTTCCTACAGTTTCTTGTTTCGATTTCATTCATTCTTTCTCGTTAACGAATCATGTACCGAAATCTCTTTATTATCGTCCAGTACAAATTCAGGAGATAAAACTTTTGCCAAGGAATTGAATTTCTTAAGTTTTTGAACTTTCATTAAACTTTAATATATAAATAAAGTTATACATTCTTAAAAAACTAAAATTGGTAGGATTCCATCTATACTAAATCATTCTGTAAATCATTTTCACCTAGTACAAGAAGCACGATCCACTCAAGGTAGAGGGTGACTGACTGGGGTTACTGTGGCAGTAGTGGTAGTGTGGGGGTATGTATGGTCCAGGAGATAAAAGCATTGGTTGAATTAATCGATTTGACTCAAAGAGTTGTGAGTTCAATCCCTGGTCGCGTTAGAGATTAACAAGAACTTGGAGAGTAAAACGTAGTTTAAACGTATTAGCATAAAACTAACTATTACATCTAGCATATTCAACGGTGAAATTATGTGACTTAGCTACCGTATCTAGTACTGCGCTTAAATTTGTGAAATCGAGGTACCTAAGAGGAGGGATCATCAGAACACTGCTATGAAAATATCTATAGGAAAAAATCACAGGAGTGATACATTACGGCAGTGGGAAAGGGATTGAACCCGAGATGCCAGATCAGGAACGATAACATTGCAGATTCTTCTTAATCACATTTTCACGAAAAATATTACCCCTGAATACTTCAAGATTGTAACAGTTTGTTTTTTAATTTTTTTTATTCATAATGCTTCAGCTTAGGAAGATATTTGTATCAGAAATTGGTCTATACACCTAAGTTGTTCCTTCATCTCAAATGACATGTCAGTGAGAATTTTTTTTTCTCCAATAAATAGCAATGAGAGAAAGCGCGGGAAGAAGTGATTTCATGACTTTTCAGGCGAATGGAGCGCAATTAACGTCGAAGGGATTTGATCTCAGCTTGTAGATTCGGTTTTGCCTGCTGATGACAAAAAAGACCACAACTATTCTAACACAAATATTAACTCGTTGTTTTGTTTTGATTTCGTTTTACGTTGATGGAGGCTAAATTATTCGACGAAATAATTTGAGAATTCCAATAGTTTGCATGGAATCGTATGATATTGGAAACGCATGTCAAGGAAATAGTCGTTATTTTCATTAAAGAATTTTATCTTTTGAATATTTAAAAAAAATAAAATATCCCGGTGTCATTGTTTTTGTATCAAAATTGACAGAAAAAAGGAAAATGACTGTTTTAAATCATCTTTTTGAATGTACTGCAAATGCCACACAAATTTGCTGTATAAATAATAAAGACGCGTTTATTATCGTAAGAAAATTACGTCCAGAGTTTTTTCAAAATCCCAAGACAACCAAGATGACATGGTTAATCAAGTGTTTTTCTAACTTTGATATTTGAACTTTTTAGTTTAAAAGATATGAAAGTTCACGTAAACATATATATATATATATATATATATATATATATATATAGGTGTGTGTGTGTGTGTGTGTGCGTGTGTGTGTGTGTGTTGTGTGTGTGTATATATATATATATATATATTATATATATATATATATATATATATATATATATATATATATATATCAAAATTGTTGTAGCATACCTAGAGACGATAATGGGCATGTCGCCATTCACAGACATACAGTAGTAAATACTGTATGTTGGTCTGCAGTTGGAGATTCGTCTGCAGCTGTACTGGTAAAACTCTCTGCCTCTGGGCAGAGAGGATCCCCAGACAAGGCTATGTCAAAGGGCAAAGTGTGGTCTCGGGAAACAGCTACCGGATCCCGTTTTATACGGGTCTACGGGAAATTTTTGGCCGAGCCTACGGGCTCGGATAACCCACATTAAATTCGGCCTTGTGTCACATCTGACCACGCGTGGCGGTTGGTAGATATCCTGCAGTTAGAGATTCATTGAGGAATTCATTTGACTCACTTCTAGCAGTTGATTACTTCTTCTAAACGCTGCTGGCGAATCTTATATGTGTTTTTCTTGTCCTAAGTATTATCGGTCATTACCAATCTTCGTGTGATTATTCAATTCAGTAATCTTCCCTAGGTTACAACTTTTATATATATTTAATACAGTTAATAAACCCGTTGGTATATAATCCAAGTGAATCCTAGTAATATCAAATGTTAAAACTGATCCACAAAAAGAGCTCAATGTACTATATAAATTAAACACCAAAATCCAAAATTACCTCATATGTGGGTGGGGATAGATCTATTTCAACCGACGAGAGGTACGTCAGTCTTATTCAGACCCGGTGTATTGACTGAGTTCGTGTCGGAATTAGAAATTTAACTTTGAGAGCTGGCGAAAAATTGATACAGAATTTCTCCATATCGATGATTCAGCCATGAAATGCCCGAGGAGGTGGTTTGGGAGGGTTGAAGGTATTAGCCTTAAAGGGAAGAGGTTTTATAAAATTAACCCGGATGACATTAAATTGGGATTATATGAAGAATGAGGTGTTAAACTGAAGCTAAAAGAGGGCCGTAAATATATATATATATTTTCTAAGATTTTCAGGCGTCATTAGACATTAGACGCCTTAAAATCTTAGAAGCATTACATATTAAAAGCAAAAGACCTCTTATTAATCGCATACATTACAATATTTCTGGAAACATCCTTCAATGTTTATAATATATTTCTTCATAATTAGATACACCACATAACCATTTCCTTTGAACTTTTTAAATTTTAATTTTTATAACGTATTCTTCGATCTTTTGGCTTGTATAATAAAACATCTTTTTCACGCCGTCACATGATTAAAAATCTTCGCCATGCACGTGATAACATCATCGCGTCTTTTGAAATTAAAATGATTCCGCTACAAGACAATTTGCAAAAGGTTTAAAATATTTTGACTCTACATATATATAAGACATTGTTAAAAATTTTGACCCTGAAGATGAACAATGATGTTCGAAAGTACTCGGTTATCTTACGGACAATATTTATTTCGATATCATTTTCAAATAAAAAGTCTCATTAGAAAATATGAGAAAATTCAAAAGAGAAAATGCAGGACTATGTTGTCTTTGACATTCAACACATGTTTAAAAGAAAAGTTGCTGCCAAATTACACACACACATACATATATATATATATATATATATATATATATATATATATATATATATATATATATATACATATATATATGTATATATATATATATATATATGTATATATATATATATATATATGTATATATATATATATGTATATATATATGTATATATATATGTATACATATATATATATATATATATATATATATATATATATATATATATATATATATATATATAAATTAGCTTGCTACTTAAGACATTACACTTAAAAATGAGTACTCCAAAATTCGCTTGATGAGGAAATGGAACTAATGTCTTTGGTTTAATAACAAAATTAAATTCAGGGGCTTTAGCTTCCATTTCTGAAACATGGTCATCACTGTGTAGCGGCAAAACCATATTTTAAATCTATTAATTTATAATATATATATATATATATATAGTTTTAAGCTATGCTATATTTATGGGTAAAAAGGTTTAAAATCAGGAACAGAACGTATATAAATGTAAAAGTGTCGCCTCTGGGTGTTGAAATCAATACCCAGAGGCGACAATCAGTTTCATGACAGTTGCGTTTAGCAGGAAACAGGCTGTGATCACCTCTGGGTGTTGACTCCAATGTTCAATTATATATATATATATATATATATATATA
>OZ038476.1:150751079-150833579 GCA_964036315.1 Acanthosepion esculentum | reverse complement strand
TATATATATCTATCTATCGACATATATATATATATATATATATATATATATATATATATATATATATATATATATAGATAGATAGATAGATAGATAGATACACAGATACACACACACACACACACACACACACACACATGAAGCTTTGATGAAAGTTTCACTTCCTCGCAAGAAGACATTTCTTTAAATGATTGTTGTTCTTTATTGATCAGATTTTGTTAAGTGTCTAAAACATGAATATATATGTGTGTGTGTGTGTGAGAGAGATAGATAGATAGGTCTGTATATATATATATATATCTATCTGTATATATTCTTAATATATATATATACACATATATTCTTAATATATATAAATATTCTTTTATATATATATATATATATATATATATATATATATATATATATATATATATATATATATATATATATATATATATTGAAAAATATATGACAAAGTGGAAACGGTTTACTTGTGACGCGTTTCGTCTTTCACGGTTTAAACGGAGTAAATTTGTTATAATGGTATAACTGCACATGCGCACGAATGACGAGTGCTGGGGATTTTAGAATTTTTTAGGATCTTCATAGAGTTTTTTATATTTTATCTAGCCGAATTGATTTAGAGTCGTTTTCTTTTATTTGCATCGCTTTTCTTACGAGGGATCCCACACTGTGATATTAGAAGATTTCCCATCGTAACGAGATTTACTAAAATTTTGACATAATAATTGCTACTCTGATCAAAGCAGTAAACAATTCCCTACGACATAAATGTCTAGTGAGTTCCTTGATCACAAATAAATTTGCTTCTTGGCTGTTTCAAATTTCACTATTCCTGGCAGATTTTCTTTTAAAAGAGTGTGGGATACATACTAACAAATGTGATGGAAATAAAAAAACAAAGGATTCTAAATTAATTTGGCAAGATATTTAAAAAATTCTAAAATTCCCAGCACCTCTCTGTCGTGTGAATGTGTAGTCCCACCAAGATAACAAAATAATCAAGATGAAGTCCTGAAGCACGAAACGATTCAATGTAAACTTTTTTCCAGTTTGTCATACATTTCCCGCAATATCGTTCTTGATTTATAAAAATATATATCGTTATCATATATGTATATATATATATATATATATATATATATATATATATATATATATATATATATGCATACTTATATAAATATATATGCATACTTATATAAATATATATGCATACATGCATATATATACATATATATATATATATATATATATATATATATATATATGCATACTTATATAAATATATATGCATACTTATATAAATATATATGCATACATGCATATATATATATATATATATATATATATATATATATATATATATATATATATATATATATATATATATATTGTATTATACCAGTTCCTTCTGATATTCAACACCAACATTCCTAACAAACATTCTTTGTTCGATTTATGTAATAGAATATGATTAAACTAAGAATTGCTGCCCGATATAGATATATATATATATTTTTTTTTTGTCATCCACAGACAGACTGTTTCGCAGTTTCACAGCTTATCAGTGTAGCTAGACGTAAGATCGCTATGTATAAAAGGCAGTGAGTGTGTGTGTGTGTGTGTGTGTGTGTGTGTGTGTGTGTGTGTGTGTGTGTGTGTGTAACGAATGCACGGCCGCAATTTTCGACGGATTTGCACCAAAATTTACATGTGCATGCTCCAAGTTAGCGGGAGGCCAAGACCGACTTTGTATTTCCCAACTCCCATCGATAGTGGAAATAATCGATATTTTCATGTTTCTATGGCAGTTTTCATGTAGTTTGCGGCCATGTTATACTGGCCAGAGTGAGAGCCTATAGGTGGCTGCCACGAATAGGCAGGCAGATTCTATTGGCCAGCGTGAGAGCCAACAGCTGACTGACACGAATGTTAATGCTAGCATGCAAAAAAAATCGATAGCTGCATTCGTTAAAAGTGGGAAAAATTTAAATCTGCATGACACTTTACTCAAATTGGCTCATTCGCTTGCTTAAACTTAACGTTGATTCTGATTCCGCAGAACTGGGTTGGATGTGAAAAGGTATTTGTTGTTAACATTCTTTTTTCATTCGGTTTTTCCAGTTACAAGTCATTTTTTAAAGCTGATCGTTTTCTGTTAATTTTTTTTATTTCTTTTTTCGTAACAGATTTAATGTTTAGTATAGAGCTTAGAAAAAATTCGCAGTGTGAGATAGGCAAGAAGTAAGGCATGTAGCAACATCAGCACGCCAAAGGGCACTACTTTAAAGGCAAGGAAGGGCAAAAATATTTTAAGTCATGTGATAGCGATTGCTGTATGAGTCGTGCGATTTTTGAATCAAGCACTGGCAACGCCGGCCATGCTGCTAGTATCCAATAAAAAGTAAAACAGTCTCGAGGAAGAAAATTTTACTGACTAGTAAAGATATATTTGACTAACATGGTGTTGCGAATGTAAACAGAAAGATAAGAAGCAGAATACTAAAAAGCAAATTATCTAAAAATATGAATGCAACCAAATTCTCACATTTAAGCAAACATCATGATGACTGACGCGTAAATATGACGAAGATGTACATGAAAATTGATTTCTCAGCAGTAGTTTTTATTGTTGAACATATCGCTATATATATATATATATATATATATATATATATATATATATATATATATATATATATTGATCTAACGTAGTCAGGTGGATGGTCGGGGTAGGATTTGTGACCTTCATGTGACAACAGAGGGAAGTTGAGTAATATTTCGTATTAAAATCATAGGTCCATTCAAATTTGATGACGCATAAAAAATAAATCCGATTATTGTATGAAAGGAAGATAAAACGTATATACCAGATTGATCATAAATATTTCACATACTACAGTTACCTATGCAGTGGCGTAGCTAGAGTTCAGCACTTTTATCGGGTGGCACTTTTGTGTCTGCTATAAACCCTCATTGGAATAAAAGTGGTTTTAATGTTGGGACACCACTTGCAGTTGAATGAGTTTCATTTCAGAAATAACGATGATGCTAATTTTTACATCTTTTCCGTCATTTTTGCTTTTTAACTGTTACTAATAAAGTATGTTTGGTGTCTATTCAAATCATCCTATATTTGAACACCTGAAAGTAATGTTATAATGGTATACAAATTTGTTTTATAAATTTAGGAGAAAGTCACTCTTCAATATGTTTTCTTTTGTGTGTGTGTGAGGCTCGTTGTGGGGAAAACTTAAGGGCTACCACGGCTGACACACACTCTAGCTATGCTAATGTACCTATGTTGCCAAAACAATGTCTTCAAAAACACAACCTGACTGGAATTTGCTTGTGCCACTCTGAATATTTGTCCAGTATGAAGCTTTTTTCCAACTTTAAATATGCTTTTAAGAATGGAAAACAATATTATTGATTTTTTTTTCAAATATCTAGGAAGCAGTAAAAAGATATCTGTTTTAATAATGTGATGTTAAAACTGAAATAAAGTTAACCGAATACCCTAATAAAAGACTATTGGATGTTGGAGAAACTTCAATCAATATTGAATATTTTTAAATGGCACATTATTTAGGTATCTGAGATATTATTAAGTCAATCAAATTTATTTCTTGGCTGAGAATTAAAAAGAATCAAACCAATAAGTGCTCAGCCTAAGATTCGCGTATTTGTTCCAGAGGCCGGGAAGAAAATTGGGGGTGATCAATTCTGTCTGACACACCAGGAAGAGGTGGGGGCTGATGGTTTTAGAGGTAAGAAACCGCCAATGACACCAGGAATAAACCTTACTGATGAAGTTTCCACGCACGCCATTTGTGTGTTGGGAATATGCTATCGTTTACTTTTTTTGTGGGGAGGTGGCGGGTATTTATAATTAAAACTATTCTAAAAAACTTTCTTACATAATAAAACCGGACACTCACCAAACTAGTTACTAATACTTTTAATAAAAACAAATAATATAAGAGGAAACTCACATGATATATTAGTCATATAAATATAATAATATCCTTAAAATAACGTTATCATCCGTTGAATAATAGTTTTGTTGTGTAAATCTCATATATAAATATATATATATATATATATATATATATATATATATATATATATATATATATGTTTATATATATATGTATATATATATATATATATATACACTTACACACACACACAAACATATATATATATATATATATATATATATATATATATATATATATATATATATATATATATATATACAGAAATATAGTCTTAAAGTGTGCTATATTTATGGGGTAAAGTGCTCAATATCAGAGATAGAGCGTGTGTAAATATAAAAGTGGACATGGAAGTCAGCACTTAGAGGCGACAGTCTGTTTCATGCTAGTGCAATCGTCAGGCGAATCTGACGATTGCACTAGCATGAAACAGACTGTCGCCTCTAAGTGCTGACTTCCATGTCCACTTTTATATTTATATATATATATATATATATATATGTATATATATATATATATACAGGGTGTCCATGAAGTTCGTGTGCACTTTAAAAAAATTATAACTTTATTTGTATTTGCGATAGAAATAATCTGTAAAAAATGTTATAAAGTTTAATGTACCTAGTTTTAAGTATAGCTAAAATAACTAATGTGATTTCAGGCATTACTGTAAATCAGTTGGCAATTTTTTTCCGTGATCTGCAAAATCGTATTACCCTTTGTATTGCTAATGATGGCGGACATGTGGAAACTTAAATAAAATTACAATAAAACCTTACATAATACAGATTTACCTCACTCTAATCATTTTACAAATTATTTCTATTGCAAATACAAATAAAGTTATAAATATTTTAAAGTGCACACGGACTTCATGGACACCCTGTATATATATATATATATATATATATATATATATATATATATATATATATATATATATATATATATATATACTATTCGACTCTCCTATCGTATTCTACGTATGAGGGTCAAGCAGCTCAGTTCCTAGGAACCGACAGCCAGACACAAGCACATGTGATTTGATCGTAGTTGTGAAGGTTTTGTGCAGAACCATCCACATTCTCATATATATATATATATATATATATATATATATATATATATATATATGTATGTATGTATGTATGTATGTATGTATGTATGTATGTGACATGTAACTAAGTGGTGTGGATTGATATGTTTATCCTTAATCAGAACAGATACTATCAATTTGACCGCACATCAAGATTGACAATGGGATGTGAAGGTTAATTATCTGTGGACATTTTCACACGTTTATTTAATGTTTACGGATTTTTGTTCTTTGAATTTCCAGATGACCATGTTTCCGTTAAGTATAAATTTGTGCTTTGTATGTTATAAATAAAAAAAAATATCACGTGACATATATTTCGAAATTATTCACTCTTATTATCAGTATAATAAATTCTCTTACTTTTAAAATATAGACGCTGCAAACCCTTATATAATAATATTTCAATTCCGGCTTTTAAAAATGAAAATGCAATAACATACTGGAATGTATTATTTAAATATTTATAGATCCAGTCGATTTTTTCGTCTTAAGTTAAATTATTCTATATTTCTCTGGCTTTGTGCATGGTTTTAAAACATTCGAATTTAGGATTTCTTAGATTTTGTTCACTTGTTTCATATTTTGTGCTTACCTTTTTCTTTCATGTCTTTTTTATCCCCTTACCTGACGCGAACCAAGCGGGATAGTTACTCCAGATTTTAAAGATTTCCTTTTCAATTGTTTTTAACGGTCAGCGCACATGAGGGAATATTGCCTTGAAATGACACATGTTCCGCATATTTCCCTAACAAATGGTGATGTCAACATTTACCTCTACTGAGGATTCTTTTCTTCTATTCAACTTTCACGGCACAACACAATGGACAATTTGAATTTCATTCCCTATCTGTCAAATTTGTATATCTAATATCTGTTATCACATATAACGTCTGTGTGTCTTTTGAAGGTTTGCAAACAAAACATGCCATGAATTACACAATTCTTGCTACATAAACTAACGAATGAAAAAAATGATAACTTTTATTAAAGAAATTCGGTTGAATTTTGAATTTATGAGCAAGAACAATCACCGCTGAAAACTTTGATAAGATGATATTTAATATAACTTTTATTCGTGATAGCATGAATTCATGTATGACTATGAACAAATAAAATCAAATTTTGGCAAACTGATTTTATAAGTGTTTGTTCATTAAAGATATTACTTAATATTTTATCTTTTATATCTTGTTTATTCTTTTAATATTCTTGGTTTCAGTGTTGGATTTTAAATCGCTCTATTAAAACGCCGATTTAATATTTCAGTCAAGAACAGAATAATGAAGCAAGGCAATAAAGCCACTAAGATATACAAAGTGCGAGAGAATAGGAGAAAAAGAAAAACTTATTAAAGAGATAGAGCAATAAACGCACAGGAATTAAGACAACGATTGACATTGCATTTTAGCTTTTGAAGACTGGAATGCAAAAGGCCGAAAGTAAGTTCTACACGCGTGAAGTGCGAGAGAAGAAACTGTTAGCATAGAACCTACGGTTACATTTAGCCATTTCAACTCTATGATGATGAGACTTTGCCTCCAATCTAGTACTTCGCTTAAATTAACAAAACCTAGCACGAAAAAGATAAATTGCACCGAGTGGAAACCATATTACATTGAACTAAAAATTGTGAAACAATTTAAATATATATATTCTCACCTTCTGATTGATTTGAATACAATCAACTGCTACTAAACCTAAAGTGCATTCAGGAAAATATGACAGCCAAACAAAAATAGCTCTTGTTCGTTCACTTGATGCACAAATTATGACATACATGATGTCATAGTAAAAATACTAACACTATAATATTTTAGATTTATAGAAGAGCAGACAAGGCAATGCTTACAGAGTACTTCTCAATCTTAAAACTTTAAACTACGATGCCAAGCTGATATACAAAATAGAAAGGGGTGTAAGACAAGGATGCATCTTCTCACCGGACTTATGCAACCTATAAAATGAGCCAATTCTGAGGGAACTATAATCCTACCAACATTCATTATTGGCGGCCACAATCTAAACACATATCAAGTAAGGAGATATTACAATGTTGATATCAAACACAGAATGAAAGCTACAAAAACTCCTGCATAATGTAGTGGAGGAAAACAGGTAGAAAGTATTAAACATCAACTGCAAGAAGACAAAATTAATGGTCGTTAGGAAAAGGATGAATCCGAAGTGCGAATTGTAAATGTGAGATACCAAAATCTAACAAGTGCAGAAATTTACGTATCTGGGAATAATTTTAACCGAGAACGGAAAGTGTGAGACGAAAATCCAAGGAAGCATTCCAAAAGCTAAGCAGAATACTAAGAAATAGAAAAAAATATCGCTAGAAACAAGGAAAAGAGAGTACTAAACTGCTACGTGATATCTCTCTTTCTGTATGGTAGTGAGTGCTGGACAATCTCTTCAAACGATAAAGCGGAAGCTTAAAATAACAGAAATGTTGTTCTACAGAAAGATGTTGAGGATAACGTGGACTGAGCATGTGAGCACCGACGAAGTTTTTGGAGTGAATGGAAACAAAAATGAACCTAATACTTAACATCAGGAAGAGACAGTTGAAATTTCTGAGGCACATAATGAGGAAGGATAGCTTGGAAAATGTGATAGTCACGGGACAGATTGAGGGAAAGAGGGGCAGAGGAAAACAACACAGAAAATACTTAGTGAGCTTGAGTAATTGGATGACGAAACACGGCTTAGAAGGAATAACAGAAAGAAAATGAGCTACAAAGGAGGTAAGTTGTGGAGAGCCGTGATCGCCTATGTGCTGAGACGCAAATAAAGAAGAAAACGTAGTAATTAGACTGGAAAATTCTGATGCACTGCTCACTATTAACCAGAGTTGAGCCCGTCAACACACTATAATTTATACTCCCGTCGGAATTTATACTCAGTAGGTTTTCTATAGAGAATTTAGCATAAGAACGACATTGCGATTTTTTTTTTCGATCCGAATAGATTTCAACTCTTGTCAAGAAATGTAAGTTTTTTATATACATTAAAAATAGTAATGATTACCATTGAAGCAAAATCAATTTTCATCTTAAATTAATCAAGTACGATGGAGTAATGAAGAGCGGCTCGGATTGAGGAATCGGAGAGCCGAATTCGAATTCCAGTCGAATTCATTACATTCACTTACGTGCTAATACCCTTGGTAAAGGTATGAATCATTTTCTTCTCCCCTACAGGTATGGATAATAACAGGACAGACCGTGTTCTATTGGATGGCGACTGGTCTACCGCAGTAAGAAAGGTCAACCTACTGCGGGAAAAAATCTGCCTCGTCAGTCATGTATCGAAAGATACATGATCGCCTAAGCGTGTATCACGTATGGCACATAACGGACTGACACTGATTCAGAGAGCTACTTCAAATTGCCCCATCTCTTCAAATGTTTCAAATACTTGAATGGCATAATTATGTGTTATGATAATATCAATTCAAACATTTATTAGTACAGTACATAATATATTTTTTCTGAAAGCAAATAACTCATGAATTCTTTAATAACCGACATCCTATTTTCATAGCCCTATAATAAATACCGGATATATAAAAAAAAAAACTGTATTTGTCTATATTTCTGAGATGAGATATGTACACTATTTTTATTATTCGGACTATTGTCCTCATCTTAGTCGCCATATTTATTACAACGTTTCGGCCGTTGTACGCTCTGGCCTTCTTCAGGTGGTTGGCATGTCAAACTGAACCCTTTATTTCGCTCACTGGGGTAGACTGTTCTAGTTCCACGTGACATGTCTAATGGATGTTAGTTCACTGATAAATAATATTGGCAATTTATTTTAATTTTTATTAGTAATATAGTAATTTAAGTTAGGAAATTAATGGATTAATAAATTATGACGATGATAAAGAATTGATGGAAATCACCAAATAAATATGTCGTTTATTTTGAGCATTCAAAAAACGTGGGAGACATTTGCTCTTGTGTTGGTGAGTTAGTCTGTTTTCGCGTTGTAGACAACATCAAAATGAATCCATTATGTTCGGGTTGAAACGACCCTGATATCTCGATTACATATGGTTCCGTACAACCTTTCACTAGCCAGCATACACGTCTTTTTTTATATAGATCGAGATGTGAATGCAATAAGTTCATATTTTAAGAGTCCATTAACCCATTACGGTTGTATGGTAACCGCATGTAATGCAACCGTCAACCTAGGGAAGCCCAACTCTCTCCAGGCTTGTTTGAATTCACCTCGACTGGTTGCTAAGCAATATTGAATTATCTAATGTTTTAATGGAAAGAAAAACAGTAAACAGTTCAAATTATTCTGTTTTGAAAGTAAATTACTTAAAACACACCATTTGAAAAATGATTACTTTTGTATGAGTGCTACAATCATTTGAAAAGTTGTAGATATTAATTTATGCAAGAAATAATGATAAAAAAACAAATTTTCTTTATTTTCTCTGAAATATTTTAAGAAGATCACTTATTCCATATGATCTTCCATTCTTATTTAATCACCAAAATTTTCCCTCAAAGGTTTAAAAGACGGAAACCTATTGTCCCATATGCTATATGATCTAGAAAACAGGATTTCGTCGATCAGTTAAAAAGTTAATTTTAAATATATTAATCAACATACCTTTCCTTTTTAAATATAAACCGCAAAGCGGAGTAATTTATGGTAATTTAACGGCAAAAATGAGATCTGAAGTGCTATTATGAATCCACTGGCATTGGTTTCATTTTATGAAATACAGGAGCACACAATTAACGGATTATGCCATGATACCTGGTAAATATTTGTGAATACCACCCAGGCGTCTCCTGGCAAGGTGATATGAATTATCGATGTTATAACAGGGTATGATAATATTTGTCAGATGGATGAGATACACTTTTTCTGAAATTGTGGAGACGTTTGTTTTCCCTCGATCAGTGCCACCTGCATGACTTGAATACCTAATGTCAGGTAACACCGATGCCTTGGATAGGGAAGTGTTCAACTATGTATCCTTGCTGAACTTCAGCAGAGTTCACTGGCCAAACTTATTTGTGTAACTGTTGTAACCTAAAAAAAGAATGAGGAATAACCAAAACGGAGGTTGGAAATGAAATGGTAATCTTTATAAAATCAGCAAAATACAATACTCGCCAGCGGCGTGAAGTAGGTAAACCACGGCTAGTGGTGGGCTACTTAGACAGCATATAACCACAATTTAAAATAGTGTCCAACGTATTTATGAGGATTGGAACATAACCATTAGTGTTCATAGGTGCGGTGTATATAACAGTAACAGACAAGCGGTAATGGCTTTCATCACATCTATATTCAATGCAGGAGTATTAAACGCATATATAACAAAGTCAGTTCATCTTTCTTTAGCGCCCATCAAATATGAGATTAGAAAACCCATCAGGGTGCCCCTGTTAATACCACGATACTGCTCCTCGCCTGTGCTCTAATTGAAGCATAAATGACTGGCAATATTTGCTATCGTCACAGATCTAGTAGATTTGTTTCGAATATTAATTTTGAAAATCCTTTCATTCCAAGCAAAGCGATAAAGCCACTAGTACGCAGGGGTTTACACTGGTTAAATGAGAATAAGAAGACTTTAGTGAGGAAAATGCTAATAAAGGAACAGGATTCTGGAAGGTAGAAGATGGTGATTGATGTTGCATTTAAACAATTTAAAGATTTTAGGTCGCAAGAAAGGAAGAAATTGGAAGGAAGTTCCACAGGTGAAGAGTTCGATAAAAGAAACTATTAGAAAAGAACTAACGGTTGCATCTGGTTAGTTAAACAGTAAAAGATTGAGACCAAGATGCCAATTTAGTAGCACACTTAAATCTATGGAGTCGATTCCGTAAAGAGATCAGCTCATTAGAACAATTGCCATGAAAACATTTGTTGAAATAACAAAGGGAAACCATATTCACGTCGGTCGGTCGGTCAGTTGATTGGTTGTTTGATTTTTTTGCGGTATCAACTTCTATGGCTATTTAATGCCATAATGTAAATATGTTGTACGTAATTGCATGCCTTCAACTGCATATAACATGCATTGTTGGTAATTTTATTATAATTATATATTGTTGGTAAATTTTATATAAAAATATATAGCTGGTAATATTGCCTATGAAAGTATGAAAATACATTTTTTATAGTAAAAACTATAAAAATGTATTTTCATACTTTCATATGTTTTTGTTTTTGTTTGGGGGGGTTCAATATTTCCCCATAGCTGGGATCCTAACAGGTGCTACCACCCTGGGTCAGCGTGGAGCTAAGAACAACAGCGATTAAGTGGTGGTTCGACACTCGACAAAACCTTCACTCTCCCGACCAGAGGCCCGCAGTTTATCATCATACACAAGAGTAACGTATGTGGGAAAGTGACTGAATCGAGATGTCAAATTAGGATCGATTGCATTTCAGACACGTCTTTGAAATTTGTCAAGAATTTCGAGATATATAGTAGAAACAGCAGACTAGCTATAACGGCATTATTTATGTACGGAAGAACATGGCAGATTTATAAACCCGACGAGAAGCATCGGACGAAAAGAATTGTTAGGCACAACATGGTGTATCAACTTTCCCAACAGAATATCTAGCAAGTGATTCCATATAATAACTCCATGTCAGTGGAAAATGTTAGTCCAAGAACGCACAAATTGTTTCTCTTTTGCAGTTTAGCATCAGCCATGCTAAAGGCAGACAGAAAAAGATTTCTGTTGTGATTAAATGAAAAGTGAGTAAATGGGGACGCAGACCCCAGGGGACCAAAGTACCTCACTTATCGTCAGGACATCCTGCAGATTGTTGATGCTTCGATGATAGCGAAAGCTGTCTTTACATTGCATTATCTGAGAAATGAGATCCGACTATAAGCATCATTGATTGGCAACAACGATGTTTCTCAGCTTTGTAACTATCTGAAAGTATTCCTGAACTCTATAGAAACCCAACAACAATTGATCCAGTAAGACAATTTACCGCGTCATATGGCTCAGGTTAGACGGAATTGGTTTCCGACATGGTGGTGATGTCTACACCCTTGTGCAAATTAACTGAAACAACCGCTTTAGTTTCCTTTCTTTCACCATACGGTCAGTTTCAGATACCCTGGAGTGAAAGGATGTAATCGATATCTACTTTTTCCTCAGATTAGGTCAATTGCAATGGTGTGCAGTAATATGAATTTATTTTAGGACTGTATGATGAAATTTGTTTGGCTTTGAAAAATATTGCATCATCCGTGATTGCACCAGATTTTCATCACGCCCAGACACTATTGTCTCAACTGTCGATTATTTGTCCTACGTCCATTGTCTGCGATGGACGTTACTACAAGCAAACGTACGAAAGTTGTAACGCTGCATGAACACAATGGCAAGCCTTACCAGTGAGCAAACCAAAGTACTATCGACTGGCTCGGAAGCTCTCCCGATTTAAATCCAATCGAGAATCTGTGGTCAAAACGTGCACTGAGTCGTGTTTTATTGGAAAAATATGAAAAAGTAAATCATAGCGGAATTATTCATTTTGTTTCAAATAATTTGCACAAGGGTGTAGCTTCGTACAAGATCTCGGATCTATGAAGATCAGAGTGCTACGGACAGTTATAGAGATAATACCGCTCAACCTCGTCAGAGGGTTTCTGGCTTGTTTTGACGCCACGTCAAAATGTCGATCTGGATGGGTCCTACACAATACCAGCCACCTTAACCATCACTTTACTGGAATTTTCAGAGCATGAGGTACATATAATTCATTAAGCTTGTATTTAAACATTGCCGACAGTTCAATCATTTTTCAACCAGCGATTCAATGGTCTTTGTAAATTGTTTCCGAATGTCCTATCATTATAATTCTAATTAGAAACTCATGTATGTTGGTGTTTCAGCAACCTGCTGAAAATATGAAGTGTCGCCATTTTTTAATCAACTATAGTCTATACATATAATATTAAATACCCTGCACATTAATATTGTATATATTTTCAGAAAATTAACATATGTTTTCTAAAAACTTAAGTAGCTAAAGGCCATAGTGATTTTCCAAGCGTAGCTTATATGTGGCACAAGGTCAAAAGTAGGGGCACCCAGTGATGATCGAAGTCACTACTCAGTCGTAATCGTTCTAGTGAGACAAGCTTGCTAACCATTACACCACCTCGAGGTGGCCAAGGTGCTAAATGAATATATATATATATATTATAATTAAGTAATTCATCGAGTCTAGAAGAAACCTCAACAGAATGCAGAAAGCGTTATCAGGCAAACATCATACCAACTGTGCCAAGGGGACTCGGCGACGCAGAAGAAGCGGATTAGACTCGATCACATATTCCGTGGTGGAACTAATTCGAGTTTCCCTTACCCATCGGACTGTGCACCTACGAGCCACGACTACTATCCCAAGCCGCTCCATCCAGAGCATTAGAAGCAGGTTCAAGCAAGTATATACAAGTGACAGAAATTATTAGGAGGATTTGAGATAATCATAATTAAGTAATTCATCGAATCTAGAAGAAACGTCAACAGAATGCAGAAAGCACTGGACGGCCGTTCCGTCCTATATTTGGGACTCATCAGCAGTGCGCATCCACTACCGAGAATTGAAACCGAGACGTTTGCCTGATAACGTAACTGTCTTAATTCGAAATCCTTCTCGTTATAAAATACTCGAAATTATCGTATCTGCCCAATTTCATATCCAAGAGTAAACAAAGTAATTTCCTAAAGAAGTAATGGATTTTTTATTTATTAATCCGACAGATTTTATGATGAGAAGTATTTCTCTAATAGACGCAACTTCTGATTCCTGCGCCTTACGAAGTATAAGATGGGAAGAATCCGTAAAAGATTATTCGAAAGAGAAACTCGATAGACACGCAAACCACTGGCAGTTAATCTATGACGCGACACAAAAGAAGCCATTGAATGGTTTTAAAGTATAAAATACAAAGAATAATGGCCATTCATTCAATTCGACATTATTGACTTTTCCTCATCCATCACAGAAGATTTGTGAACATTGCATTGAAAATTGGCTGTCCGATTTTTACTACATAAGAAAAGGAGAAAGAAATTGTAACAAACGCCTAGAAATCAGTATTATTTCACTAAGAGGGGGTATGAGCAAAAACTGGATCCTAAATTTGACAATGTCATGAGGCATATGACACTGCAGAAGACTGTGAATTGACATACGTTTGCCTTTTATGACAGTGATGCCTTCTTTTCAACATGTATAATATGGCCTTGTACCGAGACATTATGGCAATAAGAAATACAAGCCCGAGGAAAAATGGATATTATTAGGAAGGAATTATGCAAATTCTTTAAAAGACACGATTTAAAAGTATCCATAGAAAGTAATATGGCGGAAGTCAAATTTTTGGGATGTGACGCTTAACTAAATAACTGTTATGTACGCCTTTTATTAAGGGACGAAGCGCCATCACGTATGTTATTAGTGAATTCAACCATCCGCCATACCTCTTTACAAATAAATACAGTCAAGGCTATCCACAAACTTCTGCAATGCCGATACCTTGCCAAAAGACATTACGGGAGAGCAAATACAACGCTCGCTTAAAATTTGAACGTGGCGAGATGTAGCGTTGAAAATTATGAGAAAATAAAGAATAATAACAACAAGAAAAGAACAATAAAAATGATATAGTATAAACCCTCTCACAACGTTAAAAATAGCGTAGCGAAAATTTATAAAAATTTCGCCAATTCACCAGAGTTGTAAAAGTTATTCAACTGAAAAGATTTGTCGATGAGTTACAGCTGTACCACCATTATAGAAAGAATAAGTTAATCACAAAGGAAGCGTGTGATAGTACGGACGGCCACAGGTGTAACTGCAGAGTTGATAGGAGCGTGTTTGGTCATGGAGGTTGTTTATGATGTAAGGCAATTAGTTAAAGCAAGACTAAATACTATATAGTGGCCGCAGAGGTTGAATGAAAAAGACGCTTTTAAAGAACTACATGTGTCTGAGCAACAGAAAATAGACAGGTAACATCGCTATTTTTATCTACTGTTGGGATGTTAATAGCAACTAAACAGAAGCGACAACTATTACATGGAATCGACTGACTAAAGCTGCACTATATAATGGAGATGGAAAATACTTTACGAAGGTAGGTTGAACATTGTGTAGGCGAACCAATATATTCTCATGAAAAGTGACCAAATGAGGTTTATTTTTCAACATAGTCCCCCCTTGTGGTTTACACACTTTTTCCATCGGTTTTGTAGTGCTTGGATCCAATTGGAAAGAAACTTTTATCCTGTTGCTAAAAAAATCTTCAAACGGATGATACGACGTTATCACCACTGCGATACTGGTTCCCAGGCAAGTTTTTTTTTCATGTTGGAGAACAAATGATATTCAGATGGCTCTGATTCAGGAGAATAGGGAAGTTGAACAACAAGTTCAAAACCATGGTCACGTACAGCAGCCATTGCAAACAAAGACTTATGTGCTGGACCATTGAGCCGATGAAACAGAACAACTTCAATTTTCCAGGGAGCTTGTTCTTTATAGCACTTCGTAACTGCCTCAGTAATTTGGCATAGTAAAGTCCATTCATAGTGTAACCCATTTGATGATGCATTTTGCATTTTTTTTAAACTGAGGTCATCACCTTCGCCGCAGATGAAACAACCTTGAACTTCTTTGGAGCAGGTGAGGAAGGTGGTTTCCACCGCATGGATTGTCTTTTATTCTCTAACACAGTGATGAATCTAACAGTTATCCTGGGTTAGAAAAAAGTTGAAAGTAACCATCTGGATAGGTCGCAAACAGTCATCAGATTTTCCTGTGGTGTGATCAGCCTGGTTCGCTGGTGTCAGAAGACGAGGCACCCATCGATCAGAAACCTTCGTAATGCCAAGTTCTTTGTGCAAAATATTTTCATCTCTCTCACAAGATAATAATCAACTGCCTATCATCCATCACCAGATGGGGAATACAATCGATGTTTTCCTCGGTGGTGGCAGTTGCAGGGTGTCCAGATATTGGGTCATCTTCAAGACTCTCCGTTCCTCTCCTAATGTAGTAACTATGTCAACATGAATTTCCTTGGAGACTAAGCCCTTTTTTCAGCAGGTACTTCATAACATCATGATGCCAAACTTCGTCCATTTTCAAGAGAACTAGTTACATCTGAAGTCTTCTTAGAACCGTCAGATGGAATTTTACCTGGAAAGAAACAACGCGGTTATTAATAAGTACATTTGAAATTAATTCATGCCAGGTTTCACAGCTCTAGTACTACTCTTTCATAGTCAATGAATGTGTGACCAGCTAAAGAAGAAAAGCGAGTTGATGACTGCATATAGGCATAAGAATAAGTATCTAAATAAAAACATACATCCAGGTTATATAATGTCAACGGACACTCGTTGCCACTTTTGTAATGCCAACGAATACTCGTTGTCACTTTCGAAATGTTCGTTGTAGTAGAGACTTTGTAATCGCAGATTACAACTATAGTAACACCGTTGAACAATACTGGTGTCAGACGCCTTCGAATATCACTCACACTAATAGTACTTGCTCGATAATACTCGCTCGAATAATAATCCGTATAGTGAAATAGTATAGAGAAATAGTATAGTGAATAGAGTCGAGAATAGCGGTTCGGTTATTAATAGAGGGTAGAAGAGAAATGGAGATCCGAAAAGGAATAAATGACAGAATAGAAATAACGATCAATTTGACATCACGAACCTCCTACTTATGCATTTCCTCTGGTTGTGTGGTCTCCTTGATTCAATAATAAACCGCTTGGTGATCTATGTTCAAACTTAAGTCTCGGACACCGACACTTTATTCCTATATAACACTGGGGTAGTAGATACTTACCACCCATGGATTATATTAGTTGGATTAATGCCTTTGGTTTCATATTTTATCCGCTGATTATTGTTTTATTGCATGAAACTCTGAGTAGTGGATTTTGATATTATATTAATAATAATAATATTATTATATATAATAGTTAATCTGCTGTTTTTGGCATTGAGTCCTTATTTTATTTTATATTTCCAGCTACTATCTTATTTTAAGCTATTTAATAAACAAAGTCACATTCTAAAATGTATGCCCATCACACAAAATTTAAAAGTCCTTTCTCACTTTACAGGAAAAGAATGAGAAAACATCCCACTTTAATATACAGGGTTTCCCAAAAAAATCTGACATCATTTTAAAAGCAATTATCTTGAAAACTACTAAGACGAGCTCAAGGAAATTGAACAGTTTACCTGTTTAACACCATAAGTTAATTATGGGACCGATTTAATATGTGTTCAATATGTGCACCGCCTGTGACACGGCAGACGTCAAGTCGGTAGTTAAGCTCTTGCCAAACAAGCTGTAGCATGTCTCCGGTAACATTATACCGTGCGGAAGTGATTCTCTGCTTGAGTTCAACAATGCTAGCAGAAAGAGTGGGGGGGAGGCATAGACCCATGAAAAAGAAATCACACGGAGACAGGCGAGATGACACCGGCTGCCATTTTATCAGAAAACTGTCTTCATCTCCACTACGCTCGATCCATGTCTCCGGCAGATTCCCATTGAGATAAGCACGTACTGTCCTCTTTCATTAAATATAAAATCTTTATTTATTTCTATACATTCTGACAATATGAGATTATTTCAACAAGAACTGCCAAAATTATTGGCCTGCGAAATGATGTCAGATTTTTGGGGACACCCTATATATAGTGTGTGAAAATGGTGTAGCTCAAAATAGCCAAATAGAAATGATTTACTGCCATTTCTAAATATTGTATATATATTTAAGATAGACTTAATAGCATACTGAGTTGGGCATTTCACAACGTCGGCACAAATCGTTGAACGAATTCATATTTTGGAGAAGTTTCAAAAAGATTTTACTGACCCAAACTCTACTGTAGGTAATATTTTCTTTGTTGCCAGGATAAATACAGTATTGTTTTGGCAGCTGTAAAAATACACACATGTCATTAATATAATCATGACACTTTAAATGAAACTTAACATACAATCTGTCACTTTTACGAAACAAACAAAACACGTGGACAACTATTGAAAGTTTCCCACCAGGTAAAAACGATTGCTGAGCAAATTCTTTCAGTGTGAAGCAGATTTGCAAACACTTATCACTTGAATTACATTCTAATAAGTAATCTGGTGGAAATGTTTGTTCTCTCTACAGACAACATTATTCCAATTAGAGTTTGAAATATAACACGAGGAGGAAGGCTTTGTTATTGGTTCACCATTCTCACCAATGATGCCGAACATAAACGTAGAATACTTCGAGAGAAATGGCTTTAGGACAAGCACAACTAAAACCAAGAGTATGGCTGACATAACGAGATAATACCTCCAGACTCTGGTCTCACCAGGAAACTGCACAAATACTGCCGAACTATGCGAACTCAATAAGACCACCCTTGCTGTTCACAGTGGAAGAAGAAAACAATCATCTGATAGCCTTCCTGCATGTATTAATAATACACACAGAGAATTTATTGAAAACCTACTGTTATGGGTCCTTACCTATAACTACAGAATGAACTCTTCCTATGTATACTACGCCTCTCAAGAGAGAGAGAAGAATCGAGTCAAGCCGATAGTAGTTCACTCCAAACCAGACTGACAGTCATACTAACACCTTCCACGTCTTGTATTATTATTCCGTGTAATATATCTTCGTTATTTCTACTCTTGTGTTCGTGTTGTTCTTCCTTGGTCCTAATCTGGACCATAACACCTATAGTGTATCCCGGATATAAGAGACCCGGATATAAGAGAAACCCGGATATAAGAGAGATTTTATCGGATCCCAAATTAGAGCCTATGTTAATAAAAGAAAATAGACCAAACCCGGATATAAGATAAACCCGGATATAAGAGACTTGTTATCCGGGCTCCGACAACTCTCTTACATCCGGGTTACACTGTATCATAAAAGTATATCACAAGCTTCAACAGACAATGTGTCAACTTCAAATCGCATACGGCATGAAGAAAGGGATCATCCAATGCTTACATCCTGGCGCTAACATGATAGATCATCATGTTGCCAACCGTTCACAAGAACAACGACTCTGAATAAATCGGCATTTGAAATTAGAAATAAAAGAGTCAATGTGAAGGGACAGTGTCACAGTCTGTCTGCTTGATGCCGAGAAAAGATTCAGAATATATGCGGTCCATACCCCACATGAAGACAGTATTCAGAAACAGTTGTACACTACGAAGAAATCTCTACCGAGACATGCCTAACAGAGGGTAGAGTATTATCAATAACTATGTGTACTCCATTCCGTGTAATTGTTACAAAGATTATAAAAAGCCACCCACTAAAAGTAAGGCTGGGGGGAACTTTGCAAAGCCGTAGTGAGGGAACAAATAATGAAAGCAGACATGGCTGATCATATATGACGACAAAAGAGTCGTCATCAGCCCCTGTGGAATGAAGTGAAAATATTGCACAAGAAAGAACACCGCAGACTTAGACTTCTGAAAGAATTAGCGCATATACTAGGCAACAAGAACCCCCTTATTAGGCCCAGCATAGAGAATAAATTTGATATGAGACCAGCTAAAAAGAAAGATGACAACAGATCTTAAAAGCAACAGCAGTTGTAAGAAAAGAGATCGTTCAATGAGTACAGTTAAGCATAAAAAAGCATCAGAACGTATCAGCAGTGACCGAGTGCATTCCATAGAATAAATAAATTCCATATCAGCCAAAAAATGTACACCTGAAGCTGGGCCGAGGGTATTTGACCGAAAATAATATAGTTATTCTATAATAACATCTATATTAAAAATGAGAACAACAGTTCTAATGAAATAAAAGCTAACTTTTGCTTGGCATAAAGTCATAATGACTGCGCATGCGTGTGGCTGTATGCTCTAATCTCATGTAACACAATCAAGATGAGGACAACTGTTTTAATAAAATTAAACATCTGAATAATTGCTCATCTATAAAATGAAATAAAAATATGTGAAAAGCGACTCGAACGCTGAGTAAATATATCCACAAAATGTTAATTCAATTCATTTATCAACGACGAAAAATCCACAAGGATTTGGCGGCAAACGTGGATCTTCGTGCCTGCAAAAAAAAAAAAGAAGTTTTCCGCTGACATGAAGGGGAAATATTATATCGAATCGATTGCTATTGGAAATATTATATCGAATCGAATGTCGGTCAACTGTGTCGTACTAGGGATTTGTTCTCGCCAGAATATATCTTATATATTTACAAATCTACCATTCCTCCACCCAAAGAATATTGCTGCCGCATGTGGCCTGATGCTCTTAATATATATTTAGAGATCCTTTGACAAAATCCAAAGAAGAATCCGCAATTTTATTCCTGCTGTCCTGGCATCTTGATGTCAGTCTCCTTTCACCGCCGTCATGTAGTTTGCCTATGCTTTCTTTTCTGAAAATGCTTTATGGTGTGATGAATGGTACCTAGAAATTATGAATTTAGGAGCATTACAAGATTGGTAGCGAGATCTCATCATTTTACTGTTGAAACGCCTAAATGTAACAGTAAGTTCTATCCTAACATTTTTCTCGCACTTCTCACTTGTAGAACTCTCTTCCGGCTTTTTGCTTTCAAGTTAAATTTTCTTTTCAAAGATTTAAATTCAGTGTCAATCGTTATCTTATTTCATTTTTCTTTATTGTTATTGGTCCTTAATAATGTTTTTCTTGTATTATTTCTCACTCGCGTTAGTAGCTCTGTTACCTTTCTTGGGGTGAAATTATAAAAAAGGATTATATATCTTCATCAGGATTAAAATTGTTAGAATTTCGTTTCGTGTTAAATAAATTTGTTGTTATATTTGAAATAGTTTATCTTATGTTTAGTTTTAATTCTTTTCTATTCGAGTCATTATTGAATCAGAAGGTAATAGTATGCGCCTAGTTTTATCAAGAATACTTGTTATTTTCTAGAGACTGTTTCTTTCTAAATTATTTTGATTCAACAATCAACTTATTTCCGCTGACACTTTATTAATATAATCCCTCAAACGCATCTGTAATTTAAATGAATTTGTCTAAACTTAATATAAAATACAATGATAAGAGATTTAATTAACACAGAACAAAATAATGACAACATTAAAACTGAAGCAGAAATTTCCAAAGCAGACAATGAGCCATACGGAGGAATTTAAAGAAAAGAAGTTAAGAACACAAGATTCTTTTACAAAGAGAAAAATACACTGAATACATTAGGTGTTCATAAATGTTCTGATCATAATTTCGATTTGGAAATGCAGTTTGAAGAGAAATTAATTTATTAAGGCGAAAAAGTACAGCAAGTGAAATTATTTGTGAATCTTCCATGGTAACTTTACGTCCAAAATCATACAACATGTCGCCTTTCTTAACAAAAATACTGCAATAACAGCATGGAATATTTAAACAATCCCGATAAAAATAAAGACAAAAGCCGTAGAAATTTGAATGTGGTCGGTTGGGTTGTGTATCAAAACAGAACGCCTGGAACCTGTATATTTAAAGCTAATCGTCGATTATCGTAGAAAATTTAGAACCGCCATTTGTCAAATACCCCATATATCTAAGTGTCAACATTTTGAGGAACAAAATGCGTAACGAACGTTTTTTATAATTTTCATTCAATTACTCATTATCAGCCTGATATAAAGATTTATACCACATATATGCATACGCACCCCCCCCACACACACACACATATATATATATATATATATATATATATATATATATATGGGGAAAATATATGACAAAGTGTAAAATGTTTTCCTGGGACGCGTTTCCATTTAGATTCCAGATATTTATTAAAACAGTGAACTGCTGATTGAGCAAATGTTGGACAAAGTGTCCAGTCGGATTGATGCACATGCATTTTCAATATCTTGTTTAAAGCCCGCTAATGTAGTCAGTTTTCTGCGATACACGACATCTTTTAGGTTCCCCCATAGGTAATGGTCTGTAGAACGTGGTTGGAGGGAACTCGACTGAACCTCTTCGACTTAGCCAGTGTCCTTTCAAATTCTCATTCTGATAAACTCGCACGTCTGGCTGGTAGTGTGATGGTACGCGGTCTTGTTGAAAGAAAATACATTATTTCCTTAAAGTTCATGTATGGCAGTGTTATCAGAAGTTGAATAATATGCTAAAGACATGTCTTTCCTTTCCTGAAGAGTGTGTCGCGGTCGCCATTAGCCGCTCCTTGCCCTTTCACAACACCTGATCTCGCTGATTTAAGTCAAGCAGCATGCAAGAAACTGACGACAGCCAATATTGTTGACTCTAAAACAGTACCTCGTGAGCATCGGATTGAGCAGTGCTTCTCAAACATCGAAGAACATTGGTATTAATATAATATTTACGGTTTTCTACTCCCTCTAGCCAGGGAGTACTTGAATAAATTGTTTTACATATTATTAGATCCTTTTTTCGGGGGCTAGGATCAAAATGTAGTACGCTACCTTTGTGAGCCACCGGTGCTTTCGTCGAGAGAATACTCTTCGGTGTGATCCCGTTTCCGCGGACGATCCGCCCTGGAAGGCGTATTTCCTCTCTGAGTCCGGCTTCAATTGTTACACTTCGGCGCGATCCCGTCACCGCGGTTGATCCGCCCTGGAAGTCATATCACACCACTGACTCGGCCCTGTTTAGGGACTCGTTCTAACCGAACCTTCGTACGTCTTCGACCAACCAGCTACTGCCAACTCTCCCATTCGGCAGTCGACCAGCTACCGCCGACGACCAACTCTCCCATCCAGAATTGGGCCAGCTACCGCCGACGACCAACTCTCCCATCCGGCAGTCGACCAGCTACCGCCGACGACCAACTCTCCCATCCAGCAGTCGACCAGCTACGGCCGACGGCCAACACTCCCATCCGGCAGTCGACCAGCTACCGCCGACGACCAACTCTCCCATCCGGAATTGGGCCAGCTACCGCCGACGACCAACTCTCTCATTCGGCAGTCGACCAGCTACCGCCGACGACGAACTCTCCCATCCGGAACTCGACCAGCTACCGCCGACGTCCAACTCTCCCATCAGGAAATCGACCAGCTACGGACGACGGCAAACGCTCCCATCCGGCAGTCGACCAGCTACCGCCGACGATCAACTCTCCCATCCGGTAGTCGACCAGCTAGCGCCGACGACCAACTCTCCCATCCGGAAGTCGACCAGCTACGGCCGACGGCCAACTCTCCCATCCGACAGTCGACCAGCTACCGCCGACGACCAACTCTCCCATCCGGAATTAGGCCAGCTACCGCCGACGACCAACTCTCCCATCCGAATTGGGCCAGCTCCCGCCGACGACCAACTCTCCCATCCGGCAGTCGAGCAGCTACCGCCGACAACCAACTCCCCATCCGGAATTGGGCCAGCTACCGCCGACGACCAACTCTCCCATCCGGCAGTCGACCAGCTACCGCCGACGACCAAATCTCCCATCCGGACTTGGGCCAGCTACTGCCGACGACCAACTCTCCCATCCGGCAGTCGACCAGCTACCGCTGTCGAGCAACTCTCCTATCCGGAAGTCGACCAGCTACGGCCGACGGCCAACTCTCCCATCCGGCAGTCGACCAGCTACCGCCGACGACTAACTCTCCCATCCGGAATTGGGCCAGCTACCACCGACGACCAACTCTCCCATCCGGCAGTCGACCAGGTACCGCCGACGACCAACTCTCCCATCCGGAATTGGGCCAGCTACGGCCGTCGACAAACACTCCCATCCGAAATTGGGCCAGCTACCGCCGACGACCAACTCTCCCATCCGGAATTAGGCCAGCTACCGCCGACGACCAACTCTCCCATCCGAATTGGGCCAGCTCCCGCCGACGACCAACTCTCCCATCCGGCAGTCGAGCAGCTACCGCCGACAACCAACTCCCCATCCGGAATTGGGCCAGCTACCGCCGACGACCAACTCTCCCATCCGGCAGTCGACCAGCTACCGCCGACGACCAAATCTCCCATCCGGACTTGGGCCAGCTACTGCCGACGACCAACTCTCCCATCCGGCAGTCGACCAGCTACCGCTGTCGAGCAACTCTCCTATCCGGAAGTCGACCAGCTACGGCCGACGGCCAACTCTCCCATCCGGCAGTCGACCAGCTACCGCCGACGACTAACTCTCCCATCCGGAATTGGGCCAGCTACCACCGACGACCAACTCTCCCATCCGGCAGTCGACCAGGTACCGCCGACGACCAACTCTCCCATCCGGAATTGGGCCAGCTACGGCCGTCGACAAACACTCCCATCCGAAATTGGGCCAGCTACCGCCGACGACCAACTCTCCCATCCGGCAGTCGACCAGCTACCGCCGACGACCAACTGTGCCATCCGGAAGTCGACCAGCTACCACCGATTACCAACTCTCCCATCCGGCAGTCGACCAGGTACCGCCGACGACCAACTCTCCCATCCGGAATTGGGCCAGCTACCGCCGTCGACAAACACTCCCATCCGGAATTGGGCCAGCTACCGCCGACGACCAACTCTCCGATCCAGCAGTCGACGAGCTACGGCCGACGGCCAACTCTCCCATCCGGCAGTCGACCAGCTACCGCCGACGACCAACTCTCCCATCCGGAATTGGGCCAGCTACCGCCGACGACCAACTCTCCCATGCGGAATTTGGACAGCTACCACCGATTACCAACTCTCCCATCCGGCAGTCGACCAGGTACCGCCGACGACCAACTCTCCCATCCGGCAGTCGACCAACTAACGGCGAAGACCAACTCTCCCATCCGGCAGTCGACCAGTTACCCCCGACGACCAACTCTCCAATCCGGAAGTCGACCAGCTACGGCCGACGGCCAACTCTCCCATCCGGCAGTCGACCAGCTACCGCCGACGACCAACTCTCCCATCCGGCAGTCGACCAGCTACCGCCGACGACCCACTCTCCCATCCGGAATTGGGCCAGCTACCGTCGACGGACAACTCTCCCATCTGGCAATCGACCAGCTACCGCCGACGACCAACTCTCCCATCCGGAATTCGACGAGCTACGGCCGACGGTCAACTATCCCATCCGCCAGTCGACCAGCTACGGCCGACGGCCAACTCCCATCCGGCAATCGACCAGCTACCGCCGACGACCAACTCTCCCATCCGGCAGTCGACCAGCTAACGGCGAAGACCAACTCTCCCATCCAGCAGTCGACCAGTTACCGCCGACGACCAACTTTCCAATCCGGAAGTCGACCAGCTACGGCCGACGGCCACCTCTCCCATCCGGCAGTCGACCAGCTACCGCCGACGACCAACTCTCCAATCCGGCAGTCGACCAGCTACCGCCGACGACCCACTCTCTCATCCGTAATTGGGCCAGCTACCGCCGACGACCACTCTCCCATCCGGCAGTCGACCAGCAAACGCCGACGACCAACTCTCCCATCCGGCATTCGACCAGTTACCGCTTACGGCCAACTCTCCCATCCGGCAGTCGACCAGCTACCGCCGACGGCCAACTCCCCCATCTGGCATTCGACGTGCTACCACCGACGACCAACTCTCCCATCCGGAATTGGGCCAGCTACCGCCGACGACCAACTCTCCCATCCGTCAGTCGACCAGCTAACGCCGACGACCAACTCTCCCATCCGGCAGTCGACCAGTTACCACCGACGACCAACTCTCCCATCCGGAAGTATACCTGCTACGTCCGACGGCCAACTCTTCCATCTGGCAATCGACCAGCTACCGCCGACGACCAACTCTCCAATCCGGAAGTCGACCAGCTACGGCCGTCGGCCAACTCACCCATCCGGCAGTCGACCAGCTACCGCTGACGACCGACTCTCCCATCCGGCAGTCGACCAGCTACCGCCGACGACCAACTCTCCAATCCGGAAGTCGACCAGCTAGGGCCGACGACCAACTCTCCCATCCGGCAGTCGACCAGTTACCGGCGACGGCCAACTCTCCAATCCGGAAGTCGACCAGCTACGGCCGACGGCCAACTCTCCCATCCGGCAGTCGACCAGCTACCGCCGACGACCAACTCTCCCATCCGGCAGTCGACCAGCTACCGCCGACGACCCACTCTCCCATCCGGAATTGGGCCAGCTACCGCAGACGACCAACTCTCCTATCCGGCAGTCGACCAGCAAACGCCGACGACCAACTCTCCTATCCGGCACTCGACCAGTTACCGCCGACGACCAAGTCTCCCATCCGCAAGTATACCAGCTACGGCCGACGGCCAACTCTTCCATCTGGCAATCGACGAGCTACCGCCGACGACCAACTATCCCATCCGGAATTCGACCAGCTACGGCCGACGGCCAACTCTCCCATCCGGCAGTCGACCAGCTACCGCCGACGACCAACTCTCCAATCCGGAAGTCGACCAGCTACGGCCGACGGCCAACTCTCCCATCCGGCAGTCGACCAGCTACCGCTGACGACCGACTCTACCATCCGGAATTGGGCCAGCTACCGCCGACGACCAACTCTCCAATCCGGAAGTCGACCAGCTACGGCCGACGACCAACTCTCCCATCCGGCAGTCGACCAGCTACCGCCGACGACCAACTCTCCCATCCGGAAGTCGACCAGCTACGGCCGACGACCAACACTCCCATCCGGCAATCGACCAGCTACCGCCGACGACCAACTCTCCCATCCGGAAATGGGCAAGCTACCGCCGACGACCAACTCTCCCATCCGGAAGTATACCAGCTACGGCCGAAGGCCAACTCTCCCATCCGGAATTCGACCAGCTACGGCCGACGGCCAACTCTCCCATCCGGCAGTCGACCAGCTACAGCCGACGACCAACTCTCCAATCCGGAAGTCGACCAGCTACGGCCGACGTCCAACTCTCCCATCCGGCACTCGACCAGCTACCGCCGACGACCAACTCTCCAATCCGGAAGTCGACCAGCTAACGCCGACGACCATCTCTCCCATCCGGCAGTCGACCAGTTACCGCCGACGACCAACTCTCCCATCCGGAAGTATACCAGCTACGGCCGACGGCCAACTCTCCCATCTGGCAATCGACCAGCTACCGCCGACTACCAACTATCCCATCCGGAATTCGACCAGCTACGGCCAACGGCCTACTCTCCCATCCGGCAGTCGACCAGCTACCGCCGACGACCAACTCTCCAATCCGGAAGTCGACCAACTCTCCCATCCGGCAGTCGACCAGCTACCGACGACGACCAACTCTCCCATCCGGAATTGGGCCAGCTACCGCCGACGACCAACTCTCCCATCCGGCAGTCGAACAGCTACCGCCGACGACCAACTCTCCCATCCGGAATTGGGCCAGCTACCGCCGTCGACCAACTCTCCCATCCGGCAGTCGACCATCTACGGCCGACGGCCAACTCTCCCATCCGGCAGTCGACCAGCTACCGCCGACGACCAACTCTCCCATCCGGAAGTCGACCAGCTACGGCCGACGGCTACCTCTCCCATCCGGCAGTCAACCAGCTACCGCCGACGACCAACTCTTCCCTCCGGAAGTCGACCAGCTACCGCCGACCACCAACTCTCCCATCCGGCAGTCGACCAGCTAACGCCTACGACCAACTCTCCCATCCGGCAGTCGACCAGCTACGGCCGACGGCCAACTCTCCCATCCGGCAGTCGACCAGCTACCGCCGACGACCAACTCTCCCATCCGGAAGTCGACCAGCTACCGCCGACGGTCAACTCTCCCATCCGGCAATCGACCAGCTACCGCCGACGACCAACTCTCCCATCCGGAATTGGGCCAGCTACCGCCGACAACCAACTCTCCCATCCGGCAGTCGACCAGCTAACGCCGACGACCAACTCACACATCCGGCAGTCGACCAGTTACCGCCGACGACCAACTCTCCCATCCGGAATTGGGCCAGCTACCGCCGTCGACCAACTCTCCCATCCGGCAGTCGACCAGCTACGGCCGACGGCAACTATCCCATCTGGCAGTCGACCAGCTACCGCCGACGGCCAACTCTCCCATCCGGCAGTCGACCAGCTACCGCCGATGACCAACTCTCCCATCCGGAATTGGGCCAGCTACCGCCGTCGACCAACTCTCCCATCCGGCAGTCGTCCAGCTACGGCCGACGGCAACTCTCCCATCTGGCAGTCGACCAGCTACCGCCGACGGCCAACTCTCCCATCCGGCAGTCGACCAGCTACCGCCGATGACCAACTCTCCCATCTGGAAGTCGACCAGCTACGGCCGACGGCCAACTCTCCCATCCCATCCGGCAGTCGACCAGCTACCGCCGACGACCAACTCTCCCATCTGGAATTGCGCCAGCTACCGCCGACGACCAACTCTCCCATCCGGCAGTCGACCAGCTACCGCCGACGACCAACTCTCCCATCCGGAAGTCGACCAGCTACGGCCGACGGCCAACTCTCCCATCCGGCAGTCGACCAGCTACCGCCGACGGCTAACTCTCTCATCCGGCAGCCGACCAGCTACCACCGCGGACCAACTCTACACTCGTGTCGCCGATACAACCGATCCAACTTCCCCGAAGGAAACCAGTCATACCGGACTCGACACCGATACAACACACTTCTCCAGAGTACACTCTTGTACACTTGGGATAAATAAATTCGACGTTTATTTGTTTCATAAACCTTCGCCTTTGTCCTCTCATTGTCTTAGCTGTTTCTCACCCTCTCTTCTATAAACTTGCGGGGGTGACATTCTTATCGGCACTGCAACAAGTGTACACATTTCTGGGCAGACTATATATATATATATATATATATATATATATATATATATATATATATATTATAATAATATTTAGTTTTTAAAAATATGTTTCCTTCGCTACATAAGAGTTCTCATGTTTCAAAAGCGAGAGCCGGGACCCCTAACATAATATTTTAAGTTATGTAGTGTTAAGTTGTCTGGACCCGCTTCCTTGTCAAGCGAGAATTTGGGAATAAGCTATCTTTTGGTTAGCAAGTATTTATAAGTGCGGTATCATTGGAACATTAGTTGCTATGGAAACGGCTAGTTTCGGCCGTTGAAGTTAGGTGGTTTAAAGAGCTAAGAATTAAGAATTAATTTTTATCTACAGGCCAGTCCCCTTCCAAAAATGCGTATCAAGTTACAATGGGGATTCGATGTCCAGAGTGGTATTAGCTTATGCCAGTCAGACGGCGTCTTTTTTATGGCCTTGCCTTGAGTAGTTGAGTGACTAGAAGGTTATGTTTCATTATTATCTATTTGATCTGTTTATTTATTTGTTTATTTATATGGGTTTTTTTATCAAAGCGTTTTTCTCCATAATTATTGGGCTGAGTTTTTAAGGCTTTTAAATTATGAACTTAATTTGTTTAAATCTATTTATTAATTATTTAATGCGAAAATATTTTGATGACGACAGAACACCGTTAACTCATGTCTATGGTTTAGTAACTTTTCACTATTTAGAAATCTAATGATGTGCAGTTTTTCATGTAGGCACAGTCGGCCTGGGTCATCCCAGGTTTTACAAGTTCTAGTTCTATTTATTATTTTCCATTTTACTTTCGGTGTTTTCTTCGTTTCCTTTAAATGCCAGTAGTATTGGGATAGAGATGTCTGATTTCTATTTTGGATGTTGTTGAAGGAGTTTTTGTGTTGTCTCCATCTAATTTTAAAATTATTCTTAGTTGACCGAATGTATATCCTGTCAGTGTTAGGACTCTCCATGGATGAGATGGTACATTGGTATACCACGGATTTAGTGAGTCATCTGTTTTCTAACGGGCAGTCATTAGGGTTTCTACAATCACATGATTTTTCATTTTTTCTATCTAATTGCAGTTTAGGAGTTTTATTGGCACTGTTTTGGCATGGGTGTTTTCCTAAGATTTTACTATTATGCTTTTTTATGATTCTTTCTAGGTTTTCAGTGCAGCTGTAACTTAACTTTAGGGTATTTTTATTAAAGATTTGGCTCAGTTTGCTATTTTTGGGGAAGTGTTTACCTATTAAAGCTAGGAACTTATGGCCAAGTTTAGTGATGACCATTTGGTTGAACGGAGGTGTATACCATATGATCTTTCTTTTCCTATTCTTCTTACTATTAGTGCTATTGTTTGTATAGCTTATGTCAGCGTTTTGTATCCGCTATTTTTCAGGGCCGTGTTATAAAACTTACTATGTGCTTGGAATATTTCCTTATAATATAAGCTCTACTTCTGTATGGAGCACTGTCTTTTTGAAAATAAACTAAATATTAAGGAACACCGGATTATCTACCTAACGTGTTCTTTCCTATTTTACTGCACACCTGCATGCATACACACACACACACACACACACACACACACACACACACACACACACACACATATATATATATATATATATATATTATGTATTTAGGCAGCAATCCCTCTTTTATACATGTTTCGTTAAAGATGACTGAAAAAGTACTGCGATTAATCTTTGTAGATAATTTTTCTTGTGTTCATGCCTAGTAAATTCTATGTTAACAGTTTCTGTGGAATTCCCTTCCGGTTCCATGCTTTCCAGCCAACTTTTATCTACAAAAATTTAAATGCAATGTCAATCGTTATCTGCTGTCCTTCTGATTGCTCTTGTTTTGTTCTCGCTCCTTAATAATGTTTCCGTTTCTAATTCTTCCATACTCCTTGTGTCTTAGTGTCTTTACTGCCTTACTTTGGGAGAAAATCGATTAAAAGTATTCTAATCCTGTCGTAAACCGATTGACAGGAATCACTAAGTCTTACTCACGGGTATTTTACGATCGAGACTGGGTGTTTAGATGGGCTGAGAAATTAACATACCCCAAAATGACAGCAGCAACAAGTGAAGAGACAAGAAAGGAGAATTGTTTACCTTCGATATCGGATTCTTCTACTTGACGATTTGAAATAACAAAATGTTAAGGTCAACTTCTTTCGGTCTGCTGCCTGTGTGTTTTTGTCTTTAACGCATTCTGCAGCTATCTGAAAATTCTGTAAAAATAAATGAAGAACTTTCGGATAATTCTTCTACATTTGTGCTTGCGTCATTTCTTTTTCCTAAATGAGACAACATGTCAAGAGAATAAAAAAAAAAAATAACGTCAACAAATCTGTTCCCATAAATTCCCCACTGAACTTTGGACTAAAATGGCGTGAACTGACAGTTGATAATGATAATTAGCAGTTGTTTTCAAATAGGATGTTGATGGATGCATGCCAGGTCAAATATCACAATATAACTAATACTGCTACTATCTTCTTCTTCTTCTTCTTCTAAGCGCCGTGTCCCTTCAAGACGTTGCGATCATCGCTCTCCACAAATTTTGTAGCTTTTAGTAATTTTTCTGTTTACTGTGGCTACCACGTTCCATTCTATCATCCATGTACCTTTATTCAACTTGTTAGGTAGAATATTCATCGTTGTTCTTCTTGCCTTTAGTATGTCCTGTGAATGTCAAATTCTCCATGCCCTCTTTCCTCATTTGTCCCTTTTTGATTCCAAGTATAAATGCCGTCTTTGTTTCAATTCTTCTTAAAACTTTTTTCCTTACATGCTCCGTTCCTGGTATTCTCAGATTTCTTTCGTATGAAACTGATATATTGTGGAAATAATTATTTTTAAAGAAACACTCTCCAATGTAACAAGCAAATTGTGAGACAACATTCGTTTGTTGTAGTTTGGAATTTTTGTTATGTCGTTGGTGATGATCATATTGGAAGATATTACTTTTTAATAAATGATGGATTTTTAACTTGTTTATCTTTTTCGTTGGGTAATACATCCGGAACCAAAAAGCTGATCCGAACTGTAGATAAAAATAGAATAAAAAAAAACATCTTGATAATGAATTGTCGTTGATCTTCTCGTCATAAAAATCTGTCGGATTAAAAATAAAATATCCATTATTTCTTTATAAAACTACTTTTATATTTGCTTTCGTCTTTTAAATTCATCGTTCGGAAGTATTTTATGAGCATTGAATATATAACTTACTACCTTCGCCAGAAAGCTAAATTCAATAAAAAAAATCTTTCCGGGCAATTGTATGTAATTCATTTTAATTCAGACAATGTACTGTAGTGATTACTACTATGTTTGCCACGCCTACATTTTTCTCAACTGTGATTGGTCAAATAATAAATACTAACCATCACAGGACAATTTACTGATCGCATTCACCACACTGAATTTTTCCTACTGTTAATTCACAAACATGCTTTTGTTATAAAATCACCGATTGGGTAATTTTTCATCCAATCAGATATATTTTGTGTTCTTTCGAAATTTCTCACGTCGTTGTCCTGGGAGCCTACCGATAGTAATATAAACTAGGATTCGTTCCCAAAATAGACAGTAGAAGCAGAACTCAGAACTCAGCAACTGACACGCGTCTACACAGGCTATTCATTCTACTCACTCCGCACGCACGCGCGCGCGCGCGCGCGCGCACACACACACACACACACACACACACACACACACACACACACACACACACAGAACTTAAATATCATTCACCATCAGTTCTATGTAACAAGCCAAGTTGCAACAGCTCTGTTAGGTATATATAATCCACATCTGAATTACTACATGTTCTTCTGAAAACATCATCCTATCTAATACAGAACTTTGAACATTCTTATTCAGAAAACTCGTTTTATTACATTTAATCTTTCAGCTAACAGATCAAGGGAAACTACTTTTTCTTTCTTATTGTTTCACACATTACAAAAAATCTTTTGTATTTGTTGATTTTAATATATATTTTATCGTTGAAACAAAAATCGGTTTTCCATTGTTTTTCCTTAATTCAAAAATGTATAATTGTTAAATGCTATTCAGCACGCAGCCACATCAATCTTTTCAACACAACCAGCATTTACAGTACTGTCAAGTGACCTTGCTTACCAGCTTTCATTTTTATAACCTGTTCTGACTAGTTCAGTAACCTAATTTTTATCAACAATGATAGACAAAAAAGAAAAGTTCACTTATAAATTGATGACAGTGATATTAGCACAGATAGATTTAAAATAGCCATGACAGAAAGCTTAATTGTTTTGCTTTTCAGTATGATATAAGCAAACACTATCTGATGAAATAACCAAAGTCAGTAGACACGCTTACACGGAGAATCCGTTAGTTGATTTTACAGGCGGCCTAAATTTTCGTCGGCGAATACGTTTACTCATCACCGGTCATCAACATAGCAGCAGTAATAACGTAACTTCACAATCAAGCAAGATCATGCGTCATCTCTTGCTTTTATCGCTGTTTTTCTCAATTTCTTATTTTGCTAAAGGTTAGTTTAATCTACATATCGACCTTTAATCGACATTTTCAAAGCTAACATTGCATTTATTGCTACTTTCAAGTGATATTTACTTCTTTTTTTTTTTCATTCCTTCTTAAGTCGGACGTCATTCATTCCTACAAAACGATCAATTGTTAATTATTTTACATTTTTCACACTGAAATTGTTAATTTTACATTTAGTTTAACAAAAAAACAAACAAAAAAAACATTTAATTATTTTAACCACCTGAGATTTGTTTCTTTATTCTATTTGTTTTGTTCACATCGAAGAAAAGTGTTGACGTTGACTTTGGTTTTTTTGTTCCTGTGACAAGAAATGAATTTTCTTCCCTTTTGAAGAACTGATTTTTTTGTTTTTTTTGTTTTTAAAAAGAAACATTTGTTTATAATTAGTACCTCCAGTAATTCGGTATAAATTTTATATGCTAAACTTTAAAATGAATTTTTAAAAACTGAAAAAGAATTCTTGAATATTTCATTTTAGCTTCAATTGAAAGCTAAATGGTTAAATTTACTATTTCCAGGCAGATTTCCTAAAAGTAATATTTTCAAAAATAAATTCATTCATTTGTGAATAAGTTCTGAAAGTTTTATTAAAATCCAACAATTATTTGATTTTTGCAAAAATTTCCAAATAATGTGTGTTTTTTTCAAATGAAAATAAAAAGGCGTGACCGCTGATGTAAAAGAAAAAGAGAAAAAGGATTTAAAAAAATTAAAGAATTAAAATAAAAAAATACTTTGCTCTTTCCTCAAAAAATAAACATTTTGGCAATAAAACTTTGTTTTTTATTAAGTTTTACTTTTGGGCCTTTTTTTTTTCATGCTCTGCTTCTTTTTCTTTCTTTTTTTTTTTTTTTCAGCCAATTATTGGAGGTACTTATAAAATTCAATTAATGATTCTTTTAAAAACATTATTATAAATACTTTTATAGATTCTTATTAATATTTAATTTAAGGAAGGAAAAATTATTTATCTAATTTTCATTCAATCTTATTTTTCTTTGATAGTAAAACAAAAAAAAATATCATATTTCGCCATAAAATTTTTCCTTTCGGTTTTTGTTTTCCATTATAAGAAAAATGTTTATTTATTTGATCGATTTTCTTTATTTGTTTATAATTCTTTAAGTTTTTTTATGCTTTAAAAACGATGCTTTGTTTTAAGTAAAAAGAAAAAAAAACAAGTATTTTTAACGATAAATGATAAAATCTCTCAAAGTTTATTTTATCTTTGTTTATCTTGCTGATCGTTTCATTTTTCTCCCTCTCTCTCCTCTTGTTTTTGTTATTTTCGTTTTTAACAAACAAAACAAAAACGAACAACATAGCAACGACAGTGACCAACTCAACACGACCGAATTCCACGAAGAAGAGCCAATCTGAGTTCACTCCATGAATCCTTCTTCTCATTTGCGATCTCCTAAGATTTGAAAATAACTCACTTTTCTTAAATTTCCTCATCATACAATTTTCCTGTGTAGCGTAATTAGACAGTAAACGATTTATTTCAGTAACGTGAATTCTATTCCAAGTACCTCGTATGCCAGACCTTTGGACCAAAAACTAAAATAGCTCTTCCAAACGAACATGCAAATTACTAACTGGAGATACTAAAATGAGTCTAACTATTTAACTATCTTGGAAGTAACAAAAGACGGATTTTGCAACAGCAAATTTCGAATCGCATTGGGGATAGCAAATGGGGCCTTCTAAAAAAGCTAAGCAAAGTATTATTAAGAAACGTGAATATTTTTTGGAAAGAAAGAGAAGCATGAAACTGATACGTAATATCAGTCCTCTTATATAGGACTGAATGCTGGATAATCACCTCACAACCGAAGTGGTTCTACAGAAGGATGTTGAGAATACTATGGGCTGACTATGTGACAACGTTTTTAGAGGAAATGGAAACAAAAAGCACACTTATACTTAGCATCAGGAAGAGACAACTGAAATATCTAGTGCACATAATGAGGAAAGAAAATTTAACACTGACAAGGCATATTAAAAGCAGGCGGGGGGCAGCGGAAAGCAGCACATGACCTGCCTAAAAAGTTTGTGATAAATGGTTGACAGATCCGGGTTTAGGAGAGATAACAAAACTTTTAGTTTGAATGAAAGGGAGAAGAAAAAGTTGAATGTCGCTTAGATCCTGGTGGGGGAGAAACAGCAGCAGCAAAAGCGGTGATTTCTTTTATAGAGAGAGAGATTGTGGCAAACTGATTTGGGGGAGAGATAAATTATGTGAAGGAAGAAAGAAACTATGAAACTCAACCGAAAATAGGAGTTGCGTATTTTTTTCATTTTGGCGAACTTGACAAAAAAGCAATTGTGGCTTAAAAATCACAAATGTCCACTTGTTTCTGTTGAGTGAGCTTACTGTGCCATACACTTTGTTGCATAAATTTGTATGAGAGGTTGCTTAAAAGTTTTCACCCGAGCAGACTTGGTAAAATTTTCTCAAACAGTGAAATTAATAACAACTGGCCTAGTCTGTTTAAGTAAATAAAAAAAATCAAGATTGCGACTCAAACACATATACCCACTAAAAATAATCTTTATAATTATAAGAAATAATTTCGATAAAAAAAACATAAAAGTTAAAAGATATCTATTTCATATCACTCCTCCCCACTGACATCTGTGAAGTCGCATGATCGTGTACTCTGTATTTACACAAGACCTCCTCCGCAGAAGGAAGAGTGTGGCACAAGGCTGGATTTTTATGTGAGGCAATTCGAGCCCGTAGGCCCGGGCAAAAATTCCCTGTAGACCCTGTAATAACCGGATTCGGTTTGTCTACTTCTCCAGACTAGACTCTGCCCGTCAACACATCCTCGTCTGGGTTCCTCTCCGTCCAAAGGCAAAGAATTCAACAAGATCTAAGAGCTTTAGATGCCATTTCCTTTGATGATCCTGGGGTGATACTGGTTAATATTCTGTTCCAAGACACTCCCAGTGACATAACTATAAAATTTCTCCTAAATCAACTTTGAATGTTCAATTCTTTTTTATGACCTTCACTAACTGAATATAAAATAGTTTTTATTTCATATTTTCTGTAAATAAATGTCGGGCTTGCCTGGACTGATTCCAAACAATAAAATATATAAAACTAAATTCTAGGTTTGAGAGAAACCTGTTTTACCTTCAATAAGTGTGTCTGATGCTAATCTCCAGGAAAATGATTCATTGTGCCTTTCTCAGACTTGTGTATTTGCACTGACATGAAGTGGAATAATTATATCAAATCATTTGCTACATCTGCTGCTAAAATTTGGGTCCTTATTTTGCACTAGACAATTTTTCTCACCAGAATCTATCTTACATATTTATAAGTCTACCATCCATTCTTGCTTTGAATACTGCTGCCATATCTGATGCTCTTGCTATATATTTAGAGATTCTTGATAAAACCAAAAGAAGAATTTGCAATGTTACTGGTCCTGACCTTCAGTGTCTTTTCCCACTGCTGTAATCTAGATTCCCTGTGCCTTTTCTATGAATACTTTCATCGTAATTGTTCCGATAAGCTTTCCTCTATGGTATCTAGGCTTTATGAGTTTAAGTGCAGTACTAGATTGGCAGCTAGGTCTCATCATTTTACAGTTAAAATGGCTAGATGCAACCACATTGTCTATGTTAACAGTTTCTTCTATCGCACTTCCCGATTGTCAAACTCTCTCCAGGCTTTTCAATCATTATTCTTTTAATGATCTTAATTGTGTTTATTTTTTTCATATTTGCTAACACTCATTAGGGCCTCATGTCTTAGTGATATTATTGCCTTGATTGAGGTGAAATGATTAAAAAAAAAGTCTTTCTCACAAAAGTTAAGTGAAATTTATCCAATGAAAGAGAAAATTCTTTTGTAAAGGCCAAAGTTTTCTTAATTTCTTTTTTTTTTTTTTTTTCAGCTAATATTTCCTCTGACTTCCGATTGGTCGTGGCAAAATGCATCAGTCTAATTCAAGAGGCAGAAAAGGAAGAAAACTTCGATATGACAAGCAGTTGTAGCTGTACTAATTACAGTTGCGGCTGTTGTGGCCATATTGAGCAATCCTTCCTGCATCTTAACGATACAGGTAAGTAGAAATATTGGCAAATTGACTGAAGAAACACACATTTATGCCAAGTCTTGGTGGGTTTATTTTCAATTGTTTTATATTACCAAATTCTTTCAACTACAAAATCCAATTGACATGCATCAAATCAATATGATCGTGAAAATATTTGTGTATTTTACAATTTCTTTTGACATCTGGAGATAATTTTTTATTACACAAATATAAAACATAAATTGGTAGTTCTCAACTATGTTTTTGCCCAGTGCACTGTTTTCACCATAAAATGTCCTTTCCCAAATTTCCAAGATTGTCTAACTCATAAGGTACATCGCAAATAATATACATATACACCTGGAAAATCTTCATTCTTTTCCATATTAGTACATTTACATGGTTTCTTTTTATAGAGTAGTTTTCCAAAAAATAGAAAATGTTGATGAATTTTGAAACTTAAATACCTGTACAGTAATTTCTTTTAATTCCTAATTAATTATTAAATGAATAAACTGAAGCATACTTTAATAAACAAAAAAAGTTCAGTAGAATGCCAGGGTATTTAAATCATTTTTATTCTGCTAAAGATTACATTTAATAATAAACTTGTGCAAAAGTAAAAGACCTCAGACTTAAAGTCCTGAATTTCCCCATCGGCATAAGATATACTTCATATGAAATGTTTATTAAATTATTATCATAAAGTTTTTAAATTGATCTTTCCTGATCAAAGAATTATTATATTCTTTCTTTATTATTCTGTCTAATTCTATATTAACTTAACAAAAGGCTGAAATGAATGTCTATTTAAATTCATTCACTGTCAAAATTTAGTAAATTTTTGTTTTAATTTTTTTAACAAAGGAGATTAAGTTTGTAAAATTAAAAATTAAAGTGAATTTGAAATATAGATCATTTCCAATTAATTATCCCAAATTTAATTTTCTTTACCATGTTTAATTTTTATTTTATAGTCTTATATATATATATATATAAACGTGAACATTGAAGTCAACACTCAGAGACAACAGCCTGTTGACATCAATGTTCACTTTTATGCTTACATACGCTCTATCTCTGATATTGAGCACTTTACCCCATAAATATAGCACACCTTAAAATTATATTTCTTCATCTATCTATCTATCTATATATATATATATATATATATATATATATATATATATATAATATATATATTATATATATATATATATATTATATATATATATATATATATATATATAATATATATATTATATATATATATATATCTATATAAAATGATAAAAGCCATCTTTCATTCTGAAATTAGCAGAATCTGATCAAGTTAAACTGCCTGCAAGCAAGCCGTTTATATTTTTATCAGTTGTTATTTATCCAGGAGCCCCCCCCCCCCCAAATGCAGATTTTAAAATATTATTTTCTTCTTTTGTCCAGGTTGCCTTAACATTACTTATATACCAGAAAAATTTGGGATTTCTGTGAAATTCAGTCTTGATGGTTCTGTGATCTTTTCAGAGGAGGTTTCTGGTAAGATATATATATATATATATTTTTTTATTTTTTTAATTCCATTCTCCTGACTTTTTCATTTTTTTAAATACCATTCCCTTGCAAACTGTCTTTTCTCATTTCCTAGTGAATCTACTGGTTTGATTTTTAAAAAAAGAGAAGGGCAATTAAATCGAATTAGAGTTGTGTTCTTAACACATCTGATGTTCATGAAATTATCCTGCTCGTCTTTCATGATCGCATTTTGGGTGATTATTGGTAATATCAACAGGAAAGAATATCTCTTTCATGAATGATTATGGCATGCTAGAAACAAGACGTTTGTCAGGACATCTGATACTGGAAGCAAATGCTTTTTATTTAGGACATTGCTGTGAGGACAATATATGCTGTGTCCATCAGTGATTAAAATCATTCAGTGATTCCATTTCATGTGTTGTTAATGGATGCCACCTCATATACATCTAAACATGCCTGCACTTGAATGCACAAATACATCTGACTGCTTTTTGTATCATGGTATAATTTCTTCGTTACATAGTTGTTACTAAGTTGTAGGTTTTCATTTGAGGTGTCATACAAGGTATTTTATGGCTTCTGTTGGCAATGTACTCTACAAAGATTTAAATTAATAATTCCCCATCATTTTGGGAACTTCAGTAGTTTAATCTGGTTCTGAAACTCCATGTGGTCAAGAAGGACAAAATGGCTCTCATGAGTTCAACACCTTCATGGTATGGGATTTAGCTGCATTCCAGGAACAACAGGACATTAGTTTGAAATGATTGGTCAGGTTGTTTGGGATGAAACCGCATTCTGACTGGCAGTGTTGTTTGGGATTAGACAAGATTTTTAATTAAAAATTTGTTATATATTTATTTTAAAAGCAATTACTCTCTTAAAATAAAATCAATTTTTACTCCTCACAAATATTGATAGGTTTTAATAAATGAAACACAGACACATTTTTTTAAAATTGGTAAATGGAACCTGAATGAAAAATGAAGATGGGAGGACTTAAATTTAAACCTCTCTCACCTGCTCAATCAGTTAAGTGACATATATGATACATGCTTGGGAAATCATGTCTCTTTCAATTCATGACTAGATGATGCAGATTTTCCTGCAGTTATTGTGTCTTTTCTGCAGTAGGCTAATTGCCAACCAAGGCTATATGACACAGTTTGTCTTGCTATTTAACCCATAGGTGGTAGGAAAAGAGATGGATTCATACCTATCCCAAGGGTATTAATCTGTGTAAGTGAATGTAACTAACCAAGCTTCGTTAAAACGTGGAAAATATTATGATCTAATTGTAAGAATAAATTTTATTGTATTTTATTTTTTTCCATTAATTTTTTAATTAAAAAATTTGAATGAACCATTAATTTTATTTTTCCATTAATTTTTCATTAAAAAAATTGAATGAACCATTAATTTTATTTTTTTCCATTAATTTTTCATAAAAAATTTGAATGAACCATTAATTTTATATTTTTTCCATTAAGTTTTCATTAAAAAATTTGAATGAACCATTAATAAAGATTATGTGTTATTTTGTTGTTTTTGTTTATCATAAAGTAAATTGAAAATCAAGGAAAAAATTTTTAAAAATGATAAACACAGAAAAAGTAGTCATGATACCAGGTAGGTAAGTGTAAATGAAAATTATTGGTCAACTTTTTGACCGTGAATAGTTGGAATGTATTAAAAATTCATCATATAAAAAAAAAATGAATGCTTAGGAAACTTCTTACAGGTTGATAAAAGTTACTCTCTAAGCAGTAAAATTATTGAAGGTGGTTTAACTGAAATGTTTCAATTAAAATGAAGATAGGTTTTTACAAATATTTGCTTTAAATCTAATTAATTTGCTTTTGTATTTAATCTTTTTTTTAAATTTAATAGTTAAGCTTTTTTTGTTATTATTACAATTTGTACTAAGTGCATTAATACAAATGATTATAAAGATTGACTGAATCAGAATAAATCTTTCCTAAACATAATGTTTTTATGATACTACTGACAATTAAAAATGGAAAGATTGTTAAAAAAAAAATTAATAGTTATGAGGTGGTTTAAAATTTTTCTGGACTGTTCTGTGACGTTGGTGAAAAAAAGTTTGGATCCCTAGTCTTCTGCCGATATAAGACTGTGCCAATATCAAAAAAGGAACTCTGTCTTGTTTTCCTTTTATTCTAGTGTAATATATCAAGGTGACCCATGGCAAGGGAAAAAATACAAGAAACCAAGCTTTTCACAAGAACATAACAATAAAGTGAAAACAGAATCTGTTCATGCATTCTTTTGTTTTGGTGCCAATAACACTGATACCACAACTCATTTAATTTACAAATTCCAGAAATTGGAATCTTTTTTTTTTTTTCTTGCTTGGCTCTGTTAAGATTGGATTAAGTTTATGAATTGAAAATTCTTTTGTCCTTACAGTAAAACAAATTTGTTTAACAAAAAAACAAAACAAAAGAAGAACTGAAAGAAAATTTGCTGCATTGTTTCAAAATTAGAGTCAAAAATTTACCGTCTAATGTACTTGACATTTTCTCAGCTCAGGGAAAAAATTGTTAGAAAATTTCAATTTTTGACATGAAAAGTCATTCATGGGTTCATTTAAAATTCTGATTGTTTTTTTTTTTTGTTGTTTTGTTTGTTGTATTATGAATCTTATTTTTAAGTTGTTTTTTTTTTTTATAGAAAGGGCAGTTTTTGTGGCTAAATATCTTTCTCTCTCTCAAAACACATTTCTATTTTACAAACAAATGTGTGCTAATGTATAAAAATAGGCTTGCATAGTAATCATGTTGCACAATTTTTTTTTACGTATGGATTTATTATTACTTTCAAGGTGGGAAGTTTCTGCAGGCTTTGTCTAGGATTAAAGTACTGCATCCTAGCATTTTTGCCTAAGACCAGAGTTTAGTAACACTGAAAAGTGTTACCATATTTTTATTAAACAAAAAATGGGAGATGCACTACACAGGCAATTTTTTGAATAGGTTATGCTCCAACACACGTCTTGAGGTTTCCCCCTGGATTTCCAAGAGCCCAGTAATGAGAATTCAGTTGATTCAACATGCCATTATGATGAAAATGAGCTTAACCACACATTAACAAAATGAGGTTGTCATTTGCCTAAAAAATTGCTTCCATCTGATGTGAAGTTAAGCCACTGTTTCATACACAGATGTCCTCAAGGACACATGGTGCAGTGGATAAAGGTGTTAGTTAGATCCAGTGACAGGACCCAAAGATTGAGTGTTCAATACCCAGTTAAGACAGTGCAGAATTTTCAGAGGGAAATTAACAGGAGATAACTGATAACTTACATCCATTAAACATGGCATGTGGAACTAGATTAGTCTACCCCAGTGAGCGAAATAAAGGGTTCAGTTTGACATTCCGACCACCTGAAGAAAGCCAGAGCGTACAACAGCCGAAACATTGTAATAAATATGGCGACAAAGATGAGGACAATAGTCCAAATAATGTAAATAATGTACAGTTGGTTTTCATATATTCTATTTTATTCACACTTGGTTAGATATTTCATATCATTCATTTATCACACTTATATAATTTTTACTAAATGGTCCTTAAATGCAAAGTCCAATAATTGCCAAAGGTAGAGGGGTTACTGAGTGAAGTTTTTTTTTTATGGGTGGAAAAGGAGGAAAGAAGTGTACATTACGGGAACATGTGAAGTATTGCAAACAAGATATTGTTGACTGCATCCTGGCATTTTTTAGCTCCTGGCCTGGGTAAGACGATAAACTATGTCCAACAGCAAGGCCTCTGATCAGGAGGTTTTGAAGAGCATGGAACCGCCTGTCAATTGCTGGTGTTCCCAGGTCCACCCTGACCCAGGGTGGTAGCACCTGTTAGGGTCCCAGCTATGGGCAAATAGTTAACACCCAAACTTGTGTAAAAATAGTTTTTAATACCAGAAATACTTTGTAATAAAAAATTATTACCAGTAATAATTTTTGAAGAAAAATTATTATCAACAATACTTTAAAAAAAATACCAGCAATACAAACAGCTATACATTCTTTGAAAAAAATATGACCAGCTATAGATTTATTCAAGGAAAAATATTCCCAGAAATAGATTTTTGAAGAACAAAAATATTAGCAGCAATAAAAATTTTGCCGGTATTAAATAACCCATTGGGGTTGATATGCCGCAAAACCAACCAAAGCAAATTACATCCGTCTGCAAGGCCTCTGATCATTTAGGGTTCGAGCGATGGGCAAATAGTTAGTCCTCCTTACTGGGATCAAATCACTAAGTGTAAATATAGGTTTTAATACCAGCAATACTTTTTGTATAAAAATTATTACAAGCAATACATTTTTGAAGAAAAATTATTACCAGCAATAAAAATCTTGTTGGCATTAAATAACCCATTGTGGTTGATATGCCGTAAAACAAACCAAACCAAACCAAATTTTTTAGCTCATTGGAATCAATTCAAAGTGAAATGATATTTAATACACATAAATAAAATATGTATAAATATTTGATACATGCTTTTCTGTTTAACTTATGCATATAATATCCTTTGAAATGATTCTGCTCTCAGTGCTGGGATGCAGTCAGCAAAATCTTCTCTACCATATTGATAACACCCAGTTCTTGATAATGACTGAGACAGCCAAAAATACTTGAAGGCAGCAGAAAAAAAAAACATGACCTTTGGATAGAATTTTGATAGTGATATACTGTATATGTTGGTGTACAAGGCGACCTTTCAACCTTACAAAAATTCCCCCTCCCCTCCAAAAAATAAGGAGACATCTTATACTCCAGGTATAAAATGTGAACCTTAAATCTGGTGATTTATGGGAAGTTGTTACTTTCAAAAATCTCCCATGCTAACTCTTGTCTTGGTAACTATTGACACAAATATTTTCTACTGAAACCATTTAATTGACATTATTATGATAAAATAATAAAAGTTTAGTGTAATAAAAGTGCCCTCAGCTCATTCAATATATGATTTGATTGCACAACAACAATAAAATGTTTATTCATCAAGAGAGAAATCCAAAACAATTGTCACCCACTGTAAACAAAGCAAAACTGCTTGCTTTGGGTTCATTGCAAGTTCTTTGGCCAGCAGAGCATTCAGGAAAACGAATGTTTATGGTAATAATTTAAGGAATCGACTGGTAATCAGAGTTTATGCATAATAGCCAGTTCTTGTTGACATGTTGGGTGGTGCGATCTCTCACTTTGTTACTTGCATTGTCCAGGGTAACATTATTAAAATCTAGCTATCACAAAACCCCATCATGCCCCCCTCCCAACAACCACCCCCACCAACTACTGGTAAAAGGAGGAAATATGAAGCACGTTTCAAGTTGAAATCATTAAACTTTGTCAAGGAACATAATAACTTTGCTGCTACAAGACATTATGGTGTTACAGAAAAGTTGATTCCAGACTGGAGAAGAATTTGAATGAAAAGAAAATATATCCTTACTTAATTTATTTAATGACTTCAATACAATACGTTTTTAAATAAAATTTGGTGGTGTCGGTCTTGTATGGCAAATATAGCCCAAAACCTTCATTTCAACTTGCAAATTTTGGGGTCCCCTTACACACACAGTCATCTTATATGCCAAAATATTTGGTAAAAATATTTATTTCAAAAAGTGGAATAATACAATAAAAATGAACTTGTCAAACCTTGTTAGCTGAAATTTATAAAACCCTGTGTATATATATATATATATATATATATATATAGTTTTAAGGTGTGCTATATTTATGGGATAAAGTGCTCAATACCAGAGGTAGATCATATGTAAATATAAAAGTGAACATTGAAATCAACACCCAGAGGTGAGAGACTGTTTCATGCTAGACGCAATCATCAGGCCACATGTGTTGGGTTTTTTTCTCAACTTTTTATACGGGTCAGTGGGGCATTGTGGGTAGTCCATTCTAATAGTTATTTTGCTGGTACTGATTTATTTATTTATATGGATTAATTTATTTTACTTGTTTTTTATTTATTTTTATTTTATTTATTCTTTTTGGTTTTTGGTATTTTAGTAATGTAGTAAAAGTTTTTTCAGATTGTATATTTAGTAGTTTGTTTTAGTCTGGAAAGCTAATTGAAGCTATTTTTTCATCCAATAAATGATCATAACTTCTCTGAAAATGCAGACATGAAAACAAATGTTAAAACTGAAAAGAATAAATAAAAATAACAAAATAAAAATAAAAACAAGTAAAATAAATTAATCCAAGCAAATAATAAACAAATTAACAAACCACTCCCACCATAACAACTGTTAGAACAGACGAAAAAAATAAATAAAAATAAAAAATAAATAAGAAAATCTGTCTATATTTCTGAGATGAGGAATAATGTACACTATTTACATTATTCGGACTGTTGTTATCATCATTGTCGCCATATTTATTACAACAATAAATATGGCAACAAAGATGAGGACAATAGTCCGAATAATGTAAATAGTGTAAATAAGAAAAACAAGTAAAAATAATCAACCCAAATAAATTAGATTATAAGCAAATTAACAAACCACTCCTGCCAAAATAACTATTAGAAAAAAATCAGTCCAAGAAGTGGACAAAAAAAATAGCTATAATTATCTTTCCAGATCATAACAAACTACTATACAATCAGAAATCATCTCAAAAAAATAAAACAAAATTTGCTGTTACTTAAAAATTGAAAACCAAAAAGAATAAATAAAAAATATAAAATAAAGATAAGAAAAAACAAGTAAAATACTTTAATCCAAATAAATAAACAAATTAGCAAACCGTTCCTGCCAAAATAATCTTAAGAATAGACTGAAAAGAGGAAGTAAAAATAAAATAAATAAGCAAAAATAAGTAAAAATAATCAATCCAAATAATTAATGAAATAAAATAATAAACAAATTAACAAACCCCTCCCACCAAAATAACTGTTAGAATAGACTACAACAATCATTCAAAAAATTGGATGGAAAAATAGCTTTAATTACTTTTCCAGATCAAGACAAACTACAAAATAAACAATCTGACCTAATCTCAAAAACTTTTTTACTATGTTAATAAAACATTGAAAACCGAAAAGAATAAATAAATACATAACATAAAAATAAATAAAAAGCAAAGCAAATAAAATAAATGAATCCATATAAATAAACAAACTACTCCTGCCAAAATAACTGTTAAAATGGACTACCCACAATGCACCACTGATCTGTATGTATAAAATAGTTGAGAAAAAGCACAACACATATGGCTTGATGATTGAATCTAACATGAAACAGTCTGTCACCTCTGAGCGTTGACTTAAATGTTCACTTATATACACAGATACGTATATACAGAGTTAAAGATCAAATGCAGCTTAAATATGGATTGGAATCTCACAGGTTTTGAGAAAATAAAAGAACAAATAGACACGGTTTTCATACACCTGATACATGTCTGTGCAATGAGAACTGTAACCCAAACATAACTGAAAATAACAGAGTTTCTGTCTTGTTTCTCTCAATCACTGATGAAGATTTAATACAAGTGAAACATGTTAGATTTTATATACATTTCCTGTTCCTTTAATTTTATCTATCTCCAAAGAACAGGCAGACAAAGAATCCACAGTTCTTTAGCATTTAGTTTCTTAAAAAAAGTGCTCGATACAATGTAGAGCAAAATATTATATTTTTATTTAAAAACTATTTTACATTGCAACATAAAAATGTCTATGGTTTGGAAAATTGTTCCATCATCTGGTGATGTTTGGTATCTTATGATGGAAATGATTTACTTTTGAAAACGGAAAACAATACGGTAGCATATTTAAGAGGTAAAAAAGAGTAGGGAACAAGATTTCAAAATTTTGTGGGTATCTAGGTTATTTAATCAAAAGCCTGGTCAAGACTAAAGCAGAAAAGTGAGAAATAAAGGTTGGAGATTACTGGTAGGTTTGTTATTCATTCCTGCCAAGATGAAAAGTTCTGAATAGAAATTTTTATGTAGCAACGTAAAATATTTTTTAAATAAATATATATATATATATATATATATATATATATATATATATAAGAATGGGGCTATCGCTTTAACTGTAAGAAAACAGCACTGTTCATTCAAAAATTGCCTGGATTTGAAAATGATTTAATGGAAATAATAAATAACATTCCATGAAAAGAAAAGCTATTTCCAAAAATGTCTGGACAAAATGCAACAGATAAAATTTTAATGAAATCGGATAAAACAGGAAATTTTTATAAATTAACAGAAATGGACTACAACAACCTAATTAAAGAATATTTAAATAAGAACTATAAAATGGATAGTAATAATTATGTGAATATGGTGGAAAACATTAATATTATTAGTGAAACATCTCAGACAAATTGAATATTAGTGATAGGGTAGGTAATGTTACTAAAAAAGTGTGCTATATAACTATAAAGGATTTCAAAGCTAATCCGACTACAAGAATTCTCAATCCAAACCGACCTGAAATCAGCAGAATTGGTAAGAAAATCCTAGAAAGGGTCAACTAACAAATGAAGGATTGCCTAGGATTAAAGCTTTGTATTAATACTCAAGAAGTTACTAATTGGTTTACTAATATCAAGGAGAAACCAAATTGTACACTAATGCATTTTGATTTTGAGAATTACTACCAATCGATATCAAATGAACTTTTCACTAATGCCAGGGATTTTGGTACCCAATACTGAGACATAACAGATGTCAAGAAAAACATAATTATGAATGCGGGAAAAAAAGTACTCATTCATAATGACAAGCAATGGATTAAAAACTCTAATGACCACTTTGACATCACAATGGAATCATTGGACTCTGCAGAGACCTCTGACCTTATTGTTTGTTTTTTTAATATTATATAATCTTACTGCATATTATGAAATTAGTATAACTAACATTGGATTATACAGAGATGATGGACTTATGGTTGTAAAGAATTCTACAAACTTTAAAATTGATAAAATTAGAAAACTATTACATAGAGAATTTAAATGCCTAAACTTGAAAATTATTGTAAATACTAAAATGAAAAAAGTTAACTTCTTTGCGATGGAATCATATTTTTAAAAAAGAAAATAATTATGATATTATATATGTACATATACACATATATATATACACATATATATATATATATATATATATATATATATATAGATATATATATATATATATATATATATATATATATATATATATGTGTATTTTTCAATGCATGAGTTAATACCAGTGATGTGGACAGGTAAATTAAGGTGAAGAAAATCAAATGTTTTAATTGGTTCATTAAAATGATTTTCATATATGTTAATTATTTTCAGATAGTGTATCTGTAAAGGAACAAAGTGAATAAAAATATGGGGATAAAAGCTATTTTTAGCCAATACATTTCATCCTCTGAAGGATTTTATGAAGGCGAATGTAGGATGTATTTTCTTGCACATGTTTATATACAAGAGCAAGGAATACAAATTTTTTATCCTGGCTTTTAAATTTGAGAAAGTTCATGAATATACATCAGGCGATTGAAAGGTTTGAAGAAAAAAATTGAAAGTTAGAAATATTCACATCCATATTATATAATGTTTGAAAGCATTTCAACCACCTGATGATGAATATTCATGAATGTTCTCAGTTAAAACCCTTGACAAAGCAATTACCATTTACAGATAGAAGAATAGTTTTTCCTCTTGTCTTTTTATTCATATATATATATATATATATATATATATATATATATATATATATATATATATATATATATACACACACACATATATATATATATATATATACACACATATATATATATATATATACACACACATATATATATATATATATATATACACACACATATATATATATATATATATATACACACATATATATATATATATATATATACACACATATATATATATATATATATATATACACACATATATATATATATATATATACACACATATATATATATATATATATATATATATATATATATATACACATATATATATATATACACACCTATATATATATATATATATATACACACCTATATATATATATATATATACACACACATATATATATATATATATACACACACATATATATATATATATATACACACACATATATATATATATATATATACACACATATATATATATATATATATACACACACATATATATATATATATATATATATATACACACATATATATATATATATATATATATATATATACTCTCACAAAACACATGTGCAAATAACATTAATTTTTATGTATCAACAACAATTTTAGAGAAAAATCTAAAAGTTGAAAAACTACTTGTGTCTCACATATTGTCCTTTCGGATTTCATTGGGTGAAAATGATGTTTATGCAACTACTCAAGAAAGGAAACACTGACAAATGTAAATTTAATTTTTTTTTTATTTTTTACTATAAGTTTTTGGTATATAATCGATCTGATTTTATTTGGATTCTTTTTCTTTTATGTTTTTCCACTTTTATTATTAGGTGTCTGACATTGTGATCATAAAATATCTGCCAAGAAAGATGGGATTTTGTAAGAACCAAGATCTAAATTTACTGTGTATAAAGTCCCAAAGGGTAAAAGTTATCACACAAAAATCTTTTCCACTTTTTGGCTTGAACGTCCTGATGAATGGACTGAATGTTTACAAAAAGGTTCATCTACAAAACTATGGAATCACTGAGTGACAATATCTAATTTAGGTGCATTAGCATTCCGTCGATAAAAAACAAATTTATTTATAAAAAAAAAAAAATCTTCATTCATTTTTCTTGTTTACAACAAATTTATTTCATGATTGGTGTAATGGCTAGAAAACCCTTAAAAAAATCCGACTTTATAAAATTTAACATTAAGACGAAACGGGCAACTATTTTTTTACTCTCTATTTTGTTGTTAACTTAATTTTACTGTGGAAATTTTTTTTTTTTTTTTCAAAACTGAAACAAATATATTTCAGATGTCATGTCATATTTGCATTTTACTTTTTGTCTTCTTCATTTCTTTTGTAAACAAATACATTTCATATTTATTTCCTAATTAATTTAAGTCAATTAAATGTTTTTAATATAGTTTTGTTCAATCTTTTTCTCTTACATATAAAGTGGTTAATTTTATTAACGCCTGAAAGTCTTTTTCAATAGTATTTGGATATGGCCACTCAGTAGTGATAGCACTTCAACTGAACAATTTCGGTTTCGTAAAACTTTTCGATGCGGTTTCACGGTGTGTGGATCAAACTGAAAAAGTTGCTTTTTGGCTAAACTGCCCATCTCATATATATATATATATATATATATATATATATATATATATATATATATATATATATATATAATTGTTTATTTAAAAATTATAACATGAATATGTTATAAAATCACTACAAAAGTTGCCATTTTGTTTCAACACCTCCGGTGTCTTATCTAGTGATGATGTTGAATGTAGAATAAAGGGTTTTAAAAGTTTCAAATTAATTAACGATCCTTCATAAGGGGAAACGCTGTTACATAAGCAGGAATGACCAATCAAAATACAAGTACACGGGAATTCAAAAAACTTGACAACGAAGTAAGGTTATAATGGCTATTAAAAGCTTTAAAGTTAGGGTTTTACTAAAATAGAATTTATTCTAACCAATACGTATTAAATTATATGATAAAATTTAGTATTAAAATTAAAGGTAAAAAATTACCAATTTTAAAATCTAAATTTAATCTCTATTAAGTTTAAAATTATAAAACTACTGATGAGAAAAGAAAAAATACATATGTTATTCAATTTATTTTATTTTTTCATTGAAATTACGTTAGAACAGACGCTAATTTCAGCTGGTCTTTCTGACAAAAATATATACATTTTAATTCCAAGTTTATGAATAGGGTGTTCACCTCTCGCGTAAAATAATACACACACTCAGATTATAATACATAAGCACCCAGACATATTTAGATATATACACACACAAATAGGTGACAAGACAGGAGACATCTCCACGGCACTTTATATATTAAAAATTACATACATACATACATATATATGTATATATATATATATATATATATATGCATATATATATGCATATACATATATATGCATATATATATGTATATATATATATATATGCATATACATATATATATATATATATATATATATGTGTGTGTGTGTGTTTTATGTCTGTTTTTATCCTTGTAGATATTACTTGTTCTTTTCTCATTGTTTTGTTTATTGTTTTATGATTTTTCTTTAATATTTAAAAAATATATGTCACATTTATCTTTCAGCTTCTGACCCACCACCGTTGTGTTTTGGACTCCCTCGTCTCATTGACGTTGGCATGTGCATTAAATTTTACAACTTGTCTCTGGCAAATCACTCTTTTTCTGGCTGTGCCCAGCTGCAACTGAAAGGTCTTGTGCATGATGCCTACAACCTGGGTTGTTTTAAACTGCCCTTCCCAGTCAATGCTGCTGCTGCTGACCCCCACTTGGCAGATGACCGAGCAATGAGACAGTCACAGCCTCCGACTAATAACCTTGTGGTTGTGGCCAAAAAGAATCCTGATACGTCACTGCGCTTCCGTCCAGAGAAGAGGACCCACAAGGCTTTTAGGCGGGGACCACAGATACTCATCAATTAATACTATTTTTTTTTTTAAATTAAGTTTTTTTTTTGTTTTTTTTTTGTTTTCTTTTTTGGGCTTTTTTGGTCGAGGCTGGTGCAATTTTTATTTTATTTTGCCCATATATATACATATATATATATATATATTTACTTTATAGAGAAAGTGCTCAGTGTTGGAAGTAGAGCATTTACTTACAGATATATACAGTGTGGACATAGGAATTGTAACTATATGGTAACTGTTAGCAAGTTCATGCCTCATTGCAATCTTCAGACCAGAATCTATTGAGATATGAGATTGACATTCACTATTCAGTGTTGATCCTATGTCTACACTGCCTATATATATATATATATATATATATATTTATTATGTGCGTGTGTTATTACTATAAACATTATTTTTTGTCTGTACACATGTTTGTCTTGCTTTCCCTTTTTATTTTCTTAAACATTAAACTTAAGAACAACTGAACTCTATCAAAAAAGTCTTAGGGAAGAAAAGAAAAAATAGGCATAACAACAGAAGCATGTGTCCTCCCTAAAAATAACAATCTTAGTAATAATAATGTCACATTACGAAATGCTTTAAAAAACTGTATAATGTCTTTGTGAATATTTTTAACTTTCAAGTTTTATTTCCAAAGCTTTTATTTTCAACATTTATTAGCGATATGCAAAAGTTTAATTAATCAGAAGGTATATGCAAAAGTTTCCAGCATTTTGATTTTAAAGAAAAAAACTTCTACTTTGTATTTAGTTTTTAGTTTTCAAAAAACGGGGTGCTGGGAAGTTTTACACATCCTTAATAGTTGCTTGCTTATTTTCTTTTAGAAGTCATTATAAAATTGCCAAGCACATCAGCTGAAGAGGAAGAATTGTTAGTGATCTTGATTTTTTTTTTCTTCTTTTACTTATTTTCCTCTTGATTCTTTTTCACTGTTAAAGATTTTGTCCTTCAGCCTATTTTATCTTGTGTCTTTTTGTTCTTCCAGTCATTTTTGAGCTTTTCTAAACACCAGGAGAGAAGATCATGTGCATGTCTTCTAATTGTGCATTCTAGGGACTGCCTCATCAACTACTTGCTTCCCTGGTTAAATGTTTACCATAACCTTTTGGAGGTGATTTAGTTTGCAAAGCAAAACATTTATCCTGTCACTGCAAGTGATTCAGATGAATGAATGATAGCATGTTTGAATTTTGCAGTTGTGTTGTCATATAACATAAAATGACCAGGACTAAAAGTGCAGTAGAAGAGCCTTAAAAAAACAATATGGTGGAAAGGAAACTGTAGCAACACATTGTGTTAAACATTAAAGCATGTCAGATGAATAAAGATTTATCCATTTCATTAGCACTGTTAAATAAGTCATTGAACTACTTTTTGGATCAAAACAAATGTGAATGGAGGGGAGGCCCCTCCATTCACATTCGTCCTAATTTCAGATTTTCTATAAATCTGTGTGTCCTTGCTTATTCTGATCCTTGAAAATTTCATTTTGTTGCGTCTATAGATGTGGCTAATTCCACACACTATATGGGAAAATGTGTGTCAATTGAAAACAACTATTACGCTAGGTCATAGTTGAGGGGTATCTATTTTGGAAGGAACTTGCTGATGAAGGCTTTCAAAATTTACCCACATTTTTATACCAAACAGGGTCATACAAAATATTGCATCTTAATTTTTGTTTCTTAAATCTGCCTCCAAGAATCTTCTGATGATCTCGCATCTTCATCTTACACTGCATATTGAACTTTGTAGCAATTTTATTTCCAAGCAGTTTTTCACATTAATGGTTTTTCATCAAATCATGCTAAAAGCACAGTTCTTGTTCAATCACAAAAGTTAAACAGTGTCGAGCCTGGTCTGTACTTACATGGGGGACTGATTGAGAAGAACAGCTACTGGAAGTGATCTCTTACAATCTAAAATATATTTTGGCTTGAAACGGACCACAAATATTTGATAAGCCATAAAAAAAATAAACAAACAAACCCATCAATTTCACATTCATGTGTAAAATGCTGCATTTAACAAAAACGTTTTGTTCTCATTTGTTAAGAAATTGACTAAAAATGATCTTCATCTTCTCATCTCTTTAATTGTGAACTCCTAGAGGAAATGATAGATTTCCAACTAAAGGATTCCTTTTTGCTATTGTTTCTCATTTCACCCCCAAGCAAGGCAACAAACAACTTAAATGAGAATTAAAGAAACGTTAAGGAAATGTTAGTAGAAAGGAAAATAAAACAACAACTGAACATTTCATTTTAATTTTTGATGATTGCAATTGACATGAACGCAGGAAACCAGAAGAGAGTTCCACGAGCGAGAAGCATGAGAGAAGAAATTATTAGCATAGAACTAATGGTTATCAATTTCAACAGTAAAATAATGAGACCTAGCTGCCAATCTAGTACTGCACTTAAATTTGTGAGGTCAAGGTACCGACAAAGAAACATTAATCAGAACATTTACTGTGAAATATTTATAGAAAAGGCAAAAAGAAAAGCTATAGGTAGGTAAGTGTTTGAAGCTGAAATGTCAGGTCAAAAGTGATAGTATTACAGATACTCCATTGGATTTCTCTTCTGAGCTTGGACTATTACCCAAATGTTTGTGTTTCTATTGGATGGAAAAGCAATTCACTGAAGTGAGTGATAGCAAATTCTAGAAAGCGTATTCTTTTGGTGTTTTTAAGTTAGTCATTTAAACAGTCGACCAAGATGTGAGTCTTACCAAATTGTAACAAAACGCTGACTCTGTCTTTGGTAACTTCCATATTTTGCAAAGTATAATCACACTTTTAGCTGATTCAATTTGGCCTTGTTCGTATAGGAATCAATCCTGAAGAGTTTTGCTTGAAAGATGATGACATTTTGTTTCCCATCACTTTCTTATAATCATCAGGTACACATTCATTGAAAAAACACTAATTTATAAATGTTGTTTTGTGTTGGGTCTTTCATTATTTATTTGCTTTATCAACACTTAATTCCTGGGGGTTTTGTTTCTGACACAATTAAAACATTGCACTTTACATTGATTGCTAAGTCTGCTTTGCAAAAAAAAAAAACTTTTTCTTTTCTTTTTTTAATTTTCCTCCTTTTTTTGTTGTTGTTAGTTTCCAAGTTGTCTTTTCCCAACTCTCTCTTTCCAGTGACCAATCAAATTTGCTAATTGATCCGATTATTAGATGCATGCATCAAGGGCTAATTATCCTGTTTAAGAAACACTTTGGCCTTATTTATTATATACCTATGATGTATTTTAAACATTATGAATTGATATACACAGTAAACAAAAATGAAACCTCTCTTTCAAATTTGCATCTGTAGAATCAATTAATATAAGATACAAAAGTAAATTTTGGTTAGGTTAAAAGATTACTGAAGTTTAGATTACAGGACTTACTGGTAATTATTTCAAAAAACAAATATTAAGTAAAGTTTTTTTTTTTCTTTTTTTTTTCTTTTTTTTTCTTTTTTTTCCTTTTTTTTTCTTTTTTTTTCTTTTTTTTCTTTCTTTTTTCTTTTTTTTCTTTCTTTTTTCTTTTTCTTCTTTTCTTTTTTTTCTTCTTTTTCTTTCTTTTTTTTTCTTTTTTTTTTTCTTTTTTTTCTTCTTTTTTTTGTCTATAATTCTGAGATTTATAAAATTTAATTTCTTAATTCTTTTAGTTTTAAATGTTCCCTTCTATTTATTTAATTTCTGAAAGTTTGTGTCCTGGCAAAAATCCAGTGTTTATTTTTGACTTTTCATTTTTCCACTCTTAATTCCTTATGGTCAAATAACACTAAAAACAGTGGTTCTCATTTGATCAGCAAAGTTAAGCAATGATCAACCTGGCCAATACTTAGATGTATCACTGCTCAGCAACACCAGGTACTTTAAACAATCTGATACAGTCTAAAGTCTCTCTTGGCTTAAAATAATCCACAAAGATTTGGAAAGCCATAATAAAACCAAATCAATCCATTCTTAATCATTTTCCTCTCCAGATACTTTCTTTTTCATTTCTGCTTTCCCTCTTTGTATCCCTCTTAGTTTTTCTTCTTACTCCTTTTCTCTCTCTCTCTCTTTTGCTCTCCATCTTCCTTTGTCCCTGCTTTCAATCAAATGCAATGTGGTTTTGGTGGTCAGTCTTTTTCTCTCTTATATTTATTGCTTATCTATCTCCATCTGACCTCTTGCCTGGCAAATATTCCAAATATCAAAATGTTTAGATTAATAAAGATGAAAGACATTCCAAATGATGCCTGAATTTGTCTCCTTCCCTACTCAGCCTTTTTCGTACATAAAAAAACTTAGCAAATTAAACATTGTAAGAAAATTTGGCAATTCTCCACTGGCAAATATTTGTAGGCTTATTCACTAAGCAAATATTTCTGATTTTGTCTGTTCAGGAATTTCTGTCAGTTATATATATATATATATATATATATATATATATATGAATGATCCGAGTTGAATTACACTTAGAAAATCGGCTTATTTCTTAATTATATATATATATATATATATATATATATATATATATATATATATATATATATATATATATATATATATATAATATATTTCTTGGTACTTTTCTTTTTAATTGTGAGGGAAATCAACTTTTAAATTTAAATATACAACTTTTAAAGTAAAATAAATTTGGTAAGAGATACATTATTTTATAGATTAAATTAGGTTAAATTTGTGACTATTATTTTTGATTACTATTTTTAATTACTATTCATTATTTTTTTTAATTAGAATTCATTATTAATCCAGTCTAATAATAAGTTTAATAACTTTAATAAGTTTTTAATGTCAAAATGTAATTGATTACCAACTCTTAACACATATTTTCAGATTCTTTTCATGCTTCAGTTGAAAATCTATTAAACAAATGAATGTTTAAATAGATTTTGATTAACTATTGTGTTCAAGAAAATTTGCTCCCTTTTACAGTTTCGTCATTTTTGTAAATCATTTGATGACAATTAGGAAGGTTTGATAAATGATGAAAAAGAAATAATTTTCTTGTTTTTTCTTTTAATGTTTCTTTTTTCCACAATTTACTTTTTCTGACTTTTCTATATATTCACTTTTAAAACCTTAATCTATTATGAGTAAAAGCAAATAATATTTCAGGTTTTATTTTTCATTTTGTTCTATCAGTGCACCATCTGCAGTATGTGCAAATTGGCTGACAACTTTTTAATGTGACCTATTTGAAAAAGAAATGCTAAATAATTGCATGAATCATAGATTAATTGCATGTATTAATGCCAGAATTTTAAACAAGAGTTTGGCATTAGGCAATAAATGCTTTGTTTTGCAACCTGATGATCTCTTAAAGGAATCTCTTAGATTGGATTGACAAAGTTCTGAATTTTTTCTTCTCATTTAAATAGTTCCAAAACTGAGATATCTTTTATTAAACAGGACAATATCAAATTACCTTTCTTGTGTATGTGGTTTTTTTTTTCTGAAAAATATACCTAACGTTTTGAAAGTAATTGCAAACATGCAACATGTTGTTATATTCATTTTCTGAAAAGAATAGATAATAAATTAATTTAGGCAAAAAAGCCTGTATACATAGACCACCTTGTGAGAAACAGACTTTCTGGCAATTGTTTGTTGCAAAAACAAACTAATTATCACACCATTTTTTTATGTGCTGAAAAGACATAAACAGTTCTAAAGTGGCATTGTTTTGAATCCAATGTTGACTTCTATTTTTTTTCCATATAAAAGAGAATAGAAAAATTGTCTTAAATCTGAAAATGTCTTGGGGTTCACCTTAAATTCCGTTCTGTATTTCTTCAGTTTTGATGTAATGGCAATTTGAATAATTTCTTTTTCGAAATTGATTTGGATATTTAATTTCATCCTGTCCATTATTTCAGTGCTGATCTCTTTCTGCCAGTCTTTTCTTGTGATGAGGTAGTTGCAGGTTTCCTCTCAGTGACATAGACCTCCGAAAAGCCAACATTTGCAATGCCGTTTTTCAAGGCAATAAATCAGGCTCTGCTGCGTTCGAAGATTGATAAATTCTTCTTAGCCACATCCAGTTTAATCCTACATCTTGCTAATCTAACTTTAATAAGCGTTATGTTTTCTGTTTAATCCCCAACGACTTAGTAACCTGATAATCGCTTTCATAATCTTGACCCAGTGAAATTCAAAGTGAGTTTTGGAATCAGAAAGGATGGTTTAAACTAATGGGTTTCCAGCCGATTTGGGGCCATGACCCACTTTGGTATTTCTAAAATTTTGGTGACCCCCTCCCCACAGTAATATTTAATTCTTACATATTAAAAATTTTACTGCAATTGATGGGAGGGGAGCTCAAAAGGCCATTAACTTGGTCTCTAAACAAGCCTGCAAAGGTCGTGGTGTCCATGAAAGAGATGAATTAAAAAAACAAAAAACAGTTAAATATATATAGTTTCAAAACAATAGAGAACTGAAAGGCAGAAATATAAGATATTTGAATGAAAGCTTATCCTGTAATATACTTTGATCATTTTAATCATGAAATAATAATGCAAAATGAAACTTGAGCTCATCCCAAAATGACTGTTAGTGAGATCCTTGTGCGTCATGCCTGTTACAGGTAGATTATATATTAGGCAGCAGATTAGTCAGCTTAAGCCTCAAGTCTCCCCATTTAGTGATATCCAGTCGATTTCTTTTCTTCAATGATAAATCATTTACAGCACTAAAGTCACATTCAGCTAAATATGAAAATGGAAATGGTAACAACAAATTTCTTGTAACGGTTTGTCTGAATTTGGGCATTTAGTTACTGTCTGATCACTCCCATGCATGCCCTACCAAAATATTACCATGCCCCATTGGTGGGTCATGCACCCCACGTTGGGAATCTTTGGTTTATCAGTTTTATTAAAATTCCTTTAATGGAAATTCCAACTCTTGAGACAATTTTTATGGTCCTCTTTTTATCTCTTCTTTTCATTTTCAGTCGCATTCCTCCAAAAAAGAAACACATTTATGATGTCTTCTATACTATGTTGTATAATTGCTGCTTTTGCTGATATTTTTTTTTATTTCAATTCTGAATGACATCAACTGACATGTCAGCTTACAATCTTTAGTCCATGATTTGTAATTTTAATAAAACATCTATTTTTATTGTCTATAAAAGTTTATTTGTTTTTAAAATCGTTCCAGATTTGATTCCAGTTCTAATTTTGGGCTTATCATTTTTTTGCATATGAAACTTAAAAGTTGTTGAAAAAGACTTAAACAGTTACAAATGCAAACTGTGCTCTCACATTCGTCAACACCAACCAAGCTTCTTCAAACCGAAATACATCAATAATACATACCTGTAGCCACAGACTCTTATCGGTTATGATTCTTTGACAAACAGCATTACCATTCTTATGCAATTTAACACAATAACTTCAATGCAAATTTAGCAGTTATGCCATCTTTGTTGAAAGACTCTCTTCTTCAAACAGCTAATTTTTCAAGAAAACACAAGAAACATTTTTCACCAAGGTTATTTTTTTTCTTGTTCATCTGGTTCATTTTTTTTTTCTTCAGATGTATTAATGGTATTTGCCATTTTAATTTTATCTACCTCGGTAAATTCAAATAGAAATAATCCAAAAATAATATAATTCCAAACCCTTATCTGAAATGTGCATTTTCCATTTCTGCCATTCATTAAAGTGTACAAAGTATACAGACTGGCATTCTTGACACATAACCATTCCATTTCTTGGTTGAGAATTTAACATCATTCATTCTTTGGTTTCTCTTTTATTTGGAAACAACTTATTTGAGATTACAAATGAACATGGCAAACAAACGATTAAAATTTCTGAATGAAATAAAACTGCGTACAACAAAAAACTTTTAAACCTAGCATTTAATAGACAATGTTTGTTATTACTGTCAGAATATTTTAGATGAAGCCTTGTTAATATAGTGCACACAGTTTTTCAGGCTATAACGGGAGCTTACTATGGAAGAAAGATTTATTCTCCCATATAATTTTCCCCATTATGGGCATTATTATATCTGATATAATAACACTGTGCTTCACGGGTGTAATCAACTAGCTGGAATGAAAAAACAGGGTTAGTTTTCAGAGATTTATAATGCTAAATTTAGATAGATATATAATACATGTATTCCATGCAGAGAAGTTGCAACATATATACAACAACAGTCTGAAAAAAAAAATGAGAACTATACTTGTAATATTTCTCAAAGGGTAAACTGGAGTTAAGTGGTTTCACTCCGAGCCTGATTAGGACATTTTTGTTTTTTTTTGCAAGACGTACCACTGTGGGCTTTCTTCTTTGGACACTACAACTCTTCATCATTCTATCCCTGATGTCACTCGCCAGCTGTCACATGACCTTAGTGACTATCTCAAGGAAACAGAGAACTGCTGATTGTATCACTACAAGGCTATCATTTCCTACCTTGGCTATTTTATCATATAGTATCCACCTTATAAACGCTTTGGTCTTTCTCAGATCTATCTGGTAATTCCTAGGGCATGTTGAATGGGACCGTCAATTTTTTTTTGGCGGGGGTGGAGGGTCTCAAATTATTAGGCTCATAGGTACACTACATGTATTGTCGTATGTGTGTCCAGTACAAGATAACTTGAATGAAACCATCACTCTTTAGGCTGGTAATGGATTCAGTTATACCTCTCTTAGATATGTTGCCAAGGCTAAAATCTTAGTCTACCCTATTATTTACAAGGGATTTTTTATTAAAGGTTTTCCTCGCCCAAGCTAAAACAATCCATTTAACCCACAAGTTGATGAAGGTGGATTCATTTCTTTCCCGAGGGATCATTATCATCTTATAACCACAGTCAAGATCAAAGAATCTTCTGCATCATGATCCTGCATAGCTACTATAAAGACTTCCCTCTTAATCACCATGTCCTTACTGATGATAGCAGAGAAGTTTCATTTCTCGCTTCTGATATGTAGATGAGGTCGCCAGAGGATGAGTGGTAAATGACCTCGTTATTGGTCCTATAACAGTGGATCGCAAACTAGACTCTTCTAACTTTCACAGGGCATAAGTTGCTATATATTATTTATATGGTAGGATATTGTCTCCAGGGAAGGTTTCTACCTCACCATAAAAGTCTTATGTGTGTGCCACGTAATCTTAAGTTTTGCTGACAAAGGCATTATTACAAAGCCGATTATTTTTTCCTATGCCAGTGTATATTATGCTTCTTCCATACCCCAGTGGGTTATATATGATTCCCAGACAAACTTTAATTCATATCTGGCATCCTTCCTGTGAATTTCAGATTTCGTAATTTTTAACTTTTGTTCTTGCTACTCGATATTGTCACTGATATGCTTTTGACTTGCAGAAAACCAGACCGACAATTTGAGCCCGTTATTCATTTTGATATTGTGACACTCTGTTTGAGAAACATGCCGCAGAGTAAAGTATGGCCTTTTCTTGATCTCTAGTGCTTCTATTAAGTGTCCAGCAGATGTTTTTTTTTAAGTTTAGTTATATAAGCAGCACCCTCTTGACCGAAATGGAAGGATAAGACAAAATAAGTGGAAGGAAACATCTGGGCTCAAGTGACAACACAATAGGACATAGGGGTTATCTGGTTGCTGGTCTATATTAACAGTCATGGTTAGGATCAAAGGAGACTGTTCTTCGCGTAGTTCCGATGCCGCCTGTTCAAATTGCTGACCACACATCGGGATGTGTAGATGGTTAAGGAATTGGTAAGGGGAAGAGATGAACTATGAGATCGATATTGCCGAAGTTATCCCAAATATCACCACACAGACTTTGCAAAAGAAACCTTGAATAATGCATGTAAATATATTGGAAATAGAGTCAATACTCTCATTTCCTGAAGTGGCGTTTGTTTTTAATCTTCATAACCTTGTGAACGTGCATTGGGCCTTTTCCAATTTTCGGTACACACCAACAGGAACGGAAACGTAACGTGGAGAAGTCACAGGCCAGTCGGGGAAAAACTGAGTGAGGATTGCGTTATATGTTTACAATATTTTCAGACTTTAATATCTTTTATTAAAAAAACAAACTTCCATATGGCAATCATATCTTTGTGAGCTTTATTAATTGACTATTTTGAGCTTAGAATGGGTTGTGGTTTGCTTTTAAATCGGCCTTTGTAATACTATACCTAGCAAATTACTCTGACTTACATTTCCGATGTTTTTGGAATGCCAAAAATGTGATCAAAAGAACAGCCATGGAAATAATTATTGTTTCATTTCGTCAATTGTTTATATTTGACTATGAAAACATTCCTTTGTTCGCTTCGTATGAAATGTGCTACATTAATGTATTTTAAGGCTTTTTATCAATACGTAGGCAAATAACTTTATTAAAAGACATAATATTACAGGAATAATCGTAAAATGTTTTGAGATAAAGTAAATATTTTTCATTTTATTACTCGTTATTTTCGTATAAATTTTGTTAGCCCAGTCGCAGCAATTTCAACTCCTTTATTCGCGAATTTAGAATAAACCAAAAATGAGTTAAGATTTAGACTCATCCATTTCCAGAAGAGCTTCAAATTTACTAGTGTTACCATAAGACGGCGAAAATTCACTATTCTATCACATTTTTTAAGTGTTAGAGAATATGAGAAAAAACTGTGACGGACGAGTACAATAAAAATCAAGAATTAAGTAGACAGAAGATGACGATTGACATTGCATTTACATATTTGAAGATCAAAGTTGGCTGGAAATAAAGAAGCCGGAAGTGAGTTATATTATTGAGTTGCCTGTGACATAAATGCTTCTAATTTTTTATTTATGTATTTTCGTTGTGCCCAGATTATTTCTGCGACAAAATTTGCAATGAAAGTCTGATGTTCTACTTTTTCTAATAAGTTTTCGTTCAGATTTTGCAAGACAAAAGATTAGGAATAAGTGGCAAACTTTCTAAAGTAAATCTTATGGAAACATTTACAAACTTCAGTGTTTAAATCCCAAATGTTTTCCTTACCACCGTAAAGGTCTAAGTTGTTTCCGGAGAGATAAATAAAAATAACAGAAGGAGCGGTGGAGGAACAATGCAAAATACTGAAAGTATCGCTAAGCATATCAGGTTAATGCGCATTTGTTAGTAACGGACGTAAATATACATGTAACGATTAACGGCTTCGAAAGGAAAATCTACGTTCCAATTCTGGTCGAGTTCGTTGCATTCACTTTCTTACAAATGTAATTTAGACAAGGTACGAATACATCTTCTCCGTCAAAGGACAGAGTCGCAAGTGAGGAAAATTTTATTAAGAGTTGCCCAGCCCTGGGGAACAGCTGCCCGAGGCCGTGCCCTCTCATTGCACCAGAGAGAGAGAGAGAGAGATCGGTGCTCGCACCGAGGTCAGCACAACTGACGGTTGCGGGTGCTGCATGCAATTTTTGTTCCTAGCCCGGATGTACGCGCTCGGGTTCCTCGCCAACTGACCTTGTATCACCACTCGTCTTAGTGGGGGGGGGAGTAAATACCTGGTTTGCAATGAGTGTAGGAGAAATACAAATCTGAATTCAAAACCGTATGCTTTCATAAAAAGGGATCTGAAAAAAACTTTACAAAAATAGACATGGGAGGCACATAGTGTGCCTATAAAACACGACAGATTTCAATAACTATACCCGGAATGTTATTGATACCAACGGGTTATGGTCCCATATAAACTAATGAAAATTGAGGATTAAAAAACAAAACATAAAAGGTAGGCGTTTTGTTTATTGCGCATGCTCAGTGGCCGCTAGAATTTATTTATCATTCTGTAATCATCGCGATCATTATAATTTTGGGCGTATCATTTAAAAAACATTTATGGCCCCTTCTAAAGTTAATAGTCGTCAGTATATCGATGTCTCGCGGAGGTGTTGCAACTCATGCAGTAGTAATGGAATTATATTATCAGATATATTTTTCATGAATTATTGTTTTTGGGGTCTCCTAAGGCAACCAAAAAACAACGCTAAAGGGTTTGATGTTTGTCTTATTTTTTATATACTTTCTTCATTTTGACTGACAAGTGACTTCTCCGGATGTCAACCCTTAAAGTTTGTCAACTTTATAAGAGCCTCCCAATTGCATATAACAACATTCAGGAGTATCTTTGTCTGATTTCCCCACCATAGAACTGAGTCTCTGCTAAGTGATAAGCACATAACCCAGTCAATGTTTTCTGCTATCATTTCTAAACTAGATCCGCTATAGACTTGTGTATTCAACGATATCCCAACAATTTTCCTGAAAAAATGTGCTCCTTAACTGGCTCCTGTTACCTCCAAACTTTACAATAAATTCTTCGCTGCTTCTTGCTTTCCATCTTGTTGGCAGTCCTCCTCTATAGTTCCTGTCAGTAAGAACTCTGGGTTACCTTCTGACCCTTCGAAATATCGCCTTATTAGTCATAACCTGTTAGCTCCAGGAGAGCAACCATTTGCTCTTTCTTGGGCTCGCATTTTCTACTGACATGAAATGGAATGATTATATTGAATAAATTGCTAGATCTACTGCTAAGAAGGTTGGTTGTCTGTGCCGTGCCAGACAACTTTTCTCGTCAGAGTTCATCTTGCACATTTAAAAACCTACCATTGAATACTGCTGCCATATCAGATCTGGTGCTTCTATTACATATCTCGAGATTCCTGATAAAATTCAAAGACGGATCTGTAATGGAATCGCTCCTGTTTTGGCATCTCGACTTCTCACCAACGTGACATGGCTTCCCTCTGTCTTTTCTACAAATATTTTCATGTCAATTCTCCTGATCTTTGTGTCGCGACTGCATCAGTAATCACCACCAGAACCTACTTATTCCTGGAAGAAAAGAACATTTTCTCCCAAAAAGAAAAGATGCATAAAAGGATCATATGGATGCAGGTATCAATTCCTTGTTGAAATGATATTACTGAAAAACTGCAAGAATACATGTAGTAACGTAAGTATTGTTTAGATAATGTCCCCCAATGACTGGATAATTAAAGCTCTAAACAGCTATAACATTATATGACTGCATGCATAGAAGGCATCCCGAATACTTTATCACACAAACGTTGATATTAAAATAAATAATATAAGCATCAACTGCGGGATATACAAAAGGAATTCACTTCTACCGCTCCTCTTCTGTCTTACTCTTTTCGCCCTGTCCAAATTGCTCAACGATTGAAACGGGAACTAAAAAACATCTACAAACAAACCATTATTCATCTCTTCTACATGGATGACCTCAAGCTTTATGTGATAAACATATTTTCCCCTCGTTAGTTTGGGGATGGGAAAGGATGATGGTAATAAAATGATTTACTGAAACCATAACCTTGCCAGCTTGCGAACCAAGGAGTGGAGGGTGGTCAATTGAACTTGAAGGAAAGAGAAAGAAAACAGAAGTTTATTTTTTCGACTGGAATAAATTGTTTTGATAAACGTGAATTTTTTTAAGCAATGGCTACTCGAGCCAGTTGAAATCTGAAATACTTGTGTTGACCGCCAAAATTTGTCGGGTAAATCGGAACCAACATTTGGCTATAGAAATCCCTGTAATACAACCATCGTCAGCAATGAGACACGACAATGTGGAGTAGTTGATGCGACCGCCAAATGAGTAGGGAGACGTGACGCCAAGGGGTAGGGAGACGCAATGCCTTCTAAAAATATAGGAAAACCTGACCGAGCGGCCGCGAAAACCCACTCCTCAGCGAAGTATTTACAACCAAAATTGTCGTTTAAACGGTAGAATTATTTTCATCCCGACTATTGTGACAAAGTAATCATTTCCATAACAGAGAACAACAACTCTTCTCAAAAGAACGCTCTACGTTGAAGACTCTGAAGGTATGAAAGGATTCTGTCACAAACGTTGACTACATCAAATCACAAGAACTTTTAAGAACATTCACATTTTATAGCTTCAAGGTAAATATACCATTTTACTGAAACACTGTTATTGTACTTTCTTCCTTATAATTTGTATTGTTTTGTATACGCTGGCATTTTATGTGAGGTCTCAATTTATTTGATTTATTTTGATTGTAAACTTGATCTTTTACCACAACTACTATTGAGCCTTATTTTAGAAAAAAATAAGTTACTTCTCCGGGAATTTATTACCCCATTTTCCGCATGCACAACCAAATTTGTGCATCTTTAATATTTAGTAAAATTTTCTTCTCTCTTTTTTTAATAAAATGGTTTTGATTTTATATCTCACGGAGTATCTCTCTTCACTTTTACGGTGAGCCTTGTTGTCGCTTGATCTCAATTCTCTCCAATCTCTTTTAACCGGACCCACATAAATATATAATGATAGTTTTCTTTTCCCTACTTTTGATATATACGAGAAATGACAACGATCTCAAATCTCAAAGCAAAGTTTAAAAGCAGGGAAATTTGTCAAATCTTGAAATGTAGATCTAGACTTCAACAACTCCAACATGAACATAAAACAGGAGGAAGTTTACAAATACTTATTTATCCAATAACGAAATGGCATACAACATACAAAAATTAAGGTAAAGATAAGAATACTACCGTAGAGTGGGTTTGGTACTTCACTCAGAAGGGAATTCACCGCCTAGAAAAGACGCTGGCAATACCGGTTGTTACCCACAGCTTTGGCGTTATACAATGAAGCTTTAGTGATATATCTCGCATTGATTCCAAAATACGTAAGCTACTAACTGAACTTGGAATGCGCCATACTAAAGAATATACCTACCTACGTAAGTTGGTGGACAAGGTTTCATTCAGTTAGAAATATTTTTAAAACATCAATGACAGGCTTAGGATAATACTTAGAAACGACACCAGATACGTATCAAAAGACTTCACTCAAGCATTAATAGTGTTAAAATACTTTCATCATTAAACAAAGCCAATCAATATGAAACTCCTAAGATGCAATATATACTCAAGGCGACAAATATACTGAACCTCCCACTGCTGAAGCAAAGAACATTAATTTACTAGCGAAAACTGCTTAAATGACGGTTCATGAACAAAAATAGATATTTAAACCGTTGTATGGAAAGTAAGCAAAGCGTCTAAATGAACCAGATATTGATGTTTGCCAAACCCACCAATGGCTTAGAATTTGTGGTTTTAAGGGTGAGACAGAAGGCATTATTATGGCAGCACAAGAACAATGTTTTCAAGCTAATGCTTACAAGGTTAAAATCAACAAAGGTGGCTCAAATCCTGTTTGTTGTTTATGCCATAAATTTGATCAAACTGTTGAACACATAATATCAGAATGACATGTCCTTGCTGATAATACATGGATGGGCTATTCTTTATTAATATTTAAAGTGTGCCCCAGAGATTTAGTTATTCTAAATTAAAAACAAATATGAGAAACACTGATTTAACCCTTCGTTTCTCACTGATAGCTACTGCTAATAGAAAATACTCTTGACAGATGATTTTAATTTATGTTTAAAGACTTTTGCAGTGGATACCAGAACAAAACTATCAAGTGTCTTCCACTTAGTCACTTATGAACCATGCGTGATACACGCTTAGGCGATCATGTATCTTTCGATATATGACTTACGAGGCATATTTTTTCCCGCAGTAGGTTGCCATTTCTTTTTGTGGTAGACAAGTTACCATCGAAAGCTATAGGACCTGGTCTGTCCTTCTATTTACCCATAGATGGGGAGGGGAGAGGATTCATAACTTTCCCAAAGGTATTAGCACGTAAATGAATGTAATAGATTTGACTGGAATCCGAACTCGGGTCTCCGATTTCTCTACGCCTTCAGTAAAAGGAGAATGATCATAAATCTCTACTTTCCAATTCGTTGCTTGTGCTAGAGAAAAACTAATAAAATTTATAATATGAGCTCAGGGAAAAATAGTTACTGAGACATCACGTTTATATGTCCCAAAAATACATTCACTGATGTGCTCAAAGACAATATTATCCAGATAGATAAGCGTTCTTTGGAGTAATCCAGTGACTTGACGCAAAGTGTTGTGAGTTTTGGTCACATCAGAGGTGAACAAAAACTTGGAATGTTCATTTATTAAAGGGAGATAACTGAAACTGAGATATTGAGGAAAGGAATGGCATGTGGAACTAGACATCTTTATGACAGAATAAAGGAGAAAAGAATACACATAACGTCCACGGGAAGAATATGCTGCAACAATTATGGAATTTTACATGTTAGAGATCGTAGCATTCTACAGTCGCTTACTGTAAAACGAATTCCTCGAAAAGCTGCCAGAGCAGTAGATAATATTTGTAAAGCTCCATGGAAGACGACAAAGCCATAGGAATTTTGAGGGATATAGTAGAGAATATAATGAATGCATTGCAACAAGACCAGCGAGCCTCGAATACACGCTTTGCGGACAATGTTAATGAAACTTAAGGACGAACGAAGAACACACATAAAACACAAGAGTTGAGTTGGAAGAGTTGAGGGCGCAGAGCAAAGAAATTAGATAACGCTTTCATTGTCGTCCTTCAAAAGCAAACAACGGTTTACGGAGAAATCAAGCACACGTGAAGATATTTGCTATATTCATAAAAGATTCTGTATGCAGTTTACGAGGTGCCCCACCACATTCACCAATAACTTCCAATGTAAATAATATGGCAAAATTCTTCAAATTTCAATCCGCCTGGGATAAAACACGATATTACGCATTGAATCAAAACCAACGAACGACCACTGGCTTTTCACTTTCTTGCCAACATTTTAAAAATCATTCCCACCCAAGCAAGGCAATAAAGCCACTAAGACACTAGTGGTTACTGAGTGTTAGATAATATGACAAAAAACTATCAAGGTGGGAGATTAACAACAGAACAGGAATTAAATTCACAGAAGATAACGATTGACATGGCATTTAAATTTTTGAATCAATTGTATTCACTATCTTACCCAAGGATTTAAGCTCGAATCTTACTAACAAACATCATGTCTGTCCCGAAAAAAAACAAAATAAATGCCAATGTCTAAAATGCAAAGTAATTAGAAATGCTAAGTAATCTTCTATAGTTTTTCTTCTCCTGACACCCGGTTCAGTAATGCGCACATCGACATCATAGGTTCACTCTATCCTTGTCAAAAATCCCACTACCTCCTGAGTTTCATTTTTAGAATCACCGGTTAACCAGAAATAAGCTTTCATCAGAGGTTGGACCAACAGATTTAATATTCCGAGGACTATCTTTTCTGAAATTTATTTAGCATAAATAGAATTTGTATAACAGCTTACCATGTTAATGGTATAGTCGGACGTTTCATTCTCTCACTGATTTAATCACCGATGACCTCACTAAAGAACACCGCTTGCATCCAAAATGTGCTTTCATACCTGCTAAACATGAGAACAGCTATGAAGCCAAATATACAGTACGGCCATATGGCTTCCTGATAATCAAACCAAATAGATGCATCTTAGAACCAATTTGGTTTGTTGTCATAAACTGCCCAGATTCTTTCAAGAATTGCAGCTTTGTACTGATATTGAAAATAAAACACTCTTTGTAACCTGCAGGTAGAGGTCCTAAAAAGTTTGGCAAATATTCTGGCGAATATTTAACTTGATGATTAACAATAAACAGGGATTTATCTCGAATCATTGTTTAAAATTTAGCCATATGTACTCTATCAATGAAGATGATTTGGAGGCTAAAGAAAAGCATCTTACGAACCAAATAGCCTAAAATTCTATTGCATTTATTCATATCTCCAAATTTCTTGAGAATGTTTTCCAAATGCCCATTGGAAAGTGAACAGTGTCATGATTTTATATCACAACTAACCCTAACCCATACCTTTTGACCGAATGATTGCAGACGAAATCCAGTGCAGATAAGAACAGAGACGTTTTCGAATATTGTTTTCTTATTTTACATCCTTTTTTACGTACATGATGTTATTTATTTATGTGTATTCATTTTCGAATGGGTAAATGGATGTTTCGGCTTGTAATCCCCTTTTTCTGTTAGCCTAAACAGTTGGGCAGAATTTCGCCCTTGTTTGTGCATACATGTTGCCATATTTATTATACATTGTCTTTTTTCACATGACATAAAAATTCTCAAATAATGTTAATTCGCTACTCGACTATATTTTGATAGAGGATGTTTGAACCTATACTAAGTTAAAACTTAGTAGATCATATCGTACTGCTAGTTCCATAAAAAAACTTTAATCTAGCGCCTATATTTGGGACTAATCACTTAATCCTATTCACTATTTCCTTTTTCCTGCTAGGGATTGGGTTTCTGATTCCTTCTAGATTCGGCCTCGGATCTCTACTCCTGACCTCTTCGCCTTTGTTTCCCATTTTAGGATTGGGTTCCCAGTTCTTTCTAAAGTCTACTGAAATATTATACTCCTAACGTCTGCGCATGAACGCTGAAATTTTTTTCAGTAATTATTTGTTTTTTTTTCCTCCTCCAATAGGAGCAGATAAGTTCGCCTATCGCCCGGTTCATACTCCCCCCTGGTCTTTTGAAAAAGAAGTATAGGTTTATCCCTTATTTCTTCTTTAGGATTGATTTTCCAGTTCCTTCTAAAGTCTACTTCCACACTATACTTCTAACGTTTCCGACTGAATTCTGAAATGTTATTCACTAATTAAATCTTGACCTCTCCAAGTCTAGAGTTAGCCTTTTATCTATACTGCATAGCCACATCACTTCTTTTTCTTTCTTATGCTAATACCACACCTTCTACCTCGAGTGACTCTTGGGTATTGTATAAAGTGAACATTAGTAAAATAAAAATACAAAAACATCCACGGTACAAGCAAATGATTGGATGTAATGGCTATATGCAGCAGGCGATAGTTACATTTTAGAAACCATGTTTTCCAAGAGAAAATTTTTCCTCTTTTCCTTCGCTTACCCTTAGAGTTACAGGCCCTCGTAGGGAAACGCCTCATTCCTGGCGGTCAGTACGTAGCACATATTTTGCTTTCTTAATTTAGACATTTTGAATCAGATATGCTGTTAACAGGTGTATCTTTTCGTCAACAAGATTTTAATTTACTGTTTTTATCTTATGGAAGAAATATTTCATAATATTTCAAGCAGATGTGCTGTTTTGATGAAAACATTTCATAGTTTGTATATATACCTCCATGGTAGATGGTGAGTACCACATCAATTCTTCTTATTAATAAATTCAGTCCTAGCCTATGAAAAAAATAATACTAGGCTGGCATCACGGTCGCACCCTATCACTGTCGAATCGGTTAAATGTTGCCGTCTCTTCTACTCCAATAGCTTCATGACTCGCACCTCCCGTCTGTGCAATTCCATTCTTATTACTTGTTTCCCTGATAGCTATAATCTCTAATTATTCAAATGTAATGTCAATCGACATCTCCAGATGCCCTGACCTATTCCCTGTCCTTCTCTTCATCCTTGCCTCTTTACTCTCGCTCCCACTCTGTAACGCCTTGCTTACTAGTGGCATTCCGCCTTGCTTGGGGTGAAATGCTTAAAAAAAAGAAGTTATATTTATTTTTAAAACCGAAAAGAAGTTAGAAATAGCGAATGAACGTTCAAATCACAGTGATAGTCAATAAATACTTTTAAGTATCAGAGGCTTACTCGTGTTTATTTTAAAACCTCCTACATCTAATTGTGCATTTGGATGCAATATTTTACACATATACGCACAACTGCCATTGTTGGGATTAATTAGCATCTAAAGGTATTGCAATTACGACACCTGGATTTTGCCACCTCTGATGTACTCATTCGTATTGGAGTCAATTGATTCACAATCCTGACGACATAAATTGTTTGAACGTGCCTAATTAAAGCTTTCCTGAAAACCGAGTTAATATAATGAAACTCTTCTTTTGAAGAAGGCGACAAACCAACAGGCTTATCGCTTCTCGTATACAGAGATTCGATTTCATACTTACTAAATTACTGGGATGCTTACTAAAGAGAATTCGAAATAATACTGTAAACGTCACAGAAGATGAAAGATTTTTAATCAACATCATCCACAATTAATACAATTTTTACGAACCTTCATTAAGATCCGAGAAACTTTTCAAGACAGAATACATTGCTCACAAAAGACTGAAAACTATTGTTATCACAATTATGGGCATTCCATATTTGTATCTCGATTTCGTGAAATTAAGCGCAGTACTGGGTTGGCAGATCGGTCTCATAGTTTCACTGTTGAATTTCGTAGATGTAACTGTAAGTTCTATATTAATACTCGTTCCTTCCGCACTTGTCATTTTGCCTATTTATTTTCTGTCAACAACAATAACCAAAAATTTAAACGTAACAGCAATCGCCATTTCTGTCGGCTATAAACTTGTCCTTTTATTGTGCATTTCTATTTCAGTCTTAGTAACTCCTGGCGTCTTAGTGGCTTTTATCCCCTTGCATAGGGTGAAATAATTTAAAAAAGTTATTTATGAAGTTTAGCACGTGTAATACAAAGCCCTCATGGAATACGTTTTTATGCAAACCCTTTACATAGGAAAGACCTATTTGCATTTCAAATCACTATTCAAAAGCCTACCTTTATCCGAACTCGAACTCTGACACCTGGCAGCAATGGGAAATAGGCAGTAAATTTAGACGAAATCTCAACGAAATGCCACAGTAGAAATTTGGTTCGAGCTTTTGACTTGGTTTTCGATGTTTATTGATTTTAGTTTCAATTATAAAATTAGCTATTCTTTTTATATCCATCTGCCCGCTAGGCGGCTAGCACATCAGCATATTTTTCTTTAACCATATCAAGTAGACATAGAAAAATCGATATATAAGATCAATAATTTTTAAATATTTCGATTATTTTATACAACATCTTATTTTATCATTTAAGATTTAACGGAATATTTTGTTACTCTATATTTTAAATTAGTTTTAATAATAACGCATTTATATTTCTAAAAATTACATTTTAAAATATGTAATAATAATAATAATAATAATAATAATAAATTTTTATATTTTATTTATATTGTAATATATATGCGTAAATTCCCATTAAGGTTTATATATCGATAATACGGGGTTGTGGTTATATATTTTATAATAATCATGCTTTAATATGCTGATGTTATTAAATAATTATTATTCCGTTATGGCGCAATCTTTCTCAAAGAATCCCGCTATAAAAAACAATAAAAAATTAAACTACCATTTCAACCATGCAAAAGCAAATTTAGCTATTATTCTTTTTCGTTAGATAATACACAGACACAACAGACAGAATCACACACACAAACACACAGATATATATACATATATATATATACACACACACACACATATATATATATATATATATATATATATATATATTGCATTAAAAAATAAATATACATTTTCGCCATCGGTAGCACAACTTTGACTTTCATGTACGTTGCAGTTTACAGGTGATGGTTGAAACTGATGTCAGTTTTCAATCAATACCTGACGATTGCAAACTGCATGAATCTCATAGCTGTGCTATCGGTCATGAAAAAATGTATATTTATTTATAATATAAATTATAGTTCTCTTCTTAATCACCGAACACTATACTATTAGCATCAGCATTCATCGTAAGATATTATATATATATATATATATATATATATATATATATATATATATATATATATATATATATATATATATATAAAAGTGAACATAGAAGTCTTCTATGTTCACTTTTATATTTACACACGCTCAATCTCTGATATTGAGCACTTTATCCCATAAATATATCACACTTTAAGACTATATTTCTTCATATATATATATATATATATATATATATATATATATATATATATATATATAAAAGTGAACATAGAAGTTTTCTATGTTCACTTTTATATCTGCACACGCTCTATCTCTGATATTGACCACTTTATCCCATAAATATAGCAAACTTTAAGACTATATTTCTTCATATATATATATATATATGTATATATATATATATATATATATATATATATATATATATATATATATAAATATAAAAGTGAACATAGAAGTCTTCTATGTTCACTTTTATATTTACACACGCTCTATCTCTGATATTGAGCAATTTATCCCATAAATATATCACCCTTTAAGACTATATTTCTTCATATATATATATATATATATATATATATATATATATATATATATATATAAAAACATGTCTGATTAAATTATTTAGACATGTTTTGTCTACGTATTTTTAATATTATCTTCTCATAATTACGGCATAACTTTCTTATCAAAGGGAGAATGAAAATCACCATGTTAATGCACATTCTTCCGCGTACTTTCGACATTATCGCAATGTCGTCATCAGGGTCTTGTTCTAAGTCAAAAAATTGTTGCGTTCATTTTTCTAAGACAACATTGCTGTGCTTATCTGAAAATTATATTTTGACTTGTGAAGTTATAAACGTTAAGTTTATGGACTGTACAATTTTTAAATGTTATCATGTTGCCACTCGTTCAAACTTCAAGGGAGGTAGCTTAGTTATTGAACTGTTTAAATCTTTTCAAAAGAAAAAACTATTTAAAACTATTCGTTAAAACCTAGATATTTTGATAAAATTTAAAATAAACACATCAATTTTGTCTTATAAGAATAATGATCATAAATCTTTTCTCTTAGATAAAACAAGATCGTAATAACGACATTGTGCTAATGGCGAAAGTAGTCGGATTAAAAACGGATAGGTATCGATGTGTTGGTGTGTGTATGTGTGTGTGTCTGGATGAATGGATTTGATGTTTGAATGGGGTTCAAACCAAAAAGCTTCATTTGTTCGCACATATTAGAACAAGCAACACGTTTTCAAAAGGCTTTCGTCTAAAATCAACCGTAAGGACATAGGTTCTGGGGGAAACCGAGGTTCAGAGTGACTCATCAGTCGACGACGGCATAGAATCGTAAAATAAAAATGCCACAAAAAGATTTCAAAGCTAATTATTACATTTGTGTTTGGGACGCTGTGGGATTTGTGCTGGTGTATACATTTGTCAATGTCATTTAAATTTCGATTTGACGCGTAATTTCGTTGGCATGTATATTTTACTCGCACGCAAGATAGAAAAAAGAAGAGAAAGAAAGGGTAGATGACAAAGAGAATAATCGAAGAGAAAGCTTGGGAAAAAGAGGGAGGAGAGAGAGAGAGATAAAGAGAAAGAGAGAGAAAGAAAGAAAGAAAGATGGGAGCAAAATCAAAGAAGGACGAAGTAAAAAATATAGGAAAAGAAAATGCCCCAACCCACAAAAAAAGAGCTATAAACTAAAACGTAATTCAATTCTAGAAGTTGCAGAAAGTAATCAAGACGCTACAACAATGGAGAAAAGCGAACTCAAAGAATTGATTGGTGTTTTATGGAACCCTAATACAGAAGAACATTGGCAGAAAGATTACAAAGAAAATTGACAGAATTATAAAACAGTTCCTCGTGGAAGAATATTTTTTTTTAAAATTCGTATATGGATATCAGTGACTGAAAAACATAGCAACATCGAAAATATCGATTTTTTTAAGCTTGGTATAATCGTGCATGTGACAGGTCATAGATATTCTGATAACAAATTTCTAACTCGTATTAACACTGATGCCAGTGAATCCTCTATGTTTGAAATGTAGATGGGGACTCATGCTGTGCTGTGGTAGGAAAGAATCCAGCTTCAGCAAGTGTCATGCAACGAAGATACAGTGTTTGCATTAATTACATCATTCGAACTGTTATCCTCATCTTCATTGCCATATTCACAGCATTTCGGGTGATTGGAATTTTGAACTGAACCCTTTATTTTGTCCACGTGCCGGATAATTCCACGTGCCATGCCACTTCCGGATGTCTCTGTTATTTCCCTTTAACTCAACTCTCCAAGTTTTTTGGTTCACCACTGCTGTGGCCTCGGATTGAACTCACAACTCTGTGTCTAGTCACTGGATCTAACCAACGTCTTTATGCATGTGTCATCCGTGTATGAATTTTTGGGACTTATAAACCTAATGTCTCACCAACCATTTTTACTAATGCTCATATTGCAATTTTTTCTGTTATTATTAATGCATTTTTTACCAGAGCTTATATTGCAATTTTTTTTGTTATCCACTGCTTTTATCTGCCACTCCTTATTACTGGTTCCCATATTGTATTCATGTCTAGGTTTGGTCGTCCCAGGAAATTTTCGTGGCCTAGAATATGTGCTGATTCCTTAAGTTTTCGTATTTTCCAGTGATGCTTTCTGTCTATTATTTTAACCTCATCCCACAGAGACGGTGATGTCCATTTTCCCTCAATATGCAGCCAGCTACGCCTGACTTCCGCCACCACCTCGTGTTACTGCTTTACGATGTTTTTCTTGCCTTATCTTAAGGGGCGACCTGCTTCTCCTTTATTTTTTCTCAACACAGCTGCATGGGATGGCATACACACAGTTCTTAGTCATGTTCTCCTCTACGAGGAGGGTTCTTACTCGGAAGAGGTGTCTGCAAAGTGCTGAACCACTTTTGAAGGTTGTCCTGATGTCATATGGACCACAGAATCTTTCTATTTTCTCCGATAATCCCTTCGCATAGGGTAGGCAGAGTGAACCTTTTTTCTGAGTGTTGCTTTCCTTTTGTACGTTTTTATTCCAGTTTTTGGAGCTGCCGCTATGTAACCAGTGTAGTTGTTACGTTGTAGAGTACTGTTTATAGTGAAAATAACTGAGATATCCGGAAGAGGCATGGCAAATAGAACTAGAACACACTACTTCGTTGGACGAAATAACGGGTTCGGTTCGAAATTCCAATCACCTGAAGAAGGCTGGAGCGTACAACAACCGAAACATTGGAAATATGGTAATGAAGAAGAGGATAACAGTCTGAATAATGTAAATAATGCAAGTGATTGTAATACCTCATCTCAGATATATAGACAGCTAGTTCCTTATGTCAAGTCAAACTCATTTTGTCTACCTTCAAGAGGCTGGCTGGTAAGATCGGTCAAATTGGACGTGACCATTTGGTAGTGCTTTGATACTGCTAAAAGCGCCCAAACAAAAATTTATACAAGTTATGTTTGGCAGTGATGCAAAGACTCTCGCCAAGATCGATACATTTTAACTAAAACAGTAGCAGACAGCACAATGTTTACAGATAAAATCAGAGCAAATATGGCACTATCAGAGAATCGTTTACTTTTGGGAGGATTACGGACAAACGGGCCTCAAGTCAGAAACAGAGATCTACACTCGGATATCATGATGTTATTTGCGTTAAATTACAATTATTCCTCACCTTGTCGAGATAAAGCTGAACAGAACTTCGTACATGTTCAAATTCTTCTGCTGCAATTTCTTCAGCACGAAGACGTTATGCAGTTGCAGCAGGATAATGCCTGTTTCTATGATTTCCGTTCCACTTAAAATGTTCTGCAATACGTTTTTTTTTAAGTTCCATGATCGCCAAAACTTGTTCCCCATTGAAAATGTATGGGGCACGATGGAACGACACCAGATCATTTCATTTAGGCCGTTGACAATTCGTTTTGAATTATTTTTAACAGGGACTAAATGCGCTGCATATTCGTATTCTACTAGATTTTCAGTCTTACCAGCAAATTTGTTTGCATTCTAAATACCTCATATTATTTTGTAACACTCATTCGCTTCTAGCTTACTCGCCATCTTTCAATATGAAAACACGCCCACTCTGTTTTCCGCATTGTGAAAAACAAAGATACAAACGCATGCAGATACACACACACACACACACACATACACGCACACACACACACACACACACACACACACAGACACAGACGTAAGAATGTATTTGTTAAGTTTGATGGCACATCGAATATATCAAGGAGAACTTATGCAAAGTTAAAACTTAATACAAAGATCTGACGATGAAATTCAGTTTTATTATCGGTCGAACCAATCTTCTTCCATATGTGAGGACTCGCCACGACACTCTGTCTCATGTTGGCCTTAGCAAATTTTGACAATTTATCGTCTTTCCATATCCCAATTCTGCAATCTATTCAAACAAACGCTTTATTTAGGTTACTCTCTGTTTCCTTCCGTCCAGTAAGTGTTAGTTTCTCTAAGCCATCTTTCCTCATTATGTGTCCCAGAAATTTCAACAGTCTCCTTCTGATTATATGTAAATCTCCTTTTAATTCATAGTTTTCTTAAAATGTCATCGTTGTTGGCAGGTTTTGTTCGAGGTATTCTTAGCAGCCGCCTGATGCCCCCCGAGTCTCTTCTTTATCTGTAAGCATTTTCCAGCATTTTCTGCTGTCATGGGTGCAACAAAAAATTAAGATAAAGAAAAGCCAAAGAAGATCAACTAAATGTTATAGTAAACAACAACAACAAACAAAAAGGTTTTATTATGATTTTAATGATTGTGGTCAGTGTTTAAAAGGGACACTGTTAAGGTTTACTAGTAAGAACATAGAAAGACTTCAAAGTCACTTCAATCGTGAAAAGCTCATTTTTTTGTGTCATAGTTTACATGTCAGGTCAGCGAATGCAGGTAAACGGACTGCTCTGAAGGAGATTCCTACAACAATTTACCTTTTCAGCCAACACGTTTAATCTTGACACCAACCAACGAATAAAATTCCCGGATGAATGACCTCTATTTGTAAGGTCACCAAACCACAACAAAGTGTTCTTTTAAGACTTTTATTTTAAGACCAAGAACTCTGAGATGTTTCGTTTCAAAAAATAGATTCGCTTAACATTGTCATGAAGGAGTTTAGATATTATGTAGCAGTTCAGCACTTTTTTCCTTTTTTCTGAAGAAATGTTTCTACCTCTTAAACCTTTATTTTGATTCTATAAGACATCATTCTCTATTCTCATGAACCTTAGGATTTCGGTATCACATTTTCGGTCTCCTGTTAGTATCTAGAATGCTAAATCTTTACAAATGATTGATTGTAAGCAAATATATGGATGTAGATCCGACGGTATGATGAAAAATATGGAAAAGACAAAGCAAAATCCGAATATGCAAGTTTACTGTTTTAATTTTGTTTTACTGTCGACGTCAGACGTTTCGGTCTAGTAGACCATCTTCAGGACATGGTTATTGGAAACATATTTATATTTAAGTCAACATGAAGAGACGATAGACACAAGACTAGTCAGAAACAGAAAAACTGAAATTCAAAAGTCAGCGTTCCCTTTTTTGGATTCGGTCACTTAAGATAAAGTCTCTTTCTTGGGAGCGCGTTTTCGCAGCATCGCACGCGCGACGCCAACGCGCTCCCAAGAAAGAGACTTTATCTTAAGTGACCGAATCCAAAAAAGGGAACGCTGACTTTTGAATTTCAGTTTTTCTAATTCTGACTAGTCTTGTGTCTATCGTCTCTTCATGTTGACTTAAATATAAATATGTTTCCAATAACCATGTCCTGAAGATGGTCTACTAGACCGAAACGTCTGACGTCGACAGTAAAACAGAATTAAAACAGTAAACTTGCATATTCGGATTTTGCTTTGTCTTTTCCATATTTTTCATCAAACGATTGATTCTAGCGTCAGCAATTAGAATTTTAAAAAGACTTGCTAGCAAACATACGTTCGTTTTTCTAACTGTTAATAATCATTCTTTTCTTGCTTTCATTTGCTACTCTGTTTAGTTATCCTTACATGTTGTGTCTGCCATCACAACGGTGCAATTTACATTATCTTACTGTGTTAAATTTATGTCCACCGAGAATAGATCCTGGTAGGTCATTCGATCGTTTCGATGTATAGGCTAAATAAATTCGGCAAGAAAAAGCCTTCTTGTCTCCTTCCTCTTTATCTTTGTAAATGTTACGAATTAGTTCCTTCCTTTAATGGGTGGTAAATCTCACAAGCCGCTCTCGGGAGAAGAAGGAATTTCAAGTGGCAACCTTTTTCGTTATCTTTAGTCCTATTCTTGAATATTTCCTGTCCCAAATGTGTTTATCTTGTTGCGTACCTTAAAAGATCAACATATATTAATCGGTGAACGTGAAATAAAGCCACGGCAATTACATATATTTATTCCCTAGAGATCTCAGCCTTTGTTGAAACACGATCCGCAGGAATGTATAGTAACATTTACTATCATATATAAACATATGCGTAGATACCAGGAAGTAAACATTGACAGGCTTCGGTCAGTCATAAAACCTCGGCAATTTATTAAAAACAACTTTCCTGCCTAGTTTGAGCCACAGCAATATAAAACCAAGATGTATCGGTGGGGGTCAGAAGCGCAATCTATCTGACATTAAAACTTCACTATCACAAGCCTTAACTGCATCAAATATTCAGACGAATCGATGTCGATGGCAGACTCAGAAAGAAAACTGAAAAGTAAATATTAGACGAGTTAGTGATAGAAAGCAAGAAGAAATGACTAACTATGAAATGTAAGCAGACAGAATGCATCACTATCAGCAAAGGGAACTGTCATAACGTGGCCCACATATCAGTGACGTCAAAATCAAACCGGATAATGAATACAACTAGTTGGGTCATGTAAGTTCAGACAACAGAAAGTGTGACACAATTATACAAAGGTGAAGCGGAAAAGTGAACAATACCTTTCACTGTGACACTATAAAATATCACAGGTAATACTTGAAAGGAATGTGACACTGGTAATATGAAATTAGGATTAAAGAGGTTCATGTGAAAACACTGTATAAGGATTGGAGAATTGGGAAGGTTGAATCGTTAAAAAAGAAAACGTTACGGTGAAAACCAACGAATTGAAATATGAAGCCAGAGAAAAAAGAAAGAAAAATCTTATTGTTTTACTTTCTGATGAACGGAAGCCCCTAATGGAATGTTAAGTCCAAAATTTGGAGACGCAAATACGAAAACGTAATGTAAAACAGCCTGAGAAATTTTTGTCGATTTGAATAAATAATTTTATTTTGAAAAGTTGACTATTTGGTATGCGAATGTCATTGTCGACCGGGAAACGAATTTTGGTAAAGCCAAGATGTAAACAATGCGATGTTAGATCAGTCATTTTGGAAAAAGGCAAGCAAAGAGAATTCATTGCAATTCAAGAAACAAAATTAAATTCTTTAGAAATAATATTTAAAAATTGCTGATGGGAAACATTATTATTTGGATAAAACGACCGATTTTCGCAGGGAATGTGTAAAACAAAGTTTATTGTTTTAAAATAGCTGACCCCTTTTTCAAGGTCATGTTTCCAGGGTTGGAGAAAACAATTAATTGATGAATATGTAATGAGCTTTGAGGGATGGTAGGGGTTGGGCGATATGTATATAAACCTAGCGCTCGGTTGAAGCCAGGAGTAGCAGTGACAGTTTGAGCGAGAAGCGATCAGAAGTCATGAGAAGTCAGCAAAAGGCGCCAGATCCCGCTAATGGCCGGGAGAGGCAGGAAGAAGCTATGGGACCTGCCACTGAGAGAATTGCTGGTGTTGAGCCTTATCGACATAATTTCCGATGATTACTTTTGATGTATCAACGATTATATAAACCAATTGAAAAGTAACCAAACTGCCTTCATCGTTATTTGTCATGATATTTGTGTTTTCACCGGCGGAAGCATTCTTATACTTTTTTTATATCACGGTTCGGCCAACTCCATTCAGCGCTTAAAATTCGGACGGAAATTCGATCTTTACTATTCTGTGAATCAAAGAACACAACGTGGGCAGAGCAGATGAAGAAACGAAGCAGATAACTAACAACTGATTGGCACAAGTGCTGACCAGCGTGGGAACAACCCAAAATCGAGCCGGGCCGACAGTGTTATATGAGAATGCGAGCAAATACTAAGAGATAGGTAAATGCTTTTAGAAACAAAAACAACATCAACAACAAACAGTGCTTCACTGTCGTGTAATATAAAATCTTTTATATGGAAGTGAATGCAAAACAGTCTCCTAACAAAGGAAGAAGAGACAGAGATGTGGGTATGCTGAAGAATCTTGAGAAAACTACAGAGCGATTATCGAGTAAAGAGGGAATTTTAAAGAAAATAGGTACTGCAAAGACACTGGTATAAATAATCAGAAAGAGATCACAGAAAATTCTGAAAAAAATGAGGAAAGAAGAGGTGGAGAATATAACATTCACAAAATATACTGAAATAAAGATAGGAAAGAGAAATAAAGAATAATCAATTTGACAAGAGCGAGTGAATAGATAGCAGAACAAGGACAATGATGAATGGTCAAGGAGCAAACACGGGATGTTGTGGAGAACGATGATCGACTAGGTAGTGAAATGATATGGCATATAAATTAAGACGGCCCAAGCTTCTGTCCCTAATGTTTTCTCACGAAAACAAATCATGATATATGAAAGCGAAAGAGAAAGAAAGACGAAGCTTAACCAAAAATCAATATTATTGTCGTACCCAGGAGAAATCGATAAAACAATCGTCATAGACGGAAGAGGAACGGAGGTAAGACAATTGCATATATGCACACACATATTCGTCCATTTATGAAATTTACAGACGACATAAGCATATATATATATATATATATATATATATATATATATATATGTATGTGTGTGTGTGTGTGTGTGCGTGTGTGTCTATATACATACATACATACATACATACATATATATATATATATATATATATATATATATATATATATTGCATATTTATATGTATAGTGAAAATTAAATTAGATATTTGGCAGATTCGCAAAATTTATTTATGTCTAGGGAATATTAGTCATGGAGTTTTTAAAATAAATAAGA
>OZ038476.1:150736079-150748579 GCA_964036315.1 Acanthosepion esculentum | reverse complement strand
AGAAAAATTGACGAAGTAAACGACGAAAATGACAAATAATCACGACACTCTACACGTACGCCCATCCGCGCAGACAGCAATAAGGGGGCACGCGCGTGGACGCACACATGCACATGCATCCGCAAACTATGACAAAAAAAATGATAAGTGCATATCAAAAAGAAATATTTGGAAGTATAACCAGTCAATTCCTGATAACTCCTGACGAGTGTACAGAGGGGACAGTCTACGAGTCAGAAAGCTGAGATAATATCAATCAGTTAATTGAAAAACAATTTACTTATGTTAATTCTATCTCTCTCTCTCTCTCTCTCTCTCTCTCTCTATATATATATATATATATGTGTGTGTGTGTGTGTGTGTGTGTGTGTGTGTGTGTGTGTGTGTGTGTGTGGTGAAAATTAAATTAAATATTTGGCAGATTGGTAAAAAGTATTTGTGACTATTGAATATTAGTCATGGAGTTTTAAATATGAATTAGAAACCTCATTTCAGAACCGTAAAACACTACGTGATACGGTGTATGGAATATATATATACTAATATTGGTGTATTTAGGCTGCAAATTATTTTTTAGCCATGCTATATTAAATAAATTACAAACATTATATTTGCGTATTTTAGGCATAATCCTTTCATATACACGAATATTTATCCGTATATTACAATTGAATAAGGCAAGAAATGCACTGTAACAGTGAGAATAACTTTTACTTCCCCATATTTAATATCTATCTATCTATCTATCTATATATATATATATATATATATATATATATATATATATATATGTATATATATATATAAGTTAACACTTACAGGCGACAGTCTGTTTCATGCTAGATGCAATCGGCAGGCATGACGATTGCATCTAGCATGAAACAGACTGTTGCCTCTAAGTGTTGACTTCTATGTTCACTTTTATATTTACACACGCTCTATCTCTGATATTGAGCACTTTATCCCATAAATATAACACACTTTAAGACTATAATTTCTTCATATATATATATATATATATATATATATATATATATATATATATATATATATATATATAAAATATTATGAAGCCACTCAGACGTAGGGGTTAATGATTTTGAAAAAAAAATATGAAACAAAAGCTTATTGAGCGGAAGGAACTAACAAAGCAATTAAGAAGACAGAATACAACGATTGAAGTTGCATTCAAATTCTAGAAGATCGAAGTTGCCTGGAAAGCAAGAAGGGCGGGAATGCGAGAGAAAAAACTGTTTAAACTGAAATTACTGTTGCTTCTAGCCATTTCAACTGTAAAATGAGTAGACCCAGCTGCTAATCTAGTACAACACAGAGCAATTGCTTATATATATATATATATATGGGCAGAAAATTTTCTTTCAAACACGCTATATGACCGACAAGGGAACTGTTTTATTTAGTTTTTCTATTATCCTTATATTTTTGGTTGTGGTAAATGAGCGTAAAAATTGTCCGCAGTGTCTACCGTGGCAAGCGTATTCGACCATATCTTTAACCATTTTCATGGTGTTTGTTGTTAATCGTTGTTAATTTAGAATTTAGTTTCAAAATTACAAATTTACACCACCTTACCCCACCAAACAAAAAAAAATCAAAATTAGCATACTAGTAAAAATCAGTAAAAATACAATCAAAATTTCCTTGTCTGTCATATTCAACGAAAGAAATATATATATATATATATATATATATATATATATATATATATATATATATATATATATATATGAGAGAGAGATACAGACAGACAGGAAGAAATCGGGTTTATTTGCTGTTTTGCTAAAAATCATGAGTATCCAGCAGATATGTTTATAGAATTTACCGTTAGCAACACATGCTCTGGCATACATTTTTCCATAACTAGATGATTTTCCATGTGCAAACAATCAGTAAGCTACACGATTACTATCGTGCCAGAAATTATTGTAGCAATGTATATAAATATACCCTTTTCAAAATGACATACCCACTCTTTAGAGTACGGACCTTCACAAAAAAACGCGATACCGAAGGTTTAAAATAAATTTTAAAAAGTGAATATAATTCTTGAATCTTTTATTTTAGTTTTAATTTCAAGCTAACAGATTAAATTTATTATTTCCAATAATCAAACTACTTTGCTGTATTTTAAAATGTTATTTCACTTGGGAGGCACGGTGGAATATTGGACAGCAGCTAGGATTGAGGAACTGGAGATCCGACTTCGAATTTTAGTCGGATCAATTACGTTCACTTTTGGAAAGGCATGAATCCGTTTCTACTCTCAGCTATGGGTAAATAGCAGGACAGGCTGGGTTCTATAACCTGGAGGAGAAGGAAAAAAACTCTGAATTCAAAACCGACCTGGGGTGGGTGGGTTGATCTCCGTCAGGCTATCTTGCCCAAGAAACATCACTTCTACTGCGGACGCAGTACACATGGTGCCCCTACGGGATAAAAAGAATTAAATTGACTGGAAGGAGACTTTTTTGCTAAAGTGGCTGATTAGTACCCCTTTTTAGTTGTTTTTCCTCGAAATTAAAACCTCTTCCAAAAAATAAAATTAAGTTTTCTGAAAGTTATTTAAGGAATTTTATTTTATCTAAAGTATAATTAAAAAAATGATGATTTAATTTCTCCAAAGACCCCTGCTTTTACCTAATAAATATATGAAAGGGCTAAAATTTTAATCTCTCGAAGTTTCATAAAATTATGTAAGTGAGGGCAACAGATGTCAAAAAAACAAAATATATTTTTACCAAGATTTCTTAAAAATAAAAAAAAATTAAAATGATTTCTTTCATTTGTAAATAAGTCCTGAAAATGTAAGTAAAATCCGACAATGATTTGATTTTTGCAGAATTTCCAAAAAATTGTGTTTTAACTACAAAAAAGACGCTAAAAATCTTTGGCCCACCCGCTGACGAAAGAAAAACAAGATTTCTAACCAAAATTTCGAACGTGCTAGAAAGGATTAAAAAAAAATAATAATTGATAAACCAATGAAAATACTATGATGTTTTTTATTAATAATAATATTAACATTTTGATAATAAAATTTTGTTCTTATCAAATATGATGCTGTTTGTCATCAAGGTATGATCTTTTTCAGAAATTATTTGAGGCTACCGACATTAGAGAGAAAGAGAGAAAGAGAAAATAGAGAAAATATTAATTGTAATCTTCAGAATTACTACGAATATGAAAAATGAACACAGTCATTATGAAACTTGTCCAATCAATGAAAGTGTAGAGAATGTTACCTGCAAACCAAAAGAGAATAGTAAAAAGCTTTTGGCAAAGTTGTATTTTGGGTTGAGATACTTTTGCGCAATCTGATTGAATCTGTCAGTAATCGGGAAGAACAAGTTTGACTATAAATAAAGAAACAGGATAAAAAAAGTAAATAAAACTTGGAAGAAACCCGATCTTTCTGTTTGTTTCTCTCAAACCAGATCGAATTGCTTGAAGGACGAAAGGAAAAGAATAATATTCTTTGATGAGTACAAAAAATGTGCTAGAAAAATCGAAGCCAAAAAAGAAATCGAACAGAATTACGACAGGCAAAGAATAATGAAAAATGACGCAAGGTCACCGCCGGAAGTTGCGTTTAATGAGGAAAGTTTGCAAATACATTTGGTTCGCACTGTCAGCAAAGGAAAGGAAAACAAATATTGGACGTCTGAAACAAATAAATACAGAAACTGATAGCAAAATGAGAAGGATCTAGAACGAAAGTATGTTGGCAAAGAAAACCAAGAAAATCTATTATTTATTGCTTCTAAAAAGAAATCGTAAGAAAATCGTAAGAAAAAAGAAAATGTTTTTATCGATCTCACAATAGCAGATTCCATTGTTGTAGTTTCAACTACCGTGTGGAAGATTCCTTCTGAACATATTTTGAAGGTCGTGTGAAACATGAGCATCGTGATTATGTCATTATTTTCTCATCGAGTTGCATGTACATTTTATTTTAGTTGTTGATGTATAGATTCTTTAAGTGATGTAATTTCTATTATTTGGTAAAAATCTTTCTGATTCTTTAGCGCCAGTCTACGGGATTCAATGAATAGTCCTCATCAAGACCCACAGAGTTCATTCGATTAAATCCATTTTTGATCATAGACCAGACAAAACTATTGCATACAGTTGATAGTTTTTCTGAACGTGTTGGCTTTCATGATTACCGTCTACGTATGAGTATCGAAATATGAGAAGCCTATTGAAGGTCATGACTCAAGTGTTCAGGTTATTTTTTTTTTTACCCTCTTCTTCTGGTTATATGCAATCAATGCTTTCATAGCTAGCAGAATTTACAAAGCTTATATTTGTATACGTAGTAATTTTCACTCACTACGGTAGTAATGCTCTGCTCTTTCGCCCTGACATATCTTTAGGTTTTGCCAATCTCCATGCTGCTCATTCATGCTTATAGTAGCTATTGTTGTGGTCACGTGATCGAAGTTTTTAACTTGATTGCGCCAGTTTTCTTGCTGCTGCTGCAACCGGATGTTAACCATAGTTCCTTGCCGAATTATTTAATAAATTTAGCTTTCAAACAAAATCACGTAATTGTACCTCGTTCCAGAAAATAATATTACGAAGCTTGTTTGCTATCAATTTCGCTACGTTAGGCACCTCATATAAATATTGGATAATAATCTCTCTGTCAAATCTGGTTTCTTGATATCTATATCTCTGCCCATAATAGACAAATCGAGTTTATCTCCTAATCAAGAGCCTATCGTTATTTACCGTCATAATCTTCGTTTCATATCACCTCTTCTTTCATTCTTATCTATCATAACCATTTGGATCATAACGCTCTTCCTTGGGGGACTATCGAGCATGTACTGGTTGAAAGTAATATTTAAAAAATATTGCTATAGAGTAAGCTTGGATTTCGGTGCATTTGCATATCTGATTTAATTTTGTCTAGTTCACAATAATTACCGTAATTCCCCATCTATAATACGACTTCATCCACAAGAAGCACACCTAAAATTGTGGGGAAATACTTCTACTCACGCATAATACGCACCCCATGTTTGTAATCAAACCCTATAAATTGTATCTCTCCAATTACAATACTTTTATTTAAAAATGCTTTATATGTAGAATAATATTATTCTATTAGGTTGGTGCAAAAATAATGTCGTTTTTTGACGTTCAACTTCATGTGAGAAAACGACATTATTTTTGCACCAACCTAATAATTTAGTTCTATGATAATTCTCATTTTATTTTACGGCAATTTTTAAAGATTTTTTGTAGCTGTGCATAATACGCACCCCTGATTTTGCTTATTATTTTTTAGAAAAAAATGAGAATTATATATGGGGAATCACGGTTATATTTTTCATCACTGTCCGTTGAAACGCTGAAGAACTTTACATTACTCTTTTCTTAAGTAGAAATCTTTCGCAACTTGTATTAAAATACCGATGAAATCATAATCTTTTATAACCACTCAAAATCTTCACGAATTCTCATATATCAAATTCAGTTACCTTCTCTTGGTTCACCCTAGAAATAAATTTAAGAAAAGCGTTGTTATTTACAATAGGTTTCTGACATTTTCTTTCACTCAATAAAAAGTCTTCCGATTGCTTTTGAATAAGTTTCTTAATTATATTTATAAATTTGTTTTCAGAAGAAATTCATCAACCTTACTTTTATTGGTTCAGAAAATATAAGTAAGAATTGGTAAATAACATACTTTTGCCATCTTAGCGTTACGTAGTGTGTGTTCTTATTTTTTACGAGAAAGTTCACATCTTGCATTTCTAAACGTAAATCTTTCCTCCGTGGGCGTCGAAAAAGATATTTCATCGCAAAGTTCACGCTTAGCCTACTTGTGATCTCTGAGAGAGAATCTGACGCAAAAAAGACATTTATCGAGTATTCCTCGCTCCTAATTGAAGTTTAGTATTTTTTTTTATGTAATCGAAACAGCTTTAAGGTATGAACATTGTAGAATCCTTATTCGGCGACTAATAACAAAGAATAAAATCACTGTCCATTCTAGAAACGGCTTCTTCAGAGTATGAAACCCCAATGATTTATATTTAATTTTCTCAGAAAAGGATCATTTTGTTTTATGAAAGAAACTTACTTATTAATTGACAGTAATGTCTGTCTGATGAATTTTAAACTCTTCTAAAAGGATTAATAATGAATCAGAAGAATTTGGTTCTCTTTGTCTCGTTAATTGTAAAACTAAATATTTAGTGAACAATTAACTTCAATAATTTAGTTTAGGATTTTTTGATTTAACTCTTAAATGGCGGTATAAGGTGGTAGAAACTTGCACACCAACCATGTAAAAACGAGAAAATTCACCTTTTAAAAGGATAGTTCTGCTGCATATTTACAATATATAAATATATACAAAAACAAAAATAAAAATATAAAAAATGCAGAAAGATTGATTGATTTCGTTTTTACGGCTTATCAAACTTTTCCAGGTTATTTAAAGTATTAAAATATTTAATTAAATTACAAGAATAGTTTCGAAATAATAATGATTTACTAATACAAGTTCTACTAATTAACCCATATCTAAGGAGACGTGATGGATTCATACTATTTCAAAGGGTATTTGTGCGTAACTGAATATAACGGACACTTCTGGAATTTCAAATCGACTCTCCGATTTACAATTCCACGCTGTTATCTGTTATATCACCTACACACCCAAGCTTACAACACCTGCTATTCTCAAGCGGTCACTCATCTAGGTACTTATTAGGCTTGACGTTGCTTAACTTCGGTGATTGTGCGATATGATATGGCTGTAAGCGAAATATACAAAGAAGTGAGATAAAACATATGCTTGGTACTTAAGTTCTTTAACAGCATGATGCTCTGAGAAGCATTCCATGGACAATGCAGTTGCCTATGGAATGGTTCTTCGCACCAAGATGTCACTGTTTTTCACCTCTCTTCTCTTGTAAAAACTGCATATAGACATAGCACTGGTTTTTGCTTGTTTTTCTACGTTTATGTGCAGGCGATTACACCGGTAAATAATGTCACCTTGTAAATATTAACCTCATGAATCATAGGGTTGCAAATTAGTGATTTAAACTCGAATCATCGGAAAAGTATAAGTCATCAATTGATGATATCGACTGATCTTCATTTGGTGATGCCCAAACTTTAAGGGTTAAATGTTAAATAGCAATTTCCCAGGAAAATAGAATGGAAAAAAACAAAGAAGAAGCAAGCGTGTTCGTTTCTAATATATGCAAAATTTAATACGGCAATCGATTTATGCTTAAAAGAATATATTGCACCAATATGCCAATAAAAGTTTTATTCAGCATAAAAAATCATGAGTTGAGATGCGTATTTATCTGGGTTAGAACATCGACCAGTTGTGTCACTACTCAACTCCCTCAACCAGAATTAGGCCACTAAATATTTACTAAGCCGATCTTCGCATTGTACAGTGTTAAAATAATGTATTATTCAGTGCGGATCAAACTTATTGCACTGATGAACAGTTTAGCAAGATGATTGCTAATTGTTGTACCATTCGATATGCAATACGATACGAAGAAAAGGAACAATGACTTTCATTTACATCATCAACCACTAGTAGAATGTTCTCCACCACCACCAACTTTCAAATATTTATTTTGTCTGTATCTTCTTGATCATTCATTGCAACATATTTATCTAATTACATAATATTATTTTCCTTCTTCCGACTATACATGTCTTCAGATAATCATTACTGTACTCCCACTTATACTCTCTCAGTTAGAAGACAGTTTAACCTTTACTCTGACAACATTCTTAAAGTCAGTCTTTTTTAAGTTCTTTATATTAAAAGTTCGTTTTTCTTTTACTTAGGAAATTCTTTGCTTCATCTATGAGCTTATTTACAGATTCAATTCAGAAATAACTTTTTACGATAACATACCTCGTTTCTTGAATGTGCTGCAATTTGACGCTATTCTTATGCAGAATTAACAATATTAAAAACTATTTATATAGAACTAAACAATATGAAAAACTATGTACAACTAAAAAAATATTAAAACTATAGATAGAAACAATATTAAAAACTATTCATGTTGAACTAAAAAATATAAAACTATTTATGTAAAACTATACAATATTTAAAACTATGTAGGACTAAACGATATTAAAACTATTTATGTAGAACTAAACAATATCAAAAACTATTTATGTAGAACTAAACAATATCAAAAACTATTTATGTAGAACTAAACAATATTAAAATTTATTTAGAACTAAGTAATATTAAAAACTATTTATGTAGAACTAAACAATAATAAAATCTATTTAGAACTAAGCAATATTAAAAACTATTTAGAACTAAGCAATATTAAAAACTATTTATGTAGAACTAAACAATATTTAAAACTATTTATGCAAAACTAAACAATATTATAAACTTAGCGACATTTTTACAATGCAAACAAATCTCTCTTCGCCATTGAACAAGCTAGTCGCGTCAATGATTACATTACGGATGTAGCATGTTCTTTCCTCACTGAATGTGAAACTAATATATATATATATATATATATATATATATATATATATATATATATATATATATTACTTGTGACTTCAACTGGAGTAAGTTAAGCTAAAGAAAAAACCCTAATATATATGCCTAGACCCGGGTGTGAAGTACGGTGGAGTGATGCATAGCTGATCGGATTAAAGAATCGTTGTTTATTACATTCCCTTACACGATACTACTTCTGGGAAAGGTATGAGTCTATATCTTCTCGCCCAGTTATGGGTAAATAATAGGAGAAACTGGGACCTATATCTTTAAAGTGGAAAACGGTCTAGGAGAAAGGAAACCTCTTAAATGAAAACGAGCTTGAAGAAGGTTGGCCTCCGTCAGGCTATCTTGCCCAGGAAACGCTACTGCTGCGCCAGTGGTACACGTGCTACACCTACGACCCTAGAAGGTGTGGGAGAATGAAAATAAACTAATAAAGAAAATAGTAATAATAAAATCAAGAATTTCATTTTCCCATAGTGCAAAAGAAAAAAAAAGGAAATCAAAAAAGGTTTCCAGTCACGTGTGAGTGTTATGACCCCTCCACCCACTTCCGAAAGGATATGGTCTCTTCTCACCTCGCAACCATTGAGTTCGGACGTGTTTGGTAGCTGTGCCAACGAAAGGAAGATTCGGCTACCCTCACTCAACGTTAGCCTGACTATTCTGCACGCACGCACATCTTTGTACCGACGTGCGTCAATAAACATTGTCGATTCAGTTTCTATTCAAGTCTTCGTTTTGTTTATTGCGATTCACCGACATTCAAAATCTGTTAGCAGCACGAAGTCCAACAGTGCCCACTACAATTGTTCCAGGTAGAAGAAAAGACACAGCATTCGACTGATGCTTCTTCTTTTACCAATTCTACTTTTATACTTGTATTGTTTCTCTTTCAATCCCCCCACGCCCACCCCCAAAGAAAAAAGCACTTTTCATAGTTATTTAAAATGTTCATTTTGATACTGTCGATTTTCATTTTAGCTTTAAAAGTTTTCAATTATTGTAAATAATTTGTTGATTATTCATAAAAACAGATTCATTTTATGACTTTATAAACTTTTATGTAAATAAGGAAAAATTCTCTGAGCATGATTTTTACGTCTTAAATTTGTGTGGGTCAAAGTGGATCCTGAGAGAGCTGAAACATCAAGGAATAAATCTGTTAAAGTCTCCGACAATATGACACTGATTGAAACGTTCATGCTTGTGAGGAATTTCCAAATGTTGTTAGAGAAGGAACAGTTTTGGTTATAAAAATATAGCAACAGAAGATAAGTCAACAATAAAGATTTTATGTCTACCTTGAAGAATGACACTTAGCCTCGGAGAAAAAGCATGGTTTCCGTTGATCTAAGAACAATGGATAAGACACATTAACCCTAAATGTGTGATCCTCACTGGAATATTTCATTGAACATAAATGCTTGGAGTAAATCATACACCAAATAATGACTACGAATAAATGTTTCGATTTGCTGAAAATCGTGAAACAGTGCTTCATTTAATAAATAGAAAATATGTCATTTCATTCCATGATCGCACCTGCCATTATATTGAACCAGTTGAAAATGGAAGTTTCGTTCATTCTGCCGACTTTTCTATAATAGCTTAATCCATTTTAGCGTTTAGTTCAGTTCCTTCACAAACATGAGCGTTTCAATCAGTATCATATTTTCAAAGACTTCAATAGATTTATCGGTTCTTTGACTAAAAGAAAGTTTAGAAAATAAGCTAACAATTTTTTTTTGTGAAACTGAATAAATGTGCAGAGGTTATGATTAAATAAAAAGGATTAAATAAAAGATTAATTCTATGTAGTGTTTCAGTATTATTTATCTTTAGTCGGAAATTCCATGTTGAACATTTAGAAACACTGACATTTTCTAATTTCATCAAACATAATGTAAATGCATTTATCAACGCTAGAAAATAAAGAACCCAATGTAAAAGAGTTCTAATTGTCTTTCTCCTTCAGTAATTACATTGTGGAAATTGGTTCTTTTAAACCATTTTTAGGTTTGTAAGGTCAACCGATACATTAATATCTGAGAGAACTATTCCAAACTAACAAAACTTCGTATCTACCCTTTCTTCACGAAAGACAAAGTGAAATTTTATTTAGTTAATTTTCTGTTCCTGATTATATTCCTCACCAAATATTTATCAAAGTTTCAACTGCTTGGGAATTCTCTTATCAGAGTAAATAGGACACACCTTTAAAAGTGGACACTGATATATTGGTAGTGCTTTCTGTACTGATAATAAAAACAGTTGCGCAAAGAAATATGCAAATATTTCGCTATTCATGAGGTGAACATTTAGTGATAATTCTTGTTTGTTTCCTTGACTATCTCTTCCAGTGAATTGATAATCATATCATTTTAAAGAATCCCCGTGCACTGTCTGAGGGGAATTAACAGGAGACATCCATTAGACATGGCACGTGGCACTAGAACAGTCTACTCCAGCGAGCGAAATAAAGGGTTCAGTTTGACATTCCAACCACCTCAAGAAGGCCGGAGCGTACAACGACCGAAACGTTGTGATAAACATAGCGACAAAGATGAGGACAATAGTCCGAATAATGTAAATAGTGTACATAATACCTCATCTCAAAAATATAGACAAAAATACTTTCATAATAATACGTATCTTATTAAAGACTAGTTTGACCATACTTTAAAAGAGACAGACTTTTTTTTATTAAAACGAAACATATTCCAAGCGGTAGAAAAATCAGGCGTAGCTGATCACATATGGCGGGAAATGGGAGATCACCTGTGGGATCAGGTTGAAATTATAGACAGAGATCTTCACTGAAAAATACGAAAAATTTAGGAATCAGCACATACGCTCGGCCAAAATAATCTCCACAGCCGACCAAGCACAGAAATGAATACACTATTAATGAGTGCTAGAGAAAAGCAATGAATAACAACACAGAATTGCAATATAAGCTCTTTAAAGATATGAATTAATAATAACGAAAGAATTGCAATATGAGCACTGGTAAAAAAAAAAGGTTGCTGAGACATTAGGTTTATAAGTCACAAAAATTCATGAACAGATGTCCTCAACGTCACATGGCTCAGTGGATATTAGACGTTAGTTAGATCCAGTGACTAGACCCAAAGAGTAGTGAGTTCAATACCAGGCCACAAACTCAGAGAGAAGAGTTAAAGGAAAATAACTGAGACATCCGGAAGAGGCATGACGTGGAACTAGAACAGTCTCTCCCGGTGGAGGAAATACAGGGATAGAGATATAGACATAAACATAGTCCTTTCGACTTTTGTCGGGAAAGTTTCAAAATAATATTAGCTCAAGCCCCCGGGGGCCATCCCACCTCTCCTTCAAGAGAGGGCAGGGGTCATTACCTTGCACCTGAGTCGTCCTAAAAGGCCGAGTGGGTTTACCAACAATACCTTTTTCAAAGGTATTGCTGGTAAACCCACTTTAAACTTACCTTATCGATTGTCATAATCGATTGATACGTGGGCGTACTGATTAATATCCATAGTCTAACTAAGTAGTTTTATTTTTTCATTTCAAGCAAGGCAACATAATGCAACTATGCGGTCTGTAGCTGTTGTCGCCATCCCTTAGTACTCTAGCAATGGTTCTACGAATGGGAGGTTTCTACTGCTACTTGTTTTTCTATCGCTTCGCTGTCAGACTCTTTTAATTTGCTGATAACTTTGTCGTCATGCATGACACAGTGTCCTACTAGACGCATCTTTCTTTGTTGCTCCTTTGATGTTACCTTTGGTAGCTCACCATATACTTCAGTATTTGATGTGTGGCTTCTCTAGGACACACTAAGCAAAATGTAACAGTTTAACGCCCATCTCCCTGTTTATTCAAAGATTTGGTCACGTCTCTGCTTCATAGAGTCAAACAGAATACGTTGCAAAACGCAATCGCATTTTTAATCTTCTGGGCAGTA
>OZ038476.1:150681079-150731079 GCA_964036315.1 Acanthosepion esculentum | reverse complement strand
CTTTGCAATTTTATAGAAAATATCACAAGCCAAACCCTTTCTTCCATGAGAAAAGTCAATTTAGTATTTAATTTTTATAAAAGAGTAGATTTTGTGTTCATATCTGTTCTTCCCTTAATTAACAACCTAAGTGTGTGGCAATTTCAACCAAGGAAAAATTAACAATCAAACAACGTGTTAAAGTTATCGATGTCTGTTACGAAAATGGACGTTCAAACAGAAATGCATTCTCATCTTGTCCTTTTAGTTCAACAACTTTCAGTCGGTGTGATGTTTTATCGTTAGCTGCATAAATATATATTCGTAGTTATATACTGATCGATGGAAAAAATTCTCAGAACAGGGGATTAAAATGGTAAAAATAAATAGTTACAATTTATTTAATCCGATTTACATGATATAGCAAACCTAATGATTATCCACTTCTGAGAACAGAAGAGTTCTTTGGTATTGAGTTTTTTACATTATACATACAATGTATAAGGAAATTAACAAAAGCTGATCCATCATTTATCGGTTTTAATTAAACTCACTTTGGCATAAGATCATATTTGGAACACGCAGTAAGAATTGCAAACAGTTGTGTGGGAATGAGCTAGATTTAGAATTTTTTAAATCGTTTTATCCCAAGTGAGGAGATAAAAGCCACAAGCAAAATAGCCATTTATAATCGTACTTAATTTATAAGTTCTTATTGGCATCAGCGAATTACCAGGGCGAAAGTAAATGTAGCGACAGAAATTGGCCAGTGACCCTATAATGCAGTTAGTTGGGTAAAAAGAAAAAATAATAAAAACAAATTTAATTAATCATTTCAATAATTTACTATTTTTCGCACAAAAGAAATACGGTTTCATTTAAAAGTAATAATTTTTTTTTGCTCTTGGGTTTTTCACAGTAAAATCTGGAAGACTGTGCAGAAATTCCGAGTATCTTCCATTGCTTATTTTTCTGCTTTCAGAAAATATCACTGAAGTGTGTGTCCTATTTATCCGATAAAGAGAATTTTTAAATATTCATATTGAAGTCTGTTTTACTTAATTTTTCGCACAAGATCAAAAAATATCTATTCTGGCTTGTTGGCAAAAATGTGTCGATGTATTTATTGATAATTCCTTTGTGAAATCAACTCTGACTTAAAGTTATTTGTATTCAGTACACAGTACCCATTGAACTTACCGTGAAAGAAATGATTGGTTCCAAATCAAAGAGCTCTCTCGTCTCAGCTCAATGTTTTTCTTGCAGTGATTACTTCTCCAACAAATTCGATCTTCACTGGTTCTCCTACATTTGTAGACTTGTGGCAGATTAAACAAGGATTAGTGACTATCTATCACTATCAGTTCTTAAAAGTACGTTTAAAACAAATAGATGGAAGCTCGTGTTTGATAACTGGAAACTGGATTATAGCCTTTCTTAAAAAAAGAAAACTCAAGTACTTAAGATTATTTGAAGAATTTACAAAGATTTTATTTGTGAAGAAAATAAACAAAACAAACTGAAATATTTTTTTCATGCACAAGAATATTTTTCATGCTTAACAACAAGAATTTTTATAAAGGAAATGATTGCATAAATCAAGAGAATGGGGTTATTTTTTGAACGCGGTAATTAAGCACATCTTTATTAAGATATTATGTATTTTGAAATTTTTTTAATCGGTATCACCCCCATAAAAAGCAATAAAGCGACTTAGACACAAGGGGTTACAAGGTATGGAAGAATTAGCAACAGAAACTTTACTAATGATCGGGAGATGGTAATATTAATCAGGAGGAAAGTAGATAGCGATTGATATTGTATTTGCATTTCTGCGGATTAAAATTGGCTGGAAAGCATGCAGCCGGAAGAGAGTTCCATAAGCGAGAAGTGCGAGAATATAACCTGTTAGCGTAGAAGTTACGTTTACATCTAGGCAGCTCAATTGTAAATTAATGAGGTCTCGCGGCCAGTCTAGTACTTCACTTAAACTAAAAATGTCTAGGTACCATAGGGAAGAGCGATATTTATTCTGTTTAAAATACAGAAATGTGGCACAAGGCCGAAGGGGGGATTGGGGAAAGGATGGTCTTCTTCTGCCTTAACTATAACTTAGCTAGCCGCAAACACTGACCCAAACGTACCAACAATATTCCATACACCAAAACAACACATTCATACGTAATTTCTTACTACAATCACCATAATACCTCAGAGTCTCTATAAAAATACTAACTAGTCCCCATATTTACAATTCAGTGTCTGTGGTGGGTGGGGAATAAAATAACAATTCTAAAAAACAAACCCCAATGAGTACCATAGGGAAGAGCTTATTAGAGTAATTGCCACGAAAGTATTTGTAGACGACATAAAGAGAGGCAAACTGAAAATCACTGAAACTGAGCGGCCAGATCAGGACCAATAATATTTCTGATTCTTCTTTGGATCTTATCAAAGAGAACAAGGTAAATATCAGTGGCACAGGACCATATGTGGCAGAAATATTCTAAGCCTGGACAAATGCTTTTCGTTAGAGACACGCTTCGTTTTAATCGATGATATTTGCTGAATTTTTTCATTACTTTTAGATGTATTTTCGTTTACTTTGACAGTGGCACGAGGAATAATAGCAGAAAGAAGAGGTGGAAAATGAGGAGGAGGAGCAGGGGGAGGAAGAGGAGATGAAAAATGTGTTATAATCAAACTATTAGAGAATGTTCAGGGTCATATTTAGATGAAGAGAACCCCTAGGCTATTGCACTTGTAAGGCTCCTCCAAATTCCCCATTCTCACGAGTACAATAATATGTAAGTGTTAAATTAAACAATTTGAGTAAAGCCGAGGAGGATGACATATGTTTAAAATTACTGAAGGGTTATTTTAGAGTCTACAATGCGCTATGACGGCACGTGTAATGACAGTGTCAAAAATATTATACACCTTGGCTGGAGATCCCCAACGTTCCGCCATCCCTTCTTAAAAGCTCGTCAGGTTGGTGGCCTGCTGTCTTTCCCTGTCCCCTTCTCCCTCAAGATATCAGTGGGCGTCAAATACTCCAAGTCCCTTTCCTCATTATATGTCCAATAAATTTCAACTCTTTCTGATTCTGAGGTTTGGTGTCTTTTTTAACACTATTTACACTGTTCGGACTCTTGTCCACACCTTTGTACACGGCTGTTGCACACTCAGGCCTTCTTCAGTTGTTTGGAATTTTGAACTGAACCATTTCGTCAACCAGGGTATATAGTTCTAGTTCTACGTGCCATGCCTCTTCCGGATTTCTAAGTAACTCAAATTTCCAAATTTTCGTTTCCCTCTGCTCTGAGGATTTATTGAACTCACAACACTTTGGGTCATGTCATTGAATTACTTCAACTAACGCTTTTATCCACTTGGCTATGCATTAAATAATGTAAATAATTTAAAAAATTCAAAAATATAGACAGGTGTCTTTTTTTCTATTTTCTTCCTTGATGACGCACTCCGTTCCTGGAATTCTCTGCCTCCTTTTATAGAACTATATCTCTGTCCCAACTACTTTTATTTACCTATGTGAGAATATTGTACAGCATTGACTTGCAGACATCACCTAACCTTTTGAGATTTCAATGGTTTACTTGAATTCATTTCCTGGGTTTTTGAAGGACATTCTTATTCGGCGGTTGTCTTGCAACAGAAGAAAAGCTAAAGACAAATGTTTGCCTGGCATGTCTTCCATGTCTTCTTCTTATATTCTTGCAGATTACCTTAATTGTTTGGAGAAGAGCGTAATGAAAAAAAAAGTGGCCATTACGACTTTCCCGTACATTCATTTCACTGTAAATAATGCTAAACAGAAAGAAATAGATGAATATTTCATGCAATAGGCTAATGAACTATAATGATGTCAGTGTCTCTTTTTTTTCCTTTTTTATGTTCGGTAATTACGAACGAACAATACAATGAACTACTTAATTGTGGTCAGAATGTAGGTGAAAAGCAGATGAAATTACTGAAAAGAACAGAGTATTGTCAAGGAGCAAAAGATATCGACTCGCGAGCACACGTGAGGTAATCAAAACGGAATAAAGCAAAAACAAAGATAATAAAACCATCGAATAGGAATTGGATAACGCAAGGAATACATAAACTCTTGAAATGTTCCTTATTAAATTGTTATCATCCGTGTGACACTGCCTGTGTTCTGTATAGAAGACATGTTGTATTTCTTATTTACCGTTTAAATTTACGATATTGATGTATAAGACTTTGGATGTTTGGTTGCTACATTCATTTTGTATGTGCTTGTTTCCTTAAAGAATTAAATAATGTAAAAGACTTATCAATAATAGATACCCTAATTATATAGTGAACAATCAAATAAAATTTCTTTTAAGCAACAACAATTTTAACAATAAACATACTAGTGACAATAACGCTATTAACATATGTTACCAAAATAAAATGTAACCCAATTACAAAAGAGAAGAAACAGTAATAAAAAAAATCATACATCGATATATTAAAACAGCTTATAGAAATAGGTATATCAGAGTAATTATTTAAAATAAAAACAAAAATAAACTAGCATACGAGTTACTGAAAATAATATATCCCAAAATTCCAACCCCCTATATTAGACCAATATTGTGTATGAATGTACTTACCTACGCAGAGAACGTCTCTCTGTTAATAAAAAAAAGCAAAAACACAAGGCGTTTTACATAGGATATACCACAACTACATTCTCGCGAAGACTCGCCTTGACACTTTTGGGACCAGAATTCCATCATTAATAAGTGGCATGAGGATCATAATAAAGTTAGAAACCTACTCACAAACAATACCTTAATAGTAGGGAAATCAAATAATAAAAAGAGACTATGTTTCTTCAGAGACGAACTTTGGACAATTTGTGATGCAGACATTGGCTGACGATGTAACCTAATTCTGTCATGATTACCACACAGCCGACAAAACACACTAAACAATCCATCATCAACAGGCAGTAAAAATCTCCCGATAAACAAAAATTATAAATAATAACACAATCCATACAAGAAGAAAAAGAACAATAATAATAACAACAACAACAACAACAACAACAACAATAATAATAATAATAATAATAATAATAATAACAATAATAATAATAATAATAATAATAATAATTGTGGCTACTTGGTGCAGGGATGAAAGCTGAAACTGAAGGTTTTATCCTTGCTGCACAGGACCAATGCTTGTTAACTAGGAATTATCAAGCACATATACTAAAATATTGTGTTAGCCCAAAATGCAGATTCTGTGATAAATATCCAGAAACCATTGATCATCTTGTATCAGGTTGCACGATATGACAGAGTGGGCCAATATCTGCACTGGGAAATTTGCAAACTTCTCCGGGAAGGAAACTGAAAGAAACTGGTACGAACACCACCCAGACCCGGTTAAGGAGATATGACATGTTACAATTCTATGGAACTACACAATACACACTGACATGACAATCAAGGCCAACCGCCCAGACATTGTAATTAAAGACCACAAACAAAAAAAGTGCCACCTTATTGATATGACAGTCCCTGCAGACTGCAATGTGTCTTTGAAGACATTCGAAAAACTGTCAAAATACAAGGACCTTGAAATAGAAATTTCAAAAATGTGGCACATGGGAACATCAACAATCCCTGTTGTAGTTGGAGCCCTTGGACTGGTTGGAAAAGATTCCAGTAGACTAATTGAAGGGATCCCTGGAAGTCCATGCCTCAAAGAGATACAAAAAATTGTTCTGACAAGTACAGCCCACACTTTACGAAGGGCTTTATCTATGTATTTTTTCTTTTTTTTGCAGTGGAAAGTGTCATGACGCCATTAGGTCCCTTGGCGGGACCCGGAAAGAAATGTGTAAACGCCAGATATCAAGGAAAATAAAAATAATAATAATAATATTAATAGTAATAGAATTCAAACAAACACACACGAATATATCCATCCTCACTAAAAATGAAACATTTTCCGATGTCCACGATATTTCTTCAGTAGTGAAAACAATCATGTCAATTTAAACGTAAATTTAAACGGCATTTACGACCTATATTGGTTCTATTCACAACCATCGCACGCCCAACTAGAAACACAGAGACCTGGTGCACTACGTGCTCCAAGATCCCCAAACGACCCTCCGCAGGTTTTGAATTCGGAGTTGTCCTTCTCCTAGACCAGTTGCCATCCAAGGCTCAAAAACCCAGACTGTCCTGCTATTTACCCATAGCTGGAGGGCAAAGGAAGATTCATACCTTTCACAACGGTTTTAGCGCGTAAATGAATGTAATGGATTCAACTGGAATTCGAACTAGTCACTCGGATTCCTCAGTCCAAGCCGCTATCCATTACTCCGCCGTGACTATAAAAAACTAAACTACATAAAACAAAATAATTACATTTTACTTCTCTGACATTTTTAACGAAATAGTGTCATCCAAGAGACAGACTGTTTCGCTGTATCACAGCTCATCAGTTTGGCTAGACGCTAGTCGTAATAGTCCCTGTTTATAAACCCACACTTCCTCCCCAACGAGCTCAACCGAAATAATTTTTTCAGGAGCATATATATATATATATATATATATATATATATATATATATATATATATATGTATATATATATATATGTGTGTATGTATGTATGTATGTGTGTTCGTGTGTGCGTGCGTGTATGTATGTGTTACGCAATTAATTGTTTATTATTTCGATATTATCATCTCTTACTGTAAACGTTCTATTTAGTAGGAACACGTATTTGGTTAGCAACGTTTTTTTTTTTCTTATAAGTTAAAAACATAAACAAAGATAAAACGGGGGTGCCTAATTAAACTGGCGTAATTATTAACTATAAATTTTATAGTAATAAAATATATTGAGAGAAGGATACAGACAGAGACAGATAGACAGACAGACCGATAGACAGTTTGATAGACAGTTATCTATACAAACATTCAAAAGATGATGTTATTGCCAAACTAAAGTTGCCATTGGCAAGTTCAAGATTGTAGGTGCTGTGATTATAACGTGATACTCAAATGCACGCATACCTATTGCTTATTGTTACCTAACCTACTTAATTAGATTACCAGAATGCTTCGTTCTAGGTACCCGTGTTCAAATTGATATTATAAAGTTGTGATGAAACGGCTCTGCGAACTTTACGATTGCTGATGAATTAAAACGATGTGTCTGCCACACTTTTTCATTGAAGTTCAATGCATCAGCTCCTGAGACCATTAAAATATTTCTTCAGGTTTGTGAGAAAATTTGGTCCAAATTCATATTGTTTTTCCTTTCAAGTCTGATCAAATGCTGGTTCAAACTGATGAGCGTTGAAGGCAACCATTTATTAGGAAAAGGTAACAAAATGTGGAAAAATACTTTAACGCATATATGACAATAATCCAACAATTATAAATAGACTGGTATCACTTATTTGATCTCCTAGAATATAATCATGGTAAACCTTAAAATGGGATGTTTCTTTCCTGGTGCTTGATACTAGATCCGATGCATTTGCCCTTTGTGGTATGATTGAAGATTCGTGAGAAGGGCCACGGCGACCTAAATTTTATACCCCGTACTGTTATCAGTTATGTGCCATACTTGATAACGAGGCAGATTTTTTTCCCACAGTAGGTTGCCATTTCTTTCTGCGGCCGACCAGTTGCCATGCAAGGCTACAGAAACCGGTCTGTCCTGCTATTTACCCATAGCTGGCGTGTGTCGGGAGGGAGGACGAAGAAGAGGATTCATACCTTTCTCAAGCACGCAAGGGAATGTAGTAGATTCGATTAGAATTCGAACGGTGGTGAAAAAAATTAATTTACAATTAAAATATGGAAGCAAAAAAGCATTCATTGCAGTTAAAGTGGCCGCGATCAATCATACTAAAAAGAATAACCGGTACGGATAGTAGGAAGAATTCATTTGTTTTTTCCGATGCCAAGAGTATCATTCGCTGAGAATCTGTTCTTTCCGGCACTTTGGTGAATTCCTATTTATGAATTTACTGCGACATTTTGAGATGCTTGAGAGAAGACATATGGTGATACAAAGCGGAAGTGGAACGGTAATTTGCTGTTTTCCCAAGACGCACCTTCAAGAGTACGCAGTTTTTTGACAGAGGGCAATACAAGAGTCTCTCTGCACATTCTGTAATCATCGGATGTATTCTGCCGTCATGTAGCCGTGTTCAGTAAAATTAAATTGAAGTAGAAGTGATACCGCCGCTTCGAGACCGAAGTTGAAATTTAACCGAAATTGCTAGCGGTATTTGACAGCTGTCAGAAAGGTAACCTCCCTGGTGCTTTTGAAAGGTGGGAGAACTCGGATCACTGTATACATTCGATAAGGAAATATCGCCAAAGGGATTGATACCAAAGTTAAATAATATATTGTAGTGTACCTTTAATGGATAAACGGCGGAGTAATGGATAGCGGCTCGGATTGAGGAATTTGAAATTCAAAAGATCGAATTTCAGTCGGTTTCGTTGCATTTACTTACGTGCTAATACCCTTGGGAAAGGTATGAATCCATCTCTTCTCGACAGCTAGTGATAAATAGCAGGACATATCGGGACCTACAGCCGTCGTTGCCAAAGAATCTAGAAGAAGGAAAACTCTGAATTCCAACCACCTTTTGTCTTGTAGGTCCTACCATTTTATGGAAAGGCTAAAAGAATGTAACTTCAAAAACAAATCTAACTCGCATATCGTCTACAAGAAAGAAAGTGGCAACTGTAGTTCGATCTGCGACAGAAATTAATGGCATCCTCGATAGTTCGAACAAACTCAAGACTGGGACATAGCACGGCGGCGTGAACGTCTCTGATTTTGGACCACTCGCCCATGGGAGAATAAACCACGGTACTTTAGATGACGATGGTACCTTTGGAGTTTTAGTCACTATGTATCATGATGGATTTTACGTTAAATGTCTAGATAATACGAAGCAATATTTATTAATGTTTATAAGAACGCATGCTTCCTTATATATCAGTATATCAATAAGTCTTTAGCGAGATGAGAAAAATCGCTGAGGAAATAATTTAACCAGAAATTTTTTCGTCTTAATACATTTAATTCAACGCTTCTCTGTTAATTTAAACATTATAAGGGGACAATGTAAAATCAAAATCTTGAACAGGAACCTCGATGATATATTGAAAGGAGAAAACGCTTTTCTTCACTAAATGAGGAGAAAAGACAACAAGAATTGTCTTCTATACAATGTTGTTACTTTAAAGAGCTTAAACATCTATAGTGCACATATTTCTGCCTGTTTCTCTCTATATCTATCTATCTATCTATCTATCTATCTATATATCTAAATATATACTCATTCAGTTTTATCGATATATGTTTATGACCCTGGGTTTCACGTTTTTGAGATCATCTGACAAACTGGCTTATTTTTAAAAACTGGATCTATCTATGCTTGTTTGATTATGTTTAGTGGTGGGAGGGAGAATTTACATCTGTGTTTGTTTGGGGTGACACTCTCATACACATAGACACACATACATACAGGTGTAGACATTTTAGTTCACAGGAACACATCCATATAGACGATTCGAGCCTAAACATAGATACACATCAATTCGTTCAAGCATACGCAGTTGTAATTCTTCTTCGGTGTCGAGACCGTGGCTATTATTATATGTAGCGATGTTGCTTTGAACAAGGAGCGGATAGAGGTGTTCTTGACGGTACTATATATGAACAAGTTATATTTAGGTAGCAAGTATATATCCAAACAATCTTCATTAAAAAGAGCCGACATGATGTCTGTTTTTTTTTAATTGTATTTTCCCATTTTTCAGATATAGTGTTTTGTATTGGTTATAAGTTAATGGTGTCTTCATGTCTGCTTGCATCAGGGTGTTGTCTTACTTCATTTTTCTAAATTTCATTAAGACTAATATCTTTTGTCCATCGACGACCTGGTTAAGGAAGTTATTGTTGATTAGATTTTGTTTAGTGTTATATATTTCCTTCTAGAATAGTGTGAATAAAAAAGATATTATTTTGTCCCGGTAAGACATGTTTTATTTTTCTAACAGTTATTTTTCCCCTGTGAGGACATTCGCTTTTGTAATTGAGTCGGCACGTATTTCTGCTAATAAATTTCTAAATAAAGAGTAGTGGTAAAGTTATGGCTGTTGGTATCGGTTAAGATGCCGAAAAAGGGGACTTTATGAGTAGTATTGAGTTCTTAAGTCTAGGAAGGAGTTATCCTCAAAGATTCCTTTCAGTTTTTTTAAAATTTAATCTAGGTTTTGGCTAATATTAAGATTTCGTCGACATGACAATATGTGACAGTATGACAGTATGTGATTGTTAGAATTATTAAAGAGGTAGGTTTTTACTCGTATCATTATAGTAGGCCCGAGAGGCCAACCCATCTCTACACCATGAATATATCTGTAAATTTTGACATAGTGTTCTTAAAAAATGGTACTTATATCGTGCAACATAGAAGCAGTTAAGGCAGAACAGTTGATTTAATTTTAGGAGGTAGGAACGAGGATTTGTGTATGATTATTTCGATAGTTTTTTGATTGGGATATGGGTATAGGCTTTCGACGTCATACAAGGGTATGATCCTAGTTATCTGATTTATTATACTATATTATGTCGAGGTGTTCACTAGTAGAGTTAATGCTAAACTTCCCGGGTAAGTATGGTATTATCAGTTGGTTTAGAGGTTTTGCTAATTGGCATACAGGGTTAGGAGTTGTGACATTAGTGGGGCGTTAGGTTTTTGCGTCTTTATGTTTCTAATATAGGTAGACAGGGTAATACTCCCCGACAATTATTTTGAATTTCACTAATACGATCACCGCGTTTTTAGCCGTAATTAATTTATTAATCTGTGTCTTGAGGGGCAGGTGGTGTTTCTGTTTATTTTTTTTAGAATTTCACTTTGTTGCTGAAAATGGAGTTTTTTTTTATTATAGTATTATAAAACAAACATCATTTACTTGGTCAAAACAATCTCTTCTTTGGTAATCATTCTATAAGTAACTGACCAACAGTATAAAAATCTCTAATTAATAATATTATCACTAATCACGTCGTAGAGGAAGAAAAAATTAGCCTTGCAAAATTTAGAGAAAAATAGTAACAATCAACCCCTATGTAAAACTAACATGCTTTATGAATTATCATGTCATCTGGGAAATTGTATCTCCAGCAATAATAATAAAAAACTGCTTTATATTCTTACATACGTCACATATGCTCAATAGTGTCTCGGAAGTTGACGTGGCAACGGCCGACCACATATCGACCAGCACATCACGATCAACCAAAATACAACTATTAGCATAAGAAAAAAATAGTGGGTAATACCAAAATATTCCAGCGCACCCAATGCAACGAAAGGCTAATAACCTTAGAAGCTTTTATTATACAAAATAAACAGCCACAAAATAATAAAATGTCAAATCACACGGTAGGAGGTATTGAAGTTTATATGATATACTTACTAAGCGCATATCTATTTATCTATCTATCTATCTCTCTCTCTATATATATATATATCTATATATATATATATATATATATATATATATATATATATATATATATATATATATATGTCTGTCTTATATATGCGCGGTATTTATTGAAAAGTGATCAATATCAGTGATAGAGCTAACATATTCTGTTGTATGGATATGAGTTTGTAACTCTAGGTTTCATGCTTTTGCGATCATCAGACAAACCAATTTATTTTTAAAAAATTTAATCTATTTATGTTAGTTTGTATTCGCTTATGTTTTGTGGTGCTATATATATATATATATATATATATATATATATATGAAGAAATATAGTCTTAAAGTGTGCTATATCTATGGGATAATGTGCTCAATATCAGAGATAGAGTGTGTGTAAATATAAAAGTGAACAGCATGAAACAGACTGTGGCCTCTAAGTGTTGACTTCTATGTTCACTTTTATATATATATATATATATATATATATATATATATATATGTATATATATAATAAATATATTTTTCCTCATCGGTAGCATAACTCTGAAATTATGCAACGGTAAGTTTGCAATCAGTACCTGACGGTTGCATTGTGCATTAAACTCTGAGTTGTCCTCTCGGTGGGGGAAAATGTATATTTATTATTAATATAAATTATAGCTCTCTTATTATATATCGAGCACTATTTTATTAGCACCAGCACTCAACGTGCGAAATTTTATATTCAAATCTCTCTCCTGCTCTCTCTCTCTCTCTCTCTCTCTGTATATATATGTATATATATATATATATATATATATATATATATATATATATATATATATATATATATATATATATATATATAAGGCGTCCATTTTGGAAGATAATCGTTAAATATGACGTCATTGTAGATTATTTCAAACATCCAGCTTTACAGATAATACCAAGATGTAAACAAAGGAAATCCGACTACCACACTGACAGCATATATCATGCGTTCCTGTATGTTGCCGATAATGGTTCTCCACCACTTCCTGTCTTTTTTAACCCTTAGTATTTTTTAAATATTTTTCTGTAATGCCTGTTCTGCCAGCCATATACATAAGATCGTTCGGTAGATTATGCACTGTTTTCTTCTGTTCCTCTTGTGCATTGGTTTTATCTGTAAAGCTGTATCTTGCTTTCAATCCTCCCTGTGAATATCATATTTTTCAAGCCCTCTTTCCTCATTATGTGCTTTAGAAATTTCAGCTGCCTCTTTCTGATGGTACGTAGAAGTGTTTTTGTTGTTGCTCACGTGTTCAGTCCATAATATTCTCATTATCCTTATGTAGAACCACATTTCTGCTATCTCAAGTTTCTTCTATTTCTGTCATAAGATGGTCCAGTATTCACGACTATAAAGTGGGGGGCGATATTACATAACATTCCCCTATTCTTTTCTTTGTTTCCAATGAGATTCTCCTGTTTCTTAATACTTTGCTTACATTCTAGTAGGCATCTTTCGTTATCCATTTGCGCCTTCATATTACACTGTTTCATTGTCAGTGCTCTGGTAAAAAAAACTGCCTAAATGAGTAGATGTTTGCATTTGTGCATGTTTGGTGTCTCTATTTTGTAACATTGGACTCTTTGGTTTTTACTGCCAAACAGACATTCTGTCTCTTTACAGTCGATGTTGTGTTCATTCGTTTGCCTTTCCTTTACTACCTTCTCTAGGAATTCCTGTAGTTTCATTTCTGCGTCTATTACCATCATTGTATCATCTGTATATCTCATTTGGGTCGAAAATACATGAACAAAACATCACAGACATGAAATCTGTTCTTTTTCTCCACACATTTTACCCCAATAAAAAAACATCTTATTCGAAAATTGTAAATTTAAATAGGCAAATCAAGTTTGCATGGATATAGTTTCAAATATTATAGCGTCGTCTATATGTAAAAAAAGGTTAAAAAAAATGGAAGCCTTATTAATAAAAACAAAAAAATAATCACTATAATAACGTTTGATCTAATAAAAAAAGGTCGGATTAAAAATGACTCGATTAATTCTTTAGAAATGTTGTTGGTTACGTTTCGGACCCCACATCCGAACATTTATGGGTCCTCAAGAAACATAGTCTGAGTGAAGGGAATGTGCTTTCCTCAAATTGGGTAAAAAAAGAGCCTTGCCTACTTTAAAGATCTTCGTTATTTCTACATATCTCCCTTGTTAACGACCCAATCAAATACTAACACACGCACGCACACACGCACACACACACAAATATATATATATGTATGTATGTATGTATTGACTAAATTGTAAGACAAAATGGAAAAGGTTTGTGTCTGTTTATGTATGAATATGTTTTTTTAGGTATATCTTTAAAATGTATCAGATTGATTTGAGCATCTGTGATTTGTGTATGTATATTCACATGTACGTCTCACTATTTATGTATATGCAAAATTATGTGTGTGTTTCAACAGTTATATATATGTAGATATATACACGCGGCGCACCAGTTTTTCCTGCGTAGGAAAATAATATCTTCCTATATTTATGCTTGTTAAAATACTCCATGTTATTTCTAAATGTAATGCTAGAAAATTGACCTCTGACATCTATATGCTAATTTATCGGCAACATTTCTCAAGTTGAAAAGAGAATGACAAAGACTGGAACAAAATCAATTTGTTGCTCGTTTCTTTGACGTTTGCAAATTCAGATTCAATTGTAAAATATCTTTCTCACACTTAACTGTCTCAGTATTATCGGTATATCATCTTTAAGCATTACAAGTTATTACAAGTTTTGCAAAAAGCGTAAAGCGACAATTCGAAATGATTCTTTTGTGATGATGAAATGTAGAACGTCTCGAAATGAGTAATTTATGATTAATGTTCAAATATCCAGGCGAATTATTAAAGGAATACAAAAAATTATTAAAGAAAATACCCCTGGGAAAAGTCTAAATCCATCTCTCCCTCTAACTATGGGTTAAATAGTATGGCTGCCTGGGCTCTCCAGCTGTTGTTGCTAACCAGTCTCAGAGAAAGGCAAAAACCATGATAAATGTCGATGCTCTCCGACCGTCAGAAAGGAGAATAAAAAGTATTAAGAAAGTAAAAATAAACGTTATTTCCACGTAGTATAAAATGGCCTAACGACGATTTAAGCGCCCAAGACCCAATCCAACACTTTATAACAATTTTCCTTTTTAAAAATTGATGCTTCAAGAGATTCAGAAAAGACTTGGGTATTGCGGCATAGTAAAAAAATTGGCGCTATTTTATCCTTATTTTTATTTAGAAATCATTTGCTTTCTTTTTAAATTATGATCTATAGAAAAACGCCTTTATCTTCTTTTGTCATCTAATTTCACGGCAGAATAAATCGAACTAGTACGGATTTCAGCAGCATGTGATTTTTATGTGCTCCACAAAGATTATATTGTGGAAAAAAAACAAAAAAAATATTTAAAGATCTTGTCACGTAACATTGTAAAATGATGTACGTTTAAATGAAACATAAAAGGATTATAAATATTGCTGTTTAATTTAAAAAATAATATTCTTTGTTACCAATTTTCATTTTTGCTTTTCCCACTTATCCCGTATCGGAAGTATATCTAAGAAAAGCCGTATATCGGCATAAATGTAAGATAAGAGGTTACTTAATGTCCATATATCGGCCGAAATGTAAGAGGTTACTTAATGTCCATATATCGGCCGAAAAGTAAGATATGAGGTTACTTAATGTCCATATATCGGCCGAAATGTAAGAGGTTAATTAATGTCCATATATCGGCCGAAATGTAAGATATGAGGTTACTTAATGTCCATATATCGGCCGAAATGTGAGAGGTTACTTAATGTTCATATATCGTCCGAAATGTAAGATATGAGGTTAATTAATATCCATATATCGGCCGAAATGTAAGAGTTTACTTAATGTCCATATATCGGCCGAAATGTATGATATGAGGTTACTTAATGTCCATATATCGGCCGAAATGTAAGAGGTTACGTAATGTCCATATATCGGCCGAAATGTAAGAGGTTACTTAATGTCCATATATCGGCCGAAATGTAAGATATGAGGTTACTTAATGTCCATATCTCGGCCGAAATGTAAGAGGTTACTTAATGTCCATATATCGGCCGAAATGTAAGAGGTTACTTAATGTCCATATATCGGCCGAAATGTAAGATATGAGGTTACTTAATGTCCATATATCGGCCGAAATGTGAGAGGTTACTTAATGTCCATATATCGGCCGAAATGTAAGATATGAGGTTATTAATGTCCATATATCGGCCGAAATGTAAGAGGTTACTTAATGTCCATATATCGGCCGAAATGTAAGATATGAGGTTACTTAATGTCCATATATCGGCCGAAATGCAAGATATGAGGTTACTTAATGTCCATATATCGGCCGAAATGTAAGAGGTTACTTAATGTCCATATATCGGCCGAAATGTAAGATATGAGGTTACTTAATGTCCATATCTCGGCCGAAATGTGAGAGATTACTTAATGTCCATATATCGGCCGAAATGTAAGAGGTTACTTAATGTCCATATATCGGCCGAAATGTGAGCGGTTACTTAATGTCCATATATCGGCCGAAATGTAAGAGGTTACTTAATGTCCATATATCGGCCGAAATGTAAGATATGAGGTTACTTAATGTCCATATATCGGCCGAAATGTAAGATATGAGGTTACTTAATGTCCATATATCGGCCGAAATGTGAGAGGTTACTTAATGTCCATATATCGGCCGAAATGTAAGATATGAGGTTACTTAATGTCCATATATCGGCCGAAATGTAAGAGGTTACTTAATGTCCATATATCGGCCGAAATGTAAGAGGTTACTTAATGTCCATATATCGGCCGAAATGTAAGATATGAGGTTACTTAATGTCCATATATCGGCCGAAATGTAAGAGGTTACTTAATGTCCATATATCGGCCGAAATGTAAGAGGTTACTTAATGTCCATATATCGGCCGAAATGTGAGAGGTTACTTAATGTCCATATATCGGCCGAAATGTAAGATATGAGGTTACTTAATGTCCATATATCGGCCGAAATGTAAGAGGTTACTTAATGTCCATATATAGGCCGATATGTAAGATATGAGGTTACTTAATGTCCATATATCGGCTGAAATGTGAGAGGTTAATTAATGTCCATATATCGGCCGAAATGTAAGAGGTTACTTAATGTCCATATATCGGCCGAAATGTAAGATATGAGGTTACTTAATGTCCATATATCGGCCGAAATGCAAGATATGAGGTTACTTAATGTCCATATATCGGCCGAAATGTAAGAGGTTACTTAATGTCCATATATCGGCCGAAATGTAAGATATCAGGTTACTTAATGTCCATATATCGGCCGAAATGTAAGATGTTACTTAATGTCCATATATCGGCCGAAATGTAAGAGGTTACTTAATGTCCATATATCGGCCGAAATGTAAGATATGAGGTTACTTAATGTCCATATATCGGCCGAAATGTATGATATAAGGTTATTTAATGTCCATATATCGGCCGAAATGTGAGAGGTTACTTAATGTCCATATATCGGCCGAAATGTAAGATATGAGGTTACTTAATGTCCATATATCGGCCGAAATGTAAGAGGTTACTTAATGTCCATATATCGGCCGAAATGTAAGATATGAGGTTACTTAATGTCCATATATCGGCCCAAATGTAAGAGGTTACTTAATGTACATATATCGGCCGAAATGTAAGATATGAGGTTACTTAATGTCCATATATCGGCCGAAATGTAAGAGGTTACTTAATGTCCATATATCGGCCGAAATGTAAGATATGAGGTTACTTAATGTCCATATATCGGCCGAAATGTAAGAGGTTACTTAATGTCCATATATCGGCCGAAATGTAAGATATGAGGTTACTTAATGTCCATATATCGGCCGAAATGTAAGATATGCGGTTACTTAATGTCCATATATCGGCCGAAATGTAAGAGGTTACTTAATGTCCATATATCGGCCGAAATGTAAGATATGAGGTTACTTAATGTCCATATATCGGCCGAAATGTAAGATGTTACTTAATGTCCATATATCGGCCGAAATGTAAGATAAGAGGTTACTTAATGTCCATATATCGGCCGAAATGTAAGATATGAGGTTACTTAATGTCCATATATCGGCCGAAATGTAAGAGGTTACTTAATGTCCATATATCGGCCGAAATGTAAGAGGTTACTTAATGTCCATATATCGGTAGAAATGTAAGAGGTTACTTAATGTCCATATATCGGCCGAAATGTGAGAGGTTACTTAATGTCCATATATCGGCAAAAATGTAAGATATGAGGTTACTTAATGTCCATATATCGGCCGAAATGTAAGAGGTTACTTAATGTCCATATATAGACCGATATGTAAGATATGAGGTTACTTAATGTCCATATATCGGCTGAAATATGAGAGGTTACTTAATGTCCATATATCGGCCGAAATGTCAGAGGTTACTTAATGTCCATATATCGGCCGAAATGTAAGATATGAGGTTACTTAATGTCCATATATCGGCCGAAATGCAAGATATGAGGTTACTTAATGTCCATATATCGGCCGAAATGTAAGAGGTTACTTAATGTCCATATATCGGCCGAAATGTAAGATATGAGGTTACTTAATGTCCATATATCGGCCGAAATGTAAGAGGTTACTTAATGTCCATATATCGGCCGAAATGTAAGATATGAGGTTACTTAATGTCCATATATCGGCCGAAATGTAAGAGGTTACTTAATGTCCATATATCGGCCGAAATGTAAGATATGAGGTTACTTAATGTCCATATATCAGCCGAAATGTAAGATATGCGGTTACTTAATGTCCATATATCGGCCGAAATGTAAGAGGTTACTTAATGTCCATATATCGGCCGAAATGTAAGATATGAGGTTACTTAATGTCCATATATCGGCCGAAATGTAAGATGTTACTTAATGTCCATATATCGGCCGAAATGTAAGATAAGAGGTTACTTAATGTCCATATATCGGCCGAAATGTAAGATATGAGGTTACTTAATGTCCATATATCGGCCGAAATGTAAGAGGTTACTTAATGTCCATATATCGGCCGAAATGTAAGATATGAGGTTACTTAATGTCCATATATCGGCCGAAATGTAAGAGGTTACTTAATGTCCATATATCGGCCGAAATGTAAGAGGTTACTTAATGTCCATATATCGGTAGAAATGTAAGAGGTTACTTAATGTCCATATATCGGCCGAAATGTGAGAGGTTACTTAATGTCCATATATCGGCAGAAATGTAAGATATGAGGTTACTTAATGTCCATATATCGGCCGAAATGTAAGAGGTTACTTAATGTCCATATATAGACCGATATGTAAGATATGAGGTTACTTAATGTCCATATATCGGCTGAAATGTGAGAGGTTACTTAATGTCCATATATCGGCCGAAATGTCAGAGGTTACTTAATGTCCATATATCGGCCGAAATGTAAGATATGAGGTTACTTAATGTCCATATATCGGCCGAAATGCAAGATATGAGGTTACTTAATGTCCATATATCGGCCGAAATGTAAGAGGTTACTTAATGTCCATTTATCGGCCGAAATGTAAGATATGAGGTTACTTAATGTCCATATATCGGCCGAAATGTAAGAGGTTACTTAATGTCCATATATCGGCCGAAATGTAAGATATGAGGTTACTTAATGTCCATATATCGGCCGAAATGTAAGAGGTTACTTAATGTCCATATATCGGCCGAAATGTAAGATATGAGGTTACTTAATGTCCATATATCGGCCGAAATGTAAGAGGTTACTTAATGTCCATATATCGGCCGAAAATTAAGATATGAGGTTACTTAATGTCCATATATCGGCCGAAATGTGAGAGGTTACTTAATGTCCATATATCGGCCGAAATGTAAGAGGTTACTTAATGTCCAAATATCGGCCGAAATGTAAGATATGAGGTTACTTAATGTCCATATATCGGCCTAAATATAAGAGGTTACTTAATGTCCATATGTCGGCCGAAATGTAAGAGGTTACTTAATGTCCATATATCAGCCGAAATGTAAGAGGTTACTTAATGTCCATATATCGGCCGAAATGTAAGATATGAGGTTACTTAATGTCCATATATCGGCCGAAATGTAAGAGGTTACTTAATGTCCATATATCGGCCGAAAATTAAGATATGAGGTTACTTAATGTCCATATATCGGCCGAAATGTGAGAGGTTACTTAATGTCCATATATCGGCCGAAATGTAAGATATGAGGTTACTTAATGTCCATATATCGGCCGAAATGTAAGAGGTTACTTAATGTCCATATATCGGCCGAAATGTAAGATATGAGGTTACTTAATGTCCATATATCGGCCGAAATATAAGAGGTTACTTAATGTCCATATATCGGCCGAAATGTAAGATATCAGGTTACTTAATGTCCATATATCGGCCGAAATGTAAGAGGTTACTTAATGTCCATATATCGGCCGAAATGTAAGATATGAGGTTACTTAATGTCCATATATCGGCCGAAATGTAAGAGGTTACTTAATGTCCATTTATCGGCCGAAATGTAAGATATGAGGTTACTTAATGTCCATATATCGGCCGAAATGTAAGAGGCTACTTAATGTCCATATATCGGCCGAAATGTAAGATATGAGGTTACTTAATGTCCATATATCGGCCGAAATGTAAGAGGTTACTTAATGTCCATATATCGGCCGAAATGTAAGATATGAGGTTACTTAATGTCCATATATCGGCCGAAATGTAAGAGGTTACTTAATGTCCATATATCGGCCGAAAATTAAGATATGAGGTTACTTAATGTCCATATATCGGCCGAAATGTGAGAGGTTACTTAATGTCCATATATCGGCCGAAATGTAAGAGGTTACTTAATGTCCATATATCGGCCGAAATGTAAGATATGAGGTTACTTAATGTCCATATATCGGCCGAAATATAAGAGGTTACTTAATGTCCATATATCGGCCGAAATGTAAGAGGTTACTTAATGTCCATATATCAGCCGAAATGTAAGAGGTTACTTAATGTCCATATATCGGCCGAAATGTAAGATATGAGGTTACTTAATGTCCATATATCTGCCGAAATGTAAGAGGTTACTTAATGTCCATATATCGGCCGAAAATTAAGATATGAGGTTACTTAATGTCCATATATCGGCCGAAATATAAGAGGTTACTTAATGTCCATATGTCGGCCGAAATGTAAGAGGTTACTTAATGTCCATATATCAGCCGAAATGTAAGAGGTTACTTAATGTCCATATATCGGCCGAAATGTAAGATATGAGGTTACTTAATGTCCATATATCGGCCGAAATGTAAGAGGTTACTTAATGTCCATATATCGGCCGAAAATTAAGATATGAGGTTACTTAATGTCCATATATCGGCCGAAATGTGAGAGGTTACTTAATGTCCATATATCGGCCGAAATGTAAGATATGAGGTTACTTAATGTCCATATATCGGCCGAAATGTAAGAGGTTACTTAATGTCCATATATCGGCCGAAATGTAAGATATGAGGTTACTTAATGTCCATATATCGGCCGAAATATAAGAGGTTACTTAATGTCCATATATCGGCCGAAATGTAAGATATCAGGTTACTTAATGTCCATATATCGGCCGAAATGTAAGAGGTTACTTAATGTCCATATATCGGCCGAAATGTAAGATATGAGGTTACTTAATGTCCATATATCGGCCGAAATGTAAGAGGTTACTTAATGTCCATTTATCGGCCGAAATGTAAGATATGAGGTTACTTAATGTCCATATATCGGCCGAAATGTAAGAGGCTACTTAATGTCCATATATCGGCCGAAATGTAAGATATGAGGTTACTTAATGTCCATATATCGGCCGAAATGTAAGAGGTTACTTAATGTCCATATATCGGCCGAAATGTAAGATATGAGGTTACTTAATGTCCATATATCGGCCGAAATGTAAGAGGTTACTTAATGTCCATATATCGGCCGAAAATTAAGATATGAGGTTACTTAATGTCCATATATCGGCCGAAATGTGAGAGGTTACTTAATGTCCATATATCGGCCGAAATGTAAGAGGTTACTTAATGTCCATATATCGGCCGAAATGTAAGATATGAGGTTACTTAATGTCCATATATCGGCCGAAATGTAAGAGGTTACTTAATGTCCATATATCGGCCGAAATGTAAGAGGTTACTTAATGTCCATATATCAGCCGAAATGTAAGAGGTTACTTAATGTCCATATATCGGCCGAAATGTAAGATATGAGGTTACTTAATGTCCATATATCTGCCGAAATGTAAGAGGTTACTTAATGTCCATATATCGGCCGAAAATTAAGATATGAGGTTACTTAATGTCCATATATCGGCCGAAATGTGAGAGGTTACTTAATGTCCATATATCGGCCGAAATGTAAGATATGAGGTTACTTAATGTCCATATATCGGCCGAAATGTAAGAGGTTACTTAATGTCCATATATCGGCCGAAATGTAAGATATGAGGTTACTTGATGTCCATATATCGGCCGAAATGTAAGAGGTTACTTAATGTCCATATATCGGCCGAAATGTAAGATATGAGGTTACTTAATGTCCATATATCGGCCGAAATATAAGAGGTTACTTAATGTCCATATATCGGCCGAAATGTAAGATATCAGGTTACTTAATGTCCATATATCGGCCGAAAAGTAAGAGGTTACTTAATGTCCATATATCGGCCGAAATGTAAGATATGAGGTTACTTAATGTCCATATATCGGCCGAAATGTAAGAGGTTACTTAATGTCCATATATCGGCCGAAATGTAAGATATGAGGTTACTTAATGTCCATATATCGGCCGAAATGTAAGAGGTTACTTAATGTCCATATATCGGCCGAAATGTAAGATATGAGGTTACTTAATGTCCATATATCGGCCGAAATGTAAGATATGCGGTTACTTAATGTCCATATATCGGCCGAAATGTAAGAGGTTACTTAATGTCCATATATCGGCCGAAATGTAAGATATGAGGTTACTTAATGTCCATATATCGGCCGAAATGTAAGATGTTACTTAATGTCCATATATCGGCCGAAATGTAAGATAAGAGGTTACTTAATGTCCATATATTGGCCGAAATGTAAGATATGAGGTTACTTAATGTCCATATATCGGCCGAAATGTAAGAGGTTACTTAATGTCCATATATCGGCCGAAATGTAAGATATGAGGTTACTTAATGTCCATATATCGGCCGAAATGTAAGAGGTTACTTAATGTCCATATATCGGCCGAAATGTAAGAGGTTACTTAATGTCCATATATCGGCCGAAATGTAAGAGGTTACTTAATGTCCATATATCGGCCGAAAATTAAGATATGAGGTTACTTAATGTCCATATATCGGCCGAAATGTGAGAGGTTACTTAATGTCCATATATCGGCCGAAATGTAAGAGGTTATTTAATGTCCATATATCAGCCGAAATGTAAGAGGTTACTTAATGTCCATATATCGGCCGAAATGTAAGATATGAGGTTACTTAATGTCCATATATCGGCCGAAATATAAGAGGTTACTTAATGTCCATATATCGGCCGAAATGTATGATATGAGGTTATTTAATGTCCATATATCGGCCGAAATGTGAGAGGTTATTTAATGTCCATATATCGGCTGAAATGTAAGATATGAGGTTATTTAATGTCAATATATCGGCCGAAATGTAAGAGGTTACTTAATGTCCATATATCGGCCGAAATGTAAGATATGAGGTTACTTAATGTCCATATATCGGCCGAAATGTAAGAGGTTACTTAATGTCCATATATCGGCCGAAATGTAAGATATGAGTTTACTTAATGTCCATATATCGGCCGAAATGTAAGAGGTTACTTAATGTCCATATATCGGCCGAAATGTAAGAGGTTACTTAATGTCCATATATCGGCCGAAATGTAAGATATGAGGTTACTTAATGTCCATATATCGGCCGAAATATAAGAGGTTACTTAATGTCCATATATCGGCTGAAATGTATGATATGAGGTTATTTAATGTCCATATATCGGCCGAAATGTGAGAGGTTACTTAATGTCCATATATCGGCCGAAATGTAAGTTATGAGGTTACTTAATGTCCATATATCGGCCGAAATGTAAGAGGTTACTTAATGTCCATATATCGGCCGAAATGTAAGATATGAGGTTACTTAATGTCCATATATCGGCCGAAATGTAAGAGGTTACTTAATGTCCATATATCGGCCGAAATGTAAGATATGAGGTTACTTAATGTCCATATATCGGCCGAAATGTAAGAGGTTACTTAATGTCCATATATCGGCCGAAATGTAAGATATGAGGTTACTTAATGTCCATATATCGGCCGAAATGTAAGATGTTACTTAATGTCCATATATCGGCCGAAATGTAAGATAAGAGGTTACTTAATGTCCATATATCGGCCGAAATGTAAGATATGAGGTTACTTAATGTCCATATATCGGCCGAAATGTAAGAGGTTACTTAATGTCCATATATCGGCCGAAATGTAAGAGGTTACTTAATGTCCATATATCGGCCGAAATGTAAGAGGTTACTTAATGTCCATATATCGGCCGAAAATTAAGATATGAGGTTACTTAATGTCCATATATCGGCCGAAATGTGAGAGGTTACTTAATGTCCATATATCGGCCGAAATGTAAGAGGTTATTTAATGTCCATATATCAGCCGAAATGTAAGAGGTTACTTAATGTCCATATATCGGCCGAAATGTAAGATATGAGGTTACTTAATGTCCATATATCGGCCGAAATATAAGAGGTTACTTAATGTCCATATATCGGCCGAAATGTATGATATGAGGTTATTTAATGTCCATATATCGGCCGAAATGTGAGAGGTTATTTAATGTCCATATATCGGCTGAAATGTAAGATATGAGGTTATTTAATGTCAATATATCGGCCGAAATGTAAGAGGTTACTTAATGTCCATATATCGGCCGAAATGTAAGATATGAGGTTACTTAATGTCCATATATCGGCCGAAATGTAAGAGGTTACTTAATGTCCATATATCGGCCGAAATGTAAGATATGAGTTTACTTAATGTCCATATATCGGCCGAAATGTAAGAGGTTACTTAATGTCCATATATCGGCCGAAATGTAAGAGGTTACTTAATGTCCATATATCGGCCGAAATGTAAGATATGAGGTTACTTAATGTCCATATATCGGCCGAAATATAAGAGGTTACTTAATGTCCATATATCGGCTGAAATGTATGATATGAGGTTATTTAATGTCCATATATCGGCCGAAATGTGAGAGGTTACTTAATGTCCATATATCGGCCGAAATGTAAGTTATGAGGTTACTTAATGTCCATATATCGGCCGAAATGTAAGAGGTTACTTAATGTCCATATATCGGCCGAAATGTAAGATATGAGGTTACTTAATGTCCATATATCGGCCGAAATGTAAGAGGTTACTTAATGTCCATATATCGGCCGAAATGTAAGATATGAGGTTACTTAATGTCCATATATCGGCCGAAATGTAAGAGGTTACTTAATGTCCATATATCGGCCGAAATGTAAGATATGAGGTTACTTAATGTCCATATATCGGCCGAAATGTAAGATGTTACTTAATGTCCATATATCGGCCGAAATGTAAGATAAGAGGTTACTTAATGTCCATATATCGGCCGAAATGTAAGATATGAGGTTACTTAATGTCCATATATCGGCCGAAATGTAAGAGGTTACTTAATGTCCATATATCGGCCGAAATGTAAGAGGTTACTTAATGTCCATATATCGGCCGAAATGTAAGAGGTTACTTAATGTCCATATATCGGCCGAAAATTAAGATATGAGGATACTTAATGTCCATATATCGGCCGAAATGTGAGAGGTTACTTAATGTCCATATATCGGCCGAAATGTAAGAGGTTATTTAATGTCCATATATCAGCCGAAATGTAAGAGGTTACTTAATGTCCATATATCGGCCGAAATGTAAGATATGAGGTTACTTAATGTCCATATATCGGCCGAAATATAAGAGGTTACTTAATGTCCATATATCGGCCGAAATGTATGATATGAGGTTATTTAATGTCCATATATCGGCCGAAATGTGAGAGGTTATTTAATGTCCATATATCGGCTGAAATGTAAGATATGAGGTTACTTAATGTCCATATATCGGCCGAAATGTAAGAGGTTACTTAATGTCCATATATCGGCCGAAATGTAAGATATGAGGTTACTTAATGTCCATATATCGGCCGAAATGTAAGAGGTTACTTAATGTCCATATATCGGCCGAAATGTAAGATATGAGTTTACTTAATGTCCATATATCGGCCGAAATGTAAGAGGTTACTTAATGTCCATATATCGGCCGAAATGTAAGAGGTTACTTAATGTCCATATATCGGCCGAAATGTAAGATATGAGGTTACTTAATGTCCATATATCGGCCGAAATATAAGAGGTTACTTAATGTCCATATATCGGCTGAAATGTATGATATGAGGTTATTTAATGTCCATATATCGGCCGAAATGTGAGAGGTTACTTAATGTCCATATATCGGCCGAAATGTAAGTTATGAGGTTACTTAATGTCCATATATCGGCCGAAATGTAAGAGGTTACTTAATGTCCATATATCGGCCGAAATGTAAGATATGAGGTTACTTAATGTCCATATATCGGCCGAAATGTAAGATATGAGGTTACTTAATGTCCATATATCGGTCGAAATGTAAGATATGCGGTTACTTAATGTCCATATATCGGCCGAAATGTAAGAGGTTACTTAATGTCCATATATCGGCCGAAATGTAAGATATGAGGTTACTTAATGTCCATATATCGGCCGAAATGTAAGATGTTACTTAATGTCCATATATCGGCCGAAATGTAAGATAAGATGTTACTTAATGTCCATATATCGGCCGAAATGTAAGATATGAGGTTACTTAATGTCCATATATCGGCCGAAATGTAAGAGGTTACTTAATGTCCATATATCGGCCGAAATGTAAGATATGAGGTTACTTAATGTCCATATATCGGCCGAAATGTAAGAGGTTACTTAATGTCCATATATCGGCCGAAATGTAAGAGGTTACTTAATGTCCATATATCGGCCGAAATGTAAGAGGTTACTTAATGTCCATATATCGGCCGAAATGTGAGAGGTTACTTAATGTCCATATATCGGCCGAAATGTAAGATATGAGGTTACTTAATGTCCATATATCGGCCGAAATGTAAGAGGTTACTTAATGTCCATATATAGGCCGATATGTAAGATATGAGGTTACTTAATGTCCATATATCGGCTGAAATGTGAGAGGTTACTTAATGTCCATATATCCGCCGAAATGTAAGAGGTTACTTAATGTCCATATATCGGCCGAAATGTAAGATATGAGGTTACTTAATGTCCATATATCGGCCGAAATGCAAGATATGAGGTTACTTAATGTCCATATATCGGCCGAAATGTAAGAGGTTACTTAATGTCCATATATCGGCCGAAATGTAAGATATGAGGTTACTTAATGTCCATATATCGGCCGAAATGTAAGAGGTTACTTAATGTCCATATATCGGCCGAAATGTAAGATATGAGGTTACTTAATGTCCATATATCGGCCGAAATGTAAGATATGAGGTTACTTAATGTCCATATATCGGCCGAAATGTAAGATATGAGGTTACTTAATGTCCATATATCGGCCAAAATGTAAGATTTTACTTAATGTCCATATATCGGCCGAAATGTAAGATATGAGGTTACTTAATGTCCATATATCGGCCGAAAATTAAGATATGAGGTTACTTAATGTCCATATATCGGCCGAAATGTGAGAGGTTACTTAATGTCCATATATCGGCCGAAATGTAAGATATGAGGTTACTTAATGTCCATATATCGGCCGAAATGTAAGAGGTTACTTAATGTCCATATATCGGCCGAAATGTAAGATATGAGGTTACTTAATGTCCATATATCGGCCGATATATAACAGGTTACTTAATGTCCATATATCGGCCGAAATGTAAGATAAGAGGTTACTTAATGTCCATATATCGGCCGAAATGTAAGATATGAGGTTACTTAATGTCCATATATCGGCCGAAATGTAAGATATGAGGTTACTTAATGTCCATATATCGGCCGAAATGTAAGATATGAGGTTACTTAATGTCCATATATCGGCCGAAATGTAAGAGGTTACTTAATGTCCATATATCGGCCGAAATGTAAGAGGTTACTTAATGTCCATATATCGGCCGAAATGTAAGATATGAGGTTACTTAATTTCCATATATCGGCCGAAATATAAGAGGTTACTTAATGTCCATATATCGGCCGAAATGTATGATATGAGGTTATTTAATGTCCATATATCGGCCGAAATGTCAGAGGTTACTTAATGTCCATATATCGACCGAAATGTAAGATATGAGGTTACTTAATGTCCATATATCGGCCGAAATGTAAGAGGTTACTTAATGTCCATATATCGGCCGAAATATAAGATAAGAGGTTACTTAATGTCCATATATCGGCCGAAATGTAAGATAAGATAATATCCAAAAAGAATCTGCAATGTGAAGAATCCCTTCTCAGAGTTAGAGATTATATACGTGAAATTATGTCTTATTTATATAAGCGAAATTATTAGATTCATTTTAGAACTTACAAGATATTAGCATAGAATCCTAGAAATTACTTGCGTTCTCTTTAATAAAAAAAAATGATAATTCTTGCAACATATTCCAAAGTTTCTGAGGAATAGTTTACAAATTTTATCAAAAGAATAACAGGAATCATTTACTGTTTTTATTTTTTATTTTATTTTTCTTTCGTTTTAATTATCCTGATCATCGCATTTTCTTTGACTTTCTGGCGCCAAATACAGGGATATTTCCCAGATTCGTTAGTTGGAGTTTTCCCAACTCTTTTATAATCTTTTCTTCTCACTGCTGTCTTCACTAACACTGTTTTTTTAAATAATTAACGAATCTGGCTTTTTATTTTCCTTTCTTTTAATGTGATTTCTTGCATCAGTTTTTATTGTTTATCATCGTTTTATATTTGTTTCATATCTAATTATTTTTTCTCATTCTACGCAGCTTGTTGGGTGTTACGAGTTGATTTTAGACTTATTGGGAATCAAGCTACATCCGGCAGACTCACATAATTACATAAGTTATAACTTACTAATTACCTACGTTAGATAAAACATTTTTATCAGTATCAGAGCAGCATTCATTATTTTTTCTTTATTTCAAACAATAATTGATTTCCTGGGAATTTGTTAATTCTTAAGTGTACTCGCCTTATTAACCATTGATATTATTGCCACAATTGCTGGTATCTTGGTTGTATTTAAAGATCATATTCTATTAAGTTATCGAGCCTTTGAATGAAGGCATGCTGAGAGTCCACATTATGATGCTCAAGCTATGAATGTCTATAAACAATGGCGCGGAAAACGAGGGAACAACGTCATCCGGCGCAGCCTTGTAGGTGGTCGTCCCAATGCAGGGACTGGATATCATATTTGGAAACATGAAAATATTCGTTGAAACATTTTTATCTGAGGCATAATAATAATAATTATTATTTTATTTCCTTTGATTTCTGGTGTGTACTCATTTCTTTCCGGCACTGGTATGTGCTACCAGGACTCCCTTCAATGAGTCTACTGGAATATTTTTCAATCAATCCAATGGTTTCAACTACAACTGCCATATGTTTCAGATTTCACTTTCAAGGTCCTTGTATTTTGATAGCTTTTCGAAGATCTTCAACGATACATTGCAATCCGCAGGGACCGTCATATCAATAAGAAGTTACAGGTCTTATCTCCGTAAGCGGATATGGGTGGTGTTCTTGCCAATATCTTGCAATTTCTTTTCCGTACAAGTTGCAGCTTTTGCAGTGCAGACATTGGTACATTCTGCCATGTCGCGTGTTATATTCAGTGGGTACCAATATTGGGCAACCTGATATAAGAAGGTCATTTGTTTCTGGATATTTATCAGAGAATCTGTATTTTAGTGTAACACAATTTTTCAGTATGTGTGCTTGATAAATTCTAGTTAGCAAGCATTGGTCCTGTCCTTCGGTTTCAGCGTTTAGCCCTACCTTACATAGCCACTGATGGATATGGAGTTTGTCTACATCAGCTTGTTTGATAAGGACGGAGTATTGACCGTGAAACAGTTTATCTTGCCATCGTTTCTCTATCAGGTCGGTTGCATTTGCCTATGCTTTTGTTGCTTCAATCGGTGAATTGTGCTTTAGTTGTATTCTTTCTCTCATTTGAAACTCTATTTTGGACCTGTTGGCTTCCATTATTACTGAATAAAGTCACTTAAGACTTTCATGTTCTTTGACAAATATCATCATCCAGTCTTCTGTAGTTTCCAGATATCTTTGAAGGTCAATTATTGTAGTTTTGTAAGACAGTTCTAGTTGAAATAATTTTCGGCCTCTTTTGGATCTGGGCACATAAAGATGATCAACATCAGCTTTGGGATGATGCATGCGGTGGCAAGTAAGAAGCTTATTCGTTTTGGCGTCCATTCGGTTAATGTCAGCTCTGGTCCTGTTAAACATGTTGAAACTGTATTGCACCACAGGGACTGCTAAGGTTTTTATGGCTGATATTCTGTTTTTTGAATTCACCTCGGTATTCAGTACCAGACGTATACGCTTATAGCATTCCTTTCTTACGTTCTCATTATTATTATTATTATTTTTATTTCCTTTGATTTCTGGCGTTTACACATTTCTTTCCGGATCCTGCCCAGGGATCTAAGGTTAGAAATGGCATCATGACACTTTCCACTGACAAAAAAAAAATACATAGATAAAGCCCTTCGTAAAGTGTGGGCTGTACTTATGAGAACAATTTTTTGTATCTCTTTGAGGCATGGACTTCCAGGGATCCCTTCAATTAGTCTACTGGAATCTTTTCCAAACAATCCTAGGGTTCCAATTACAACAAGGATTGTTGATCTTCCCATGTGACACATTTTTGAGATTTCTATTTCAAGGTATTATCATTATTATTATTATTATTATTATTATTATTATTATTATTATTATTTCGCTAACATTGCATAACTTACAAATATGTCTTCTCAGAATATCCTTCATCACCACATCGTTGTTCCAACCTAAGTTTGGCAGCCCAGTTAATAGATTTTCAATCCAATTTTATTCGCTTTTTCACACAAGATAATACAGGTAAAATTGTTTTATTTATTTTGAATTGTTTTAGGCCTTCATTCTTTTTTTTTTAATCAAAGAAGCGGTTTAATTGGTTTGTAACTGAAATCGAAAGTCAAAATCTGTTATCGATGTTAGATTGAAATCATATTTTTGGTTTGTAGTTTATTCGTCCTTTTTTGCCTTTCAATATTTCTTTCTTTCATTTTCACTTCATTCAAAACTTCATCCAATGCTTCCCTGGGGAATGAAATCTATTCTTTTACGCTCGCTCTCCCGCCTTGTCTTTTATGTAGGCACTGACCTTATAATCTTTGGACGACTTTTTCTTTCATCTTAATTTCTCTTGCGTCCTCATCGCAACTTAGTTTACAGATGTAAGGAAAAAGTACTTATCAGAAGTAAACACAGGCAAGACATGGACGAATCACATTCCGTTGGCAAAACTGTCTATGTACGGATCCATTTACATGATCTTTCTTGCAGGAAAAAGAGGAAATAATTTAAGATCTGAACCCATTCTCTGTTACTATTTACTATAGTTTTGACCAACTTTATTACTTTTACTGCTAATAGTGAAGTTATCCGATAAAATTAAGTTAAAATTTCTCGATTCTTAATCCAGCTGTTGTATACTAGAAATAAGCATTTACTTTACGTAAGAAATATTTATTTTTCAGTATAATCACCTTTTTGTTAATGCACTTAACCCAATACTTCCGAAGTAGTTATATAGATGAAGCATTATTCAATGAAAATTTTGAATTAAAATTCAATAGTGTAGCGTTATATCATCCACCAAGAAGAGAAAGTTGTACCGTTAGAGAGTCTTTCCACTGATATTCTCCGAATTATCACCTTATGCAAAAAAAGAGACGAGATAGAAATGAGCGGACAGTGTTACTGAGTGGGATGAAAGACTCAACTATTGGCGCGAAACCGAGACATAGAGAAGTAGCTTGTCAGATGTTCAGCTGCGCAACGACCCTACGACCACAATTAGTCTTCGGAGTGATAATAATTTTGATGGTGATGAATTCGATCTTATTGACACAACTTGTACACTTTCTAAATATACGAACTATTTGTGTGTCTGTGTTCCTGTCAGCTATTTCATTATTTATTTCCTTTCTGAATTCCTTTGAGATGACATCGTCAGTGAAAACGTTGAAGAAGAGAGAAAAAATGGTGCGAATGGCGACAAGATTACCCAACAAGGTCGACCGAATGACGTTAAATAAATATTAATCCAGCAGATTTCACCTCATCTTACCCAATTTCGCTTTGGATTTTACAATTTCTGTATTTTCTCTTCTTTTCCCGTTCTTAACTTTGATATTTCTTGGCTCTGTTCAGATTTTGCTGTCTGCTTGCCAGGAACAAGCCTTCGGCTTTACAGACACTTTCTCTCTCTCACAACAGTCGTCTATCACGCCCAGTTCAAGTGAAGGTCTCCAATAATATTGATGTAATATAAACAGTTACCGAATAGGTCAGAGGTTATGAATCTATTAAACAACCCCCACCCCGTATATATATTCATATATATATATATATATATATATATATATATATATATATATATATATATATATATATATATATATATCTGTTTGTGTGTGTGTGTATGTATGGTGGACTTTCCCGTAGTATTCGACGTATGAGGGTCAAGCGGATCACTTCCTAGGAACCGACAGCCAGACATCAGCACATAATTTGATTATAGTGGTGAAAGGTTTCTGCAGAATCATCGACACTTTTTGAAGGGGTGACTACTGAGACCTGGTGCACTACGTGTTACAAGGTCCCCAAACGACCCTCCGCAGGTTTTGAATTCAGAGTTGTCCTTCACCTATACCAGTTGTCATCCAAGGCTCTAGAACCCAGTCTGTCCTGGTATTTATCCATAGGTGGAGAGAGAAGAGGAGGATTAATACCTTTATCAAGGGTATTAAAACGTATCTATCTATCTATCTATCTATCTATCTATCTATCTATCTATCTATCTATCTATCTATCTATGTCTCTCTCTCTATCTCTCTCTCTATATATATCCTTTTAAATATATACAGTTTCGTTTGCTAATAGTAGTTGAGTATATTACTGGAAACATAATTAAAGACATTTATTTCAATGCTATGTCAGTTCAGGACGTAGTTCTCCACAGATTCCATTTTTTACTATTCGTAAATTGGTATGCATCTCGGGAATTATGATGGAAGAGTTTGCCATTACCTTAGAAATTGCGGGTGCTGTAATGTATAGCGGCGGCTTGGCATGAGAAATTGTGAAGGCGAGTTCGCAAATACTCTTGGGGTGGTATGAATACATTATCTTCTGCGCAGCTACGGCTTTAATAATAGGTCTTGTATCCGGAAAAATGGTTATTCATAAAAAACAAATTTTCATGCAATTTTCACTCGAAAACAGAATTATTCTTCAAGTCGAAAACATGTTTCAGCTTTAAATCATGACAAAGAGTTGATAGACCGTAAAAAAGACAAACAAATACATCCCGTTTTCTTTTCTCCAGTTTGGAATTCTGAGTTTTATTTTTTTAATAATTTTACCCTAAGAAAGGCAGTAAAGCCACAAGGATTTAGCAAATGTGAAAGAACAGGAAAACAAAACATTATTGGGGGATGAGAAAAGAAGACAGAAGATGAACGATATTGCGTTTAACTTTCTAAAGATCAAAATTGACTGGAAAGCAAGAAGCCGGAAGAGTGTTCCACAAGTGAGAAGTACGATAGAAGAAACTATTAGCATAGAACCTACGGTTTCCTCTAGTCAGTTCAACTGATGAAACCTTGTTGCCATATAGTTTTGTTTCCACCCAAAGTGTGAGAGCACAAACTTCCCTGGTTTTTGACATTCAAAGTGAAAGCAACGGCCTATGCGGGCATTTGAACTGGGCTCACTGATTCCATTTTTGGTGACAGTAACTGACACGTTCTACGCATGTCCCGATGCCATTTCAATAATAAATGATATAAAGTTCTAAAGAATATCAACTAACAAATTTAACTGAATTGTGGGATGTTCATGAAGCATTATTCTAAAAAGCAATAATGAAAACCGTTTTGACATGTTTTAGTATCAGATCGTTCAATCTTTAATTAAAAAGTAAGCAAAACAATTCTGCAGCACAAGCCTTTACTAAATTACTAGTTCTTTTTCATTATATTGTTTGATATTTGGGCCAATAATAGCCAGTGCTATTTCTAATGCTACTACATACACCCCTGTGTAAATTAATTGTAACAAGCGCTTTAGTTTCTTTTCGTTCACTATTCGGTCAGATGTAGACCCACTGGAGTGACAGGGCGTAATCGATTTCTATTTTTTCCTCAGATTAGTTCATTTGCAGTTGCCTGCAGTAATATGAATCTATTTTCCGGGTGTATGTTTGGTCCTGAAAAATATTGCGTCATCCATGATTGCACCCGATTTTTATCACGCCCAGACACTATTGTCTCGACTGTCGATTAGTTTTCCTATGGCCATTGTCGGCGACGGACGTTACTCCAAGGAAGCGTAAAAAAATTGTAACACGGCACGAACACACTGGCAAGTCTTACCAGTGAGTAAATCAAAGTACTAGACCGTCCCGGTAAATCTCCTGATTTAAATCCAATCGAGGATTTTTGCTCAGTCTGTAAGGAACGACTTCGTAAAATGGACATACGAAGAACTAACATGTGCATTGTGTCATGTTTCATTGGAAAAATACGAAAAAATATAATAACGGAAAATTTTTGTTTCAATTAATTTGCACAAGGGCCTACGTATATTTTGAACATACAAACACATATACTCATAGTGTGCTTATTTAATTGGGACAGGCTAAAAAAATATCTGATTTATAATAGGAGTAATTAACTACGTCTTGTTCACACTCCACCCTAGCCTTTTGAAGATGTGTAGATGCTTATCCCTTGTTTCACGTTTAGAATTGGGATTCCGATTCTTTTTAAAGTCTTCTTCAACTCTATTCTTCTAACGTCTCCGCTTAAACTTTGATATTTTATTTACTATTTATTTACTTTATTTCTTCAACAGGAGTAGATAGTTCGATTATACTTTGATTCGCACTCCTCCCCGGTCATTTGAAGAGGAATATAACGTTTATCCTTTGTTTCTTGTTTAGCACTAGGTTCCTTTCAAAGTCTATTTCATCTTTATACTTCTAACTTCATCGCGCAATCTCTAAAGTTGTATTTATTTTCTATTTACATTTCTTTTCTTCAATAAGAGTAAATAGTTTCTCCTATCGCTCAGTTCACAATCCTCTCCTGTCTTTTAAACAGAAATAGAGGTTTCTACCTTATTTCTTGCTGAGGAATGATTTTCAGTTACTTCTAAAGTCGTTTCATTCTCTTTGACTTTCAGTAACCCCTTTTGTCTTAGCGGAATTATCGCTTTGCTTGGGATGAAAAAAGAAAAAATGTATTTTGTAGAAACATAATCTAAAATATTGATTTTATATTTTTATATTTGTGACAAACTGTTTCCTCTTAATGTTTACACGGATTAATTTTCTTTTCTTTCTACTTAAATCAATTTTCTGTTTGTTTACCCTTTGCTATTTAAACTGGTACTTTCTAACTCCCCTTCCTTAATATACCAAAATATTCCTACCCTTATCGCAACTCCATATATTTCCCGGTTTATTATTCGCCATAAATCGGGTGTCTTTTCAGAAGAAAAATTACGTGCCCACTTTACAAGGGCATTATTCTGTAAATAACTATTTCCCTGAAACCCTGTCTACATCTTTCACTGATTTTATACATTATTTTCCTGGTTTGTTTGTTTTTTTTCCGTTATCGATCGCATTTGATGCCATAATTTCTCCGGAGAAATATCCTCTTGTTTCTAAAGTCCACAGGGTTTCAACTTCCTTCGTATAATATTTTTTCACTCTGTCACAGTTCAAAAAGATATTTAATATCTTAGAAAACACTTCAAACTTCTTAGAATCACAGCCTTCTTTATTTATACTTTCTTATATTGATTTAATTCTGATTTTTAGCTTCATTCCACGGCGCCCTCTTGCGAACATTGGTCTGAACGAAATAGATTATTTCTTTTAAATACGCATTAATTATTATTTCACTAATATCTCTCATTCACCATGACTATACCATTTGATTTTGCTGTCAAGGTTGGCTGTGGTAGTAACAGGATTCAGTAAATTCTGCTGCAGGATATAATATATTTGTGGAAATATATATATATATATATATATATATATATATATATATATATATATATATATATATATATATATATATATTCTTTCAGTCTGAGACGAAGTATTTTCCCCAGGAAAGCTAAGAATGTGTAAAGAAAAAAATGCCGTCATCACTATCAATTGCACATGAATATATGAAAAATTTCTCAGAGTTAACCTGTAAAAAAATGACAATATTTGTAAATGTAAAAGGCAATAGGAAAACTGTAATAGTTGCCGACGCGATTCGTCCGACTTGAACATTCTCAAGGCAAAACGAAACGAATTTATTAAGAATTATTTCAGTTAAAACTCTTAAAATAGCGTTCTCTAAATTCTTCCAGTTGCTAAGGACATTTTGTTTTGCTATTATTAGCTACTTCGTTTAATAAATTCATTTCGTTTTGCCTTGGGAAAGTCGACATCGGACGAAACGCGTCGGCAACTATTACAGATTTCCTATTGTCTTTTACATTTATAAACATGAATATATATATATATATATATATATATAAACATATATATATATATATATATATATATATATATATATATATATATATATATATATATATATATATATATATCAAGGTAAATGTGATGATTTTTTTGTTGCAAAATAAAATGCTCACATTCGCCTTGATAAAGTCCGTTCAGAGGACAAAAACGTCCGCTAAGTTTTCCTTTTATCTTGATTCATATTATCCTTTTACAGATTATATTGTAGTTAGGTCTGAAAATTTTAAGCATACACCCCCACACACATACACACACAGATACATAAGCAACATCTACTATAAAACAATGTTCAGCAAGTTTTGTCAATTAAATGAGAACTTAGAACTTCCTCTTATCCCGAATCTACTCTGCCGTTCACAGATTCAATTCCATCCATTATTTAGCACAACTATTGTTTAATGTTCTTTGTCATTATATCATGTCTTTGACAAAAAAAAAATTATAGACCTGCTTCAAAGAATTCCACATTGATTTGAATTTCAAAGTGTTCTCGTACGAGTTTTTAGGGACTTATTCATTCCGATTTTATTCGCCTACAGTTAGCTTCCTGAACAAACCGAATATTTCACTGAACTTTACTCAAAGATAGAATGACATCTAATCGCTTCTGGTATAGACACGTAGTTTCTTAAAAAATTCATTATGTATCATAAAACCAGGATTATGCAGTGTGATATATATATATATATATATATATATATATATATATATATATATATATATATATATATATATATATATATATCTGAAGAAATAGAGTTTAAAGGTGTGCTATATTTATGGGATAAAGTCCTAAATATCAGAGAGAGAGCGTATGTAAATATCAATATAAAAGTGAACATTGAAGTCAACACTCAGAGGTGACAGGCTGTTTCATGCTGAACGCAATCGTCATATATATATATATATATATATATATATATATATATATATATATATATATATATGGGGGGGCGTGTATGTGTGTGTGTATGACTTTAAACTTTACTTTTAGTGAATAGTCAAATCTGAGTAGACGTTACGTTTATTTATTTTAGAGGTATATTTATTTTCGTCTACCTGCCTGAACATTCGAAACACTTTCTTAAAGAAAAAAACGGGGACTCCGGTAGGTTTTGAAGCTTCACCCACCTTTGCAGGAGAAACCGTCATTAGATGCGACGTGCTTCGCAACTGAGTCGTTTAAAAGCAAAATCACTTCGTAAGTTGCAATAACAGAAAAAGGATTTGTCTGTTAGAACAGGAGATATGCCCCCTGGCATGTTTTCCTTGACTTGTATATTCCTTACGCGAAGTTGCAAAGTTGGTGTAACGTCTGTCCGTACTAAAAATGAAATCAGCGAGCCGAGTTCAAACTCTGAGCTATTCTCTTACATTCACTTCCGCAGAGATGCCATTGTAAAAGGCATGAATCCATCTCTTCTTCCTCAGATTAAATAGCATCACAGAATGACTTCTGTAGCCGTAGCGGAAAACTCTGAATTCCAAACCAGCCTGAAGAGGGATAGGTTCCGTCAGGTTATCTTACCCTAAAAATACTCACTGCTTTTATGGTGACCATACATGTCGTGTTCGTATGAACCTGCCGCGTTGCGGTACGCCTGCTCGTGTATAATGCTTACTTTCAGATTGAAAAAAGCCGGTTTTAAGAGACTGTTAAAAGGAGCCTTGACACTCCTTTCCTTTTTAAAATCCTTCTCCATTAAGATACTCTAATTTCAGTCGTATTTCTTTCCAATATTAATCTCCCACATGATATAATATTTTGTATATAGTCTCATAATATTTGATCTTATTCATAATCGTAATTCTTCTCTATTCTAAGAGTTTCCTCAGTGGACGCTTCTCTGAACACCACCATCGTAAGACCCGGAGGAATCGTTATCTTTCCTCATTCTCATGGTTTTCACTTCTTCCTCTTTCCTCTTACGCCCATGCCAGTAAATTACATATTTTGTTTTCTGCTTCTCTTTAGTTTAAACCTTTTACCCATTGGTACTATGACCATTGAAGGTCTAACTGCATTTCTTATTCGGATCTGAATTTACCTAAGATCCTTACTGCCCTTATAAGGAATTCGTTACACGTATGCTGATTGGTCAGGTTCATATGACATCCAATTCCTTAGAGATCTAAAATATTTCTTAGTAAAACTATTTAAATATTTTCTTAATATTAAGTATCACTTACTGCAATATAAAGGTTATAAAACTAATCTTGTATATTTAACTAAATTTATCTCCGAATATGATTTGTGAAAGATAACTTGTCACTCGACTTTAAAGGTCTCTCTTTCATATTTCTCATCATTTCTCAGGTGAAATTCTCAAACTGATCCTAGGTATGGCAACGATTTTCGTCTTTTATGGTTCCTCCTCCTCCTCCTCCTTCTTCTTCTTCTTCTTCTTCTTCTTCTTCTTCTTCGTCATCTACTCTTCCATTTCTTTCTCCTATTCAACATCCTATTTGTGCACCTCCTCCCTCTGCTCCTGCTATTGTTGTTATTATTATTATTATTATTGTTGTTGTTGTTTTTGTTGTTGTAATTTAGTTCTGATTTTCTCTGTTAAATTGAAACTAGGCCATCATAGAATTTCTGCCGTGCTATTATTGAAGATATTAACTGCAAAATGTTTGAACAATCGTCTTTTGGTTGCTACTTTCAACAACATTTGTAAGTCTAAACAGTCGATTCGCTCTTAATCATTCTCGGTTACTGCAGGAGAATTCTAACATAAAAAAATCAAAATCTATATGGATTTGAACAACCCAAAGAATATTTGATTCTAGTAAGAATTCTTATAAATTTGCCACTGGAAATAGTCATGTGACTGAAAGTATTTCTTTGAAGCCAATTTATTTTCTAAGAGAAAAAATATTTTAACGCTTCTTTCCTTAGAATATTTAATTTTTGATGACACTTTACTTAATATTAAATCACATTGGTCGTCTCTTATTTTCTTTCATTAAAACTCTTAATTTAAATTTCGCAGTAAAGATTATATTTTTTCTATTGTGCGTTTTATCTTTTTAGCTAATCGTGCCATCTACGAACCACGGATTTATTCTCACCTGTGTTTCTCTGAATGATTTTAGATACGAAAATACGTATTCATGTTTAAGTTTTTTTTAATCAGTTTCGTAATTATTTCATTGCAGACGGTCATAGTATTTTTAGTAATAAATCAATTATTGCATCTTTGCCGTTTTTATCATCAACAACAATATGATATCTGAGTAAACTTGGGAAATAGATGTCGGTAGGTATTGTGGAATAATCTGTAGAACATCGTCATCTGCTTTCGTAAGTGTTTTGAAGTAATCGTGATAATATGGCTGCTGTTGGTATTGGCATTTGTTCAAGGCCAACTTTTTAAAAGTGATGTTGGGAAAAGAGACGAACAAGAAGAAGAAAAAGTAGAAGAGGAAAAATACAGAGCAAATAAGAATGGCAAGAAATAAAAAGAAACTGACAGAGAAATGAATAAAGGGTGGTAGACAATTACAAAGTAATGCTGACAAAGGGGAATGTCGGAGAGAGCAAGACGGAGAGAGAGATCAAAATTGAAAAAAAGAAAGTTATTGTGCGTCGTGTTGTAATATTGTCATTCTTCATAGACTCCGAAAACGCCATATACCAGCCAATAGACGATGCAAAAGATGGTGAAAGCTAACGGAAAGAGGATTCTGGCCACGAAGTCGATATAAGCCGCCTTCTGTTGACTGCGTTGGTCTCGAATCCATTTGAAGCGTCGCGGTTTTAGTTGGGCGTTCACCTGGTTCAAATGAAAGAACAAAATAACAACATCAGATGAATGAAGTAGATACACACACACAAACACACACACACGCAAACACAGGAATACAAAACGCACACACACACTCGGATACAAACACACACACGCGAACACGAATATATATATATATATATATATAGTTTAAATAAAAATAAAAATAGACCACTTTAAGGTTCCATGTAATAAATTATTTCATCACAGTCCTTTTTACGGATTACCTAGTTTTTCGTAAACTATATATATATATATATATATATATATATATATATATATATATATATATATATATGTGTGTGTGTGTGTGTGTGTGTGTGTGTGTGTGTTTGTAATAATCCGTTGATATATCATACAATTTGAATCTCAATAATATAAAATATTAAAACTGATCCACAAAAAAGTGCTCAATGTATTTATTAGAAGAGAGCATATAAATTACATAGAACAGGAATCTAAATTTACCTCTTTCGTACATTTGGATTTCTATTCTATGTAATATATATATATATATATATATATATATATATATTAAATGGAATGGGCGTCATTCTTTTAGCTTGAGGGGACCTTTTCGGGGAACACTTTCTCAAAAGGTGAACGTTGGCGAGCAGCAGGAAGAATCAATGACACATCAATAAATACCGAACGATGAGGGAAAATTGGAACACGATTAAAATAGATTTTAATTGTAAATAAATTAACGGCTAAAAACAAAATGTGAAGTTCTAAAAATAGTATAAAATGCAAAAAAGTTACTCCTAATCCTCCGATCAAATGCAAGGAACGAATAAAATGTTCCTTTTGTTTACATAGGCTCGGCTGATGAAACTTAATATAAATAGCGTCAAGAACTCGAAGATGGTGAACCGAGTGAGCACTAGGTAAAATGGAAGAAATTCGTCATTATAAGCGGCAGCACAATTGGAATTATCCAGTAAATGCTTCCCAATGGTGAAGTCATGAACCGCTTGCGTGGTTCTTTTAACACGACTCTGACTACTAGAACACAAATTAGCAGGTACGTGTTGCGTAATACGCGTTTCTAGCCTTTGATTGGTCAGCCAATATATAATTAATTACTGGCCATTCGTATTCGAGTATATTCGTATATTAGGGCGGCTAGCTAATCCCTATTGCAGACGCTTGCTCAGGCACATTTTTGTGTTTGTTCAACACCGACATATCCGCCTGTGGTTTATACTGTAACTCTGCTGAGAAGAGATTAGTTACAGTGTTATCTAGCGTGATCAACAATTTAAACAAGGTCAGCACGCTCTCAACCCCCTCTACCCAATTTCATTCACAAGTCTTGGCTCAACCCGTGGTCGGGTCTTCAGGCACTTTCCAAAGGTGCGACAACCTGGGATCGCCTCCTCCAGACTGATAATATCAAGAAGTCACCTTCCTGACAAATCGAACATTGTCAGATTCGAACCCCGGTCTCGTGCTCAGAAAGCGAACGTGCTAACCAATTGATTAGGTGCCCTTCTCCTTCTCCCTCTCCCTCTCACTCTCTCTCTCTATTTGTAAAAACAATACGCTAGATTTAGTTGTGTAACTCTACCGAGTGAAGATAGCTCTGCCTGACACCAAATTAGTTGTGTTTCAATCCTGGCTTGAGGCATTCGGAAGTCTAGTCGCTCTGGGGAGCTGTGATACAGCGAAACAGTACTGTCTGTGAATGACATATATATATATATATATATATATATATATATATATATATATATATATATATATATATGTATGTATATATATATATATATATATATATATATATATATATATATATATATATATATATATATATGGAAACTTTTATACCCAATCTTCGGCAGATTTTACATTTTATGTACATATACATTACAATTCAAAAATTTCAGGGGACTCCTGCTAATTTTTAAATTGGCCCCGAAAGTAGTTGCTTTGTACTTCAAATAAGAGAAAGTTATTGTACATTGCTAAAAAGTGAGACATGATTTTTAGTAGAAATTTTTTAATGACAAAAAGAAATTATGATTAAATTTTGCACCTGTCAAAATATCTTCCTTTGCCTCAATGCATGCAGCACAAATTATTGGCATTCGTTGCAACAGTTTCTCAAAGTTTAATAACTGAATCCATTCTTTTTTCAATGACTCTAAGAAGTCTTTTTCCTTTTTTTCACTCTTCTCTCAAGTTCATCACATGCTAATTCTTGGGGTGGCTTCAAACTTTTTAAATGTAATATATATATATATATATATATATATATATATATATATATATATATATATATATATTTCTTAGGGAATTAAGTATATATTGTTTTTATATATATGTAAATATATGTATGTATATATATATATATATATATATATATATATATATATATATATATATATATATATATTATCGTTATATATATGTATATAAATATAAAAGAGGAAACTGAAGTCAAAATCTAGCGGTAAAAGTCTATTTCTTGCTTGAATGCATTCTTCATACTTTGGTTTAGCTCGACAATTTATATATATAGAAAAATGATGCGTTATCTGTAGACGGTATATTGTATTATCTTATCTGTTATCGTTTGGGCGGTAACAGTTATATTGTTTAAAGTATTCTAGAGGCTATTAAGTAGAAATTTTAGTGGATACCAGCGCGTTTATGTGTAGTATTATGTTGTTTTTAAAATGTTTACGCGTATTTTTTTAATTTTTTATTATTTAAAGAATCATACAAATACATATATATATATATATATATATATATATATATATATATATATATATATATATATATATATATATATGTGCTATCTCACCTATTGAGAATCCTAATATTTAAAATTTTATATCGGACCTACAAAAAATGAATTTAAATTAAGATGGAGCCAACATCTGACGCCCTTCAATAATATTAAGTATCGTAACCAAACATCCCTATCCAAATATTTTGGCATATAAAAGAAACAAATACAACACCCACTAAATGGAAACTAATGAAAAAACGAAAACATGTAAAACTTTAAATGATTCATGTCCTTTGTGACTACATGAAAAGTTATATATTATTAAGTTTCTGAAAGATAAAAAAAATATTAAATCAAAGAAATGAAATAGCAGTTTTTTATAGACATTGTCTCATATGTTCCTTAAAAATGATTAATTATAAAATTAATTTGCATAATTATATATCTATTATTTGATCATACATAAAATTGTTTATTAATGCATAATTAAATTCTAATATTTTAATTTTATAATTCCGTATATAGTTTCATAAATATAATAAATATATTATTTTAGATCTTCGTTTTTAGGTGGTAAGCATCGCTGGGACATTTTTATAAAATCTCCTCTGATTCATCGATTATTGTCGTTTTACTAGACGGTTTACTTCATGACTTTAGGAGTTAAGTATTTTTTTTCGCTGTTGTCAAAAGTTGGTATTCATTTCTATCTTCTTTATCTGCATAATCCCTTACAGGATCTTTGTTCAACTCTTGTTCACGCAATCTTGCCCTCGGTGTCTATCTTTTGCTATTCCATCTGCAGGAAGCAAAGAGAGATTTGGCGTCCTTTTTAATTCGATCTTTCTAACGCTTCGGAGATCGTCTCTCCCTTGGTCTTGGCGCGATAAAATCATTTTTAAATGCCTGCAGCACATATGTCGATTAGCCACTTCAAACTAAATGGCAAAAGCAGCATGGTCGTTTCTTCTTCTTCTTCACCTAAGCCAGTGATTTTACTTGTTATACTTAGTTATTTTCTTATATTGTTCATTTTTGATTGCACAGTTGCGTGCTATACCACCAATAGCTCCAAGGCAACCATTCTCAAAGACAATTTTTCTACAATCTTCTTTAACCAACTCGTTTCTCCAACGTATATACACCCGCGTGCAAATTAACTGAGACAACCGTTTTCTTTCACCATACAGTCAGTTTTAAATCGGCTGGATTGACAGTGTGTAATCGATTTCTATTTTTTCCTCAGATTACCTCTTTTGCAGTGGTGTGCAGTAATATGAATCTATTTTCGGGGTGTATGCTGAAATATGTTTGGCATTGAAAAATGTAATTACATCAGAATTTTATCACACCCAGATACTATTGTCTCGACTATCGATTAGTTGTCCTATGATAGACGTTACTCCAAGGAACCGTACGAAAATTGTATCACTGCACGAACACACTGGCAAGCCTTACCTGTGAGTAAATCAAAGTATTATCGACTGGATCTGAAACTCTGCTGATTCAAATCCATTCAACAATATGTGGTCCATCTGCAAGGAAACGATTTCGTGGAATGGACATTCGAATTACTAACATGTGCACTGAGTCATGTTTCATTAGAAAAATACGAAAAAAATTAAATAATAACGGAATTATTTGTTTTGTTTCAATTAATTTGCATAAAGATGTAACAGGAAGAATAATTGTTGCACAGAATAATTTGACTTTTATAACGTTATATATATTTGTGTGTCATATTAATTCTTCCTTACCAAATGTCGACGATGCTAAAGTTGTTCATCTGTTAACGTCTGTTGATATTCCAGTGACTACTGATCCTAAGAATATAAAACTGTTTATTTTTTCCAGCAACATCTCCAGTGATAATTATTTCATCTGAACTTTGGGTGATTACTTTCTATTTGTTTGCTTTTTTCATGCGTTATTTTTGCCGACTTTTTCCAGTTCTTCTGTGGATATCAGGAGCTTATCAAATACTGCGGATACCAGCGTCGTATCGTCAACAGATCGAATATCCTTTGCTCAAAGCGCTTCATTGAGTGTTTGCTGTCGTGAATATAATGAAACTATCACTAATTTTAAGGAGTAGGGGACAGCAAACAGACCTGTGTTACCCTCACTCCCATTCCATCCTACCACGCGAGGGTCGTTCAAAAAGTTCTAAGCCTTACCCAGAAAGATGAGCCATAGCTTAACATTTTTGTTGTGGTAACACGCTAGAACTTATTCTAAAACTAGAAAACCTAATTCGGATATCCATCCAAATTTCCGAGCAGGTGAGACGCATACAAACGTGAATGGTGTGCGACAAGTCTAAAAATGGGGAAAACTGTGGCCTGAGCAGTCATAAAGTATCTGAAAAAAAAACGTATGGCACCCAAGGAAATCCATGAGGACATGGAACAGGCACTTGCTGAGGACTCCTCTTGCTATGCAACTGTGAAGAAGTGGGCTTCAGAATTCATCTGGGGCAGGGGCAGCACAGAAGCTGAACCCCCGTCAGGCCGTCCATGACATCTCAGCCACTGATGAACAAGTTGATGCCATTCACTGTGTGGTTTTGAGCGACAGACGTCTTACTATCCAACCGATAGCTAAGACCACAGGCATTAGGATTGCTTCGCTCTATACCTCTTTTTCTGGGGATAACAAAATGGGTCACAAGAATGCTGACACCATGGCAGAAGCTGTAAGGGGTTGACATTTCCAGGACAATTCTGACTCGCTTCCAGGCGGTCCCTGAGAATTTCCACCGCAGTTTAGGAACTCAAAACCTGGCTTCATCACTTCGAACCTGAATCAAAGATCCAAAGCAAACAGTGGAAACATTCTGGATTTTCACCCACGAAGTAATTCAAGCAGTCAGTGTCTGTCGGCAAGGTGTGATGTTTTTTGTTTTATTCTTTATACCTGAAGGCGTAATCAAAATAGATTACCTGGGAAGGGGAAAAACTATTAATAGACAGTACTATGGATCAGAATTAAGACAACTGGAGGAAAGTCGAAACACAGAATGAAGTTGACGGCAGGTATCCATTTGCTGCAGGATAACGCGCCCGTCCACACTGTTTTTTTTGCAGTAGCTCTACTAGTCAACTGTGGCTTTGAATTGCTACCCTATTCTCATTAATCAACAGACTTAGTTCTGTCTAAAATCTTCCTGTTTTTCAAGCTCAAATCCCACCCGCGGAGTCGCCATTTTGTAAACAATGAATGGATTGTATGTACTGTGCAAGGACTTTTGGACGAATAGGACGCCATCTTCTTCCGTGATGGGATTGTAATGAGTAAGCATCGTTGGAACAAGTGCACTGATGTCAAGGGAGACTCTAATGAAAAATAGTGAAAAATAGTCTCGTTTTTTCAACTCCTTCTGAGTGATACTTAGAAGTGTTTGAACGGCCCTCGTATATTACCTCAGTATCATCAATCTTAGGATTTATACCATTAGCTCTCATTATTCTCCACAAGTACTTTCTACAACTTATATCAAAGGCTGCCTTAAATCAATAAAATGTAAGTCTACGGGTAGTTTTCTTTTGCGTTTTTCATTATCCGTCTAACAATAAAAACGGCTTCTGTTGTTCCTATACTGGGTCAGAATCCATATTTGTTTTTTTTTTCATATCTCTTTCGGATTGATCTTTCATACGGTTCAAAAAATTATACTCAATATTTTCCTAGAAATGGATATTAATTCTAAGGCACGTTACTATTCCTGTGTTTGTTTTGCCACGTTTCTCATGAATATGCCTGGCTATCATTTTCGGCTTATCTTTTGTGGCTTTGGTTTTCTAATCAGTTCAGAATGCATTATGTAGCTTATATATAACCACGAATCCTCCCGTTTTAATCGCTTCAAAGATTATGGCATTTTTCCTGGCGTTTTTCTGTTTTTCATTATTTTAACACCTCTTGTAATGTATTCTTTGCATATGCGACAATATATCGGAACAATTATCGGAACTTCTGCTATGGTGACGGAGCTAAAATACGCAGAGTGAATCCGCTTAGGACAGATTGACCTTGAACTCTGTGGCGCATACAAGCTAAATTATAACGTTCTTGCTCACTACCCTTGTTTATTGCAGCGCTTGGAAAGAAAGCGTATAGAATATGGTCGCCTCTACACACCACAGAATTTACATCAGTGGCCATCGGTTGTGTAGCACTTTTTGGCAAGGCTAACATTCGGAAGGTCCGATAACTACCATATTCACCGGACCTCGTCCATTGCAACTTTTCCCTCATCTACAATCAAATTATACTTCAAGATTTCAAGACGTTGAAGAAATTCAAAGTAGCTGCTCGATAAAAAAAAAACAAAAACAAAGCAAAACAAAAAAAAAACGAAAAAAGAGTTCCAGGAATGCTTCCATCAATGAAAACGACGCTGGATAAAGTGTGTGACTTCAGAAAGCGAGTAATTTGAAGGAGATTAAATACCGAATTCATATAAGTTGTGGTTTTCTTTCAGTCCCCAAAATTTTATTTTTTTTATATATTTCATTTCGTTTAGTTGAACATGAGTAATTGGCATGCTATAATTAGTTTTCATATAGAAATTCACTATAAATGTTTTCCAGTAATCAAGAACATCATAGAATATACTCCTTACCATATTCGTCTTTTACTCCATAGAGAGGCTTTTTGATTTCACAGAAGTTCTTGTATCAGCTGAATAAGATCGTGACTATTATCTGCCTCATAAGCTGTTTCTATTTCAAAGATTATCTTTTCGAGTTGTTCATGTTAAAACGTTTTGACACCGTTTTTTACTTCTTTATTTAAGGTTGTATTTTAGAGATTTACTTTTTCGGATTTTGGTATGTTTTCCCGACTTGCCATTCTTTTCTGTTTCCGGTTTACGGCCACATCACGTTGAAACACCGCTCCCCGTAAGATCGACGAAGTTAAGCAATGTCGAACCTGGCCAGTACACATATGTTTGACCGCTTGGGAATATCAGGTTCTTTAACATTGGATGTTCACGTGGTGTAACAGGTAATGTCTCAGAATTGTTAACCAAGTTCCAGTTCCTTTTGGGTTCCTTATATTCATTTATGGGAATGGTATGAAATCATTAATCTCCCTAAGCTATGGGTTAATTAGTAATAATTTTGTCACTAAACCATTATTATTTAAAAACAAATTGTAATCTAATTTTTTTTCTGTTTTTAAATAGCCTAAATATTAAAAAAAATATTTTTCCATAAAAATAATTTTTTTTGTCGTGGATTCCCCTTGTTTGCGTGTTTTAAATCCAACTGTAGCTTCTGTAACTTTATTGGTGACGGATTTGAACTGCTCATAAAAAAACGTCAATATTTGTGTTTAGCTAGATAAGTAACTCAAACTTTCTCGCATTTTAATTTCGTTGCACTGATCATAGTTCAAAATACACGAGGCCGATAGAAAGAAACTGTCGAGTACCTAATTCAGTAGATATCACTCCTTACTTGTTTCCATGTATTGTTGCGAAGGTCATCTACGAAGAGAGAACCAACAAGTATTGCTTCATGGGTATGACGATGAACTACATCCGCGTCCTAGGTAAGACAATGAACTACATCCGCGTCCTAGGTAAGACGATGAACTACATCCGTGTCCTGGGTAAGACGATAAACTGCACCCAACTGCAAGGTCTCTGATCAGGAGACTTTGAGAAGCGTGGAACCACTTCTTAATTGATGGTGTTTCCAGGTTCATGCTGACCCGGATTGGTAGCACCTGTCAGGGTCCAAGCTAAAGGCAAATAGTTAAACCCCAAAGTGGGGTCAAAATATCATGAACGTGTAAAAATAGGTATTAATACCAAAAATACGTTTTTGTAAAAAAATTAACAGCAATAAATTTTTGAAGAAAAATTATTACCAGCAATAAAAAAACTTGTCGGATTTAAATAACTCATTGTGGTTTATATGCCGTAAAACAAAACAAACAAACAGACCAAAAAGTATACCTAAGAAATATAATACCGACAAGTTAAAAGATCGAGATACGCAAACGATTTTCAAGTTAAAATTGGGAGTAAGTCTGAGTCACCTCTCTCGCTAAACACAATCGGTATTCATATATAGTTAAATTCCAAGATTTCGAAATGCCGATTTGAAAAAAAAAAAATAGCTCAAGAGACATTTTTTTTTATCTCCATTTCAATTGAATAAGCGCCACTCGAACATAAGATTTATAAACATCAAGAAACGAGTGAGTGGAATCTAAGAAACGATAACAAGTTATATTCTTCTTTCTTGATCGAATATCGATTACCTATAATCTGTTTTGATATTTTCATCCTTTACGTTTTAAAAAAGACCTTAAAAATAGGAAAGCAAAAGCAAAAATCCAAATATACGATCAATCGGATTCTATCAACGAAAACAAAGTTTAGATGGTTTTTGCGATTGGAGAAATATCTAACAGAGAACCGTTTTCAATTTTTGGATCACAATAATCCAAAAACCTTTCAAGTAAACATATCATGAAGGTCTATAAAAATGCAACATATTTATAAAATTGGCAATATACGGATATTGGTGCATCGATCCTACGACCAGGTGCACACACATGTAAACATGTACATCCATATATATATATATATATATATATATTTAAGTGATTCATCGAGTCTGAAACATCAACAGAATGCAAAAAGCACGGGACGGCCGTTTGGTTCTATATTTGGGACTCATCAGTAGTGCGCATCCACTACCGAGAATTGAAACCCTCACATTTAGGTTGTGAAGCAAACACTATACCAACTGTTCCAACGGGCCTCGGCAACGAAGCGATACCAAATCAGACTCAATATAGCGCCGCTCACTCACACATTCCGCGGTGGTACTCAACTGA
>OZ038476.1:150626079-150678579 GCA_964036315.1 Acanthosepion esculentum | reverse complement strand
ACATTATCAATTTTAAAATTTTAAAATATGGTTCCACCATTATACAGAAATTACCATGTTTCAAAAACAGAAACTAAAACTTAAATTAATTATAGAATTAAATTTAAGATGTTTATCTCTGATTCATTTTCAAGTGATTTCTGGAATAAGTTATTTTGAAATTTACTGGGCTTATAAGCACAAACAATCTTGATATTATTTGTTGTCAAGGTTACGGGAAATTTAAATCATTATTAATAAGGGGTGGTAGGGTATTCGTTTCTACTGACAACCTCTGTATCATATCTAAGCTATTTTCAAAATCAGGTTAAGTTAAGATAGTGTGGGAGTGCCTGTTCAACAAAAAATGACATTCGTTTTTCGCATGTCGGTTTTTTTTTAATGACAGTTTTTGGCATCTATATTTTGCTGTTTAATTTCTAATTTTATATACAAAGTTATTTTTCCAAAGTATTATCCCTATTTTAATTAACTAATAGACTGTAGATTTTTAAACAATTAGATATATTAGAAATAATTTCTTATTTAAATATTAACATTCAGAGCCCAAGTTTAAATATGGATGTTTAATTTTTCATCTATTTTATCACATTTAATATTTATTTAAGGAAAATCTTTGACAGAGTCTGCAGAAAATAGCAATTTCATTTCTTTGATTAAGCAACGTTTATTTTTCATAAACTTAAAATATATATAATTTCTTATGTATGCAGAAAGGACATGGGTCATTTAATGACCTAGAAACTCTAGCTTTTCGTAGTAATTTCCATTTTATAGTAGGTGTTTTATATATATATATATACATATGAAACCAACGGACAGTTGCGGTTGATGTGATGCTCCGTCGAATCTGATTGGGTTGCGAGTCTCATAATCCTAATAAATGCAAACAAAACAACAACGCCTTCTACCTTTCCTTTTTGATTTTGACACTGATTATTGTAGGTTAGCGATTAGCGTATAAAGTTCCAACATAACCGTGTGGATTCTGAATTTTCATCTTTCGTGATGAACGGTGAGGCCCTGTGCATCTAGCGCCTAATGGATTTTAGGCTCAACCCAGAACTCATGAATTACTCATACATACGGTCCATCACTAAAGATGCTGGGAAAATGGTCGGTTCCCTGTACCGTTCTAGTACGTTTCTAACTTCTCCTGCTATCTTCTATTTTACGAGAGGCAGATCAGGCCGAAAATACCACCATTTCTCTCCTTCACAGCCCAAACCCGTCATGCCATGCACATTGTATCGAACCACCCTCATCCCCTTCATATTCCATTGGTGAGATGCAAGCTTCACTCGGTCAGCCTCTTTCCACGAACAGCTACTATGCGAAACCGACTCTCAAAGGGACGCTTTCCCAATATCTATAATTTTAACCTATTCACTCCTCGGGTTAACCATTATCTTGCCCACATATACTCATGAACTTTGTCTCATGCCTCATTGTCTATAACCCTCTACCTCGAGTGGTTCTTGGGCTTTGTACAAGCTTAAAATTATTGCAAAATGAAGAAATCTTGTCGGCAAGAAAACCATGGTTTAAAAATCGAAATCCGAATGTCAGTCGTTCATAAAACGCTCAAATATCGGTTCCCACGAGATTACCAAAGTTTGTTTGTACCTTTATATTTCGTCAGTGACAAATTTACCGTTTCATTCATTCAAAGAGTAATCTAAAAATTCTTACTGACATTTTTATCCAAACTTCGATTGAAAGTAACGAACATTTTTCATTAAAGTTAAGAAAGCAAAACTATTTTTACAGTAAAATTGATTATTTCTTTGATAAATTAACCAGCTTTCAGACATTGATTTCACCTGCTTACAAATCAGCATAAAATATAAACTTAGAAAGTTGTAAAAAGTTTCAAATAAATTGCATGCACACACACACACACACACACACACACACACACACATATATATATATATATATATATATATATATATATATATAATATAATATAAATGGCTCAAAGACTAATATTCCACGATTATAATTTGTAGGTCTGATGAAGTGGATCGTGATTACGATTCCAATGTAATAAATTATAACCATGGAATATTAGTTTTTTGAGCCTTTTATATTATATTCTTACTCTGTCCTGGACATTGAGTTCTACCTGGATTCTATCCTCTTGGGAATTTATATATATATATATATATATATTTATATATATATATATATATATATATATATATATATATATATATATATATGTATGTATGTATATTGACCACTAATATTAGCAATATATATATATATATATATATATATATATATTTATATATGTATATTGCATTGGCCAATAATATTATCAATATATATATATATATATATATATATATATATATATATATATATATATATATATATATATATATATATATATATAATAACCTCAATTAATAACGTGTGAATGCCAAATTATAATCATTAATCCATACATTATCGCTAAATCGGTTATAAATTAATTACAGTCATGGATATATTATTAAATCCGCGATCAAATAACGCAACAGAGTTATATTAACCAGTAAAGAAACACCGTTTAAAAGGTCTTGTAAATCCCAGATTCGTAAAGAATACTTAGTTTATCAGTTTGAAACACCGGCCCTCGTACGGTCTTCGAAGTAAAATAACGTCGAACCTAGTCAGTACTTGGATCTGTGACCACATAAGAATACCAGGTTCTTTAAACTTGGGGGGGGGTATTGTAATGGATTATGGCTCGGAATTCTTAATTGGAGAGCAGAGCTCCAATTCCAGTTGGGTTCGTTATATTCACTTAGACGCGAATACCTTTGGGAAAGATATAGATCTCCCTCTTCTCCTCTCAGCTATGGTCTACCTAGTAGGGCGTAAATTATTATTATTATTAATATTATCTCCAAAACATTTTACATTCTAAAAATAGTTTCTGACTTTAAATAATGTGAAATAGGTCGATAAGCCGTAAAAAAACAAATCGAACAATCGAATGTCAGATATTCTACCAAAAATCGAATCTTGACAACTATCGCCATTATGTATTGCACAGTTTTTTTTTTCAAATAAAACATGAGCCGAAATTCGGTAGTTTGACTTTTGCTAAAATTAGATTGAGACAATACTAAATGTAAGGAAGATTATCATGGCTGTGTGCCTATCAAATCAGCCTTCGAATCATGTCTTTTAACTAGGCTCGAACACAAATACTGATGCTACCTAACACATCTTTGTGGGTCCAAATAAAGCAAAATATATTCAAGCGTAATATTTTTATAATATTTTATATCCAATGTGTGTTTTGATTACAAAAAGAAATGGCGCGTTTTGTATCAGATATTGATCTAACGACACTATTACTAATCAGAAAAAAATCGCATCATGGATCTATATGACGCTGAGCTGATCAAAATCTCATGGCAATACAGAAGAGAAAGAGCAGAAAAACAATAGAAGAAAACAGAATGTGGCAAACAGTAAGGTAACGAGAATTACATTGCCTCACTAACATTGCTGATTTTTCGATTGAACTGATATTAGACACAACTGAAAAAAATATGTATCACAACTTTTTAAATTTATGTGATAAACATAAATATCCCGTGAAGTATGCCTCATAATTAGTTAACTGTGATGCCAATATAAACTAAGAATATCTAGATCATTAAATGACCCATGTCCTTTGTGCATACATGAGAAACTATATATTACTAAGTTTATAAAGAAATAAAAATTTACTGAATCAGAGAAATGAAATAGCTATATTTTGCTGTCATTGTCAAAAATCTTCCTTAAATAATATTTAAAAATAAAATTACAAACGCAAGCTGGTAATATACATACTTATATTTGATATGAAAAGAATAATTTTAAATAATTTAAGTAATTCTATTACATTTACTTGTTTTTAAAAAGAAATATAGTCTATTAGTAATTAAAAATGAAAATATTCAAAAATTTTACTTGAATAAAAAATATTCTAACCTAAACATACCCCACAAAAATCTTTGAGTACACAAATAGTAAAAAATGCCGAAAGACTTTTTGCCATTAATAATAAAAAAATCCCAGACGACATGCATTTAATGGATGTCAGAATTCGTTGAAAAATACATCACTGCCCTTCCTAAACTACCGCCCCTTGTCTGAATGATTGGATTTTTCTGTATCCTAGGTAACAGCGAATTATGAATTTCTGTGTGCGTTTAAAACTCAGTAAATTTAAAAATAAATTATTCCAAATATTCGCTTGAAGATGAAATGGAACTAATGCTTTTGATTTAATTATCAAATTAAATTTGAAGTTTTTAGCTTCCATTTTTGAAACATGGTTATTACTGTGTAGCGAAAAATAAACATATTTTATATCAGTTATTTTATAATATATATATATATATATATATATATATATATATATATATATATATATATATATATTAATTTAAAGAAAAACACATTTTAAGGCTCCATTTGTAATTTATTTCACCAGAGAATTTAATTTTTCTCGAGATCTTCAGACTTCACTTTCAAAAAGTGCAACGAAAAATGAATTTAAAATGTACACTTTTGGCGGGCAGTATTAAGCTTATATAAGTTGACATAGAAGGTGTTGACGAATAGTGTGAGAGACATGGTCGAGTTTAGAGAGGGAAGGGAGAGTTTTAAAATTTATTTTTATATTTCTTTATAATACTTAATATTGAGGAAGGAGGGGGTAAGGATCAGACATTGATCTATTTAATCGGTCAACTCAGCGGAAATGATATGGGAAAAGGAAAAGGAGAAAAAAGGGAAAAAGAAAAATACTGATATTAAATGAAGATGAAGATTGTGGAGCACCGAAATCCTAAAATTAGGTAGTGATTGCCTTGAAAATAAACACTTAAAAGCCTGGGTTTTCCATAGATTCGATCAAAAATTATTGACATCCGTCGGAAATGTGCAACTCTTTCAGCCATAATGTAAACAGAGAAACGTCTAAAATGAGTCAGCTATAGTACCAAATTTAATGTCGTCTATACATCTTAGACTAGCTTATTGGTTATTGGCTGAACCTACCTAGCGTGGCAGTTTTAACTGGAAAACTTGTCTCCTCCTCTTTATGTGTTTAGAGACTAAACTCTCACCCGAAAGAGCACTAAGCCAATTCTATAGACGCATAATTAAGGGGCAGAAGTGTTATTCGAATGAAGAATGAAATCTTATCACGGCTGGCAGGGTCTTGAATAAAAGATGTAATGTCAAGTTACCAATTCATTTTTCGTTTTTTTGGAATTGGCAGAAATATGAACTGACAGTGGCTTATAATGTATTTGTGCGATACAAAGAAACATCGACTCCAACAGTAACAGAATCAGATTACAGACGTAAAAGATTCTCAAGAGAATTACAAGGAATTCGTTTTTAGGACGTGGCGTTTTGACCGCAGTTGAAAATATCGATCTCAAACCAAAGTAAAGAAAGTTTAAAGAAAATTGATGTCTTTTTTTTTAATTTGATTTGTTCTTCAATGTCTCTGTTCGTCGTATTTCTAGCAATAATTGAAAAAAGAAAATCAATTAGTGTGAAGCAATTGTATGAAGATTTGCTTGTGTTAATTTTCGTTCAAGCTGAGGATATGCTTAGTTTTAAATTCTGAAATTGAAATCCTGATGTTTTATTTGTGGCCCAAACATCGCCCTCCGGTTCACTTAAGAAATGTAGGATTATGTCGATTACAAAGTGTTATAACCTAGAAAGGGTTACTGAATGAAGAATAACCCAAACGGAGGTTGGAAATGAAATGATAATCTGTCTAACATCAACAAAATACAGTACTCACCTGTGGCGTTAAGTAGGTAAACCATTGCTTGTTTTGGACTACTTGGACAGCATATTACCCCCACCACTTAGAATAGTATTCAGCGTATAGTGATTTTTCAAGCGTAGCTTGGATTTAGCACAAAGCTGAAAGTAAGAGGCACACAGTGAGGGTCGAACTCACTACCCGGTCGTTCTAGCTAGACAAGCTTGCTAACCATTACGCCACCTAGAAGTTCCCTATTGTCCAACGTATTTATGATGTTCAGGACATACCCATTAGTGTTAATAGTTACGGTATATAACACAAAGCAAGCCAAGAATTTGTCGCAATCTCTTCTGTACAAAGAACGACCTAATCAAGTAAATATAAACTATATAAAGAATAACTTTGGGAGAGATTCGTTTCCCAAAATGTAAAGCATGTTTCAATATATCATAATCCCAGAGAGGAAAGAGTCTAGAGATATTAAGATTTTATTACAATCTATTTATGCTTTACTTTCTTTCTCTATGTGTCGAGATGTTCCTTTGCCAAAAAGGACGAACATATTTGCTTTATTCGCTAATCTAACGATGATTGAATGGCGGAAGATAAAACCCCTACACATAAAACATCAAAAACGTGTGCTTCTATCATAGCCATTGACCCCTGCCCGACGTCTATGTTTCCTTCTCATTATTGTTTTGCGAAATCCCATTCCACTCGTCAATCACAGCAACACACAAGTCTCTGAGTTCTCGTGTCAGGTGATATCAAGAATACACACGTTTTGAAGCTATCCGAAATGTTCTATTAGGATGAGATCCGGTGACATGCCTAAGGAAACCATGTGGAATACGGACCTCTTGGAGACTCGCGGTAACGATGCAAATGTAATGAGGAGCTGCATTATTATCCAAGATGAAATTTGCTTCATGATAGCGCCAGTGAACGACGATATTTATAAGCATCAACACAGCATCACCAATGGCCGAATTGGATTTCTAGAAATTTACCCCTCATCTCCTCTTTTACGGTTTCAAACCCTACGAACTACACCATAACTAATTATTTATACCATATGAATATGAGGAAATGTTGAAACTTTTCCGTCATGATTCGCAAACCATAATCTGATTAAATGATCTGACGTCTGATTTTCTGACGGAAATATCTTCTTAGTTCAGACGAAGAACTTTCAAGGAGGTCTTACCTCGTATAAATACGTTAGGAAACGATCTAAGAGTAATTCACATCAAAATTATACAGGAAATTCAAGTAAAATTCAACCGTTTTCTTTTATTTTTCAAATTTATAACCGCGTGTTATTTAAAACATGTAACACACAAATTAATACCAAACTAAATTGATTTAAATACTAATCTGGATTAATAAAATGCATTCAAGAACATCATTTACTTATTTCGTCGACTAGACATTGAATTCTGTCACTTGGCGTCCTCCATAGCTTGCTTAGACTTTTCATCTAACCTGATTAATATTCATGAGCGTTGTTAAAATTTTACAAACCAGTTTCATTTCTGCTCTTTTATATAAATACTTATTACAAAATAATATCCTTGCATTTACCTTGATAAAATACCTCAGAAGACGAAACGAGTCGGTTAAGGTAAGTTTTTCTTTTGTTTTTGTTCATATTGTCCTTTTACACGTATACACTATCTGAAATCTTACACACACACACACACACACACACTCAAATATATATATATATATATATTGGGAGGGAACAAAGCTTCATAGCGGTTTTCAGTAGGTGCGCGTTTGACACGCGATTTTGTTTAACACAACTGAAATTTGTAACAGATATACATATTCTGAAAGGTGAAATTTAATTCCGATTTTTTTAGCCGATTCAATTTGCGGATTGTGAATTCTAATTTTTTTTTCGGAAAAATTGAAAATGCATGCATTTTCCTCTTCTTCTTATTATTATCATTGCCATTATCTTTTATTATTATTATTTTTATTTTTATTTCCTTTGATATCTGGCGTTTACACATTTCTTTCCGGGTCCCGCCCAGGGACCTAAGGTTAGAAATGGCATCATGACACTTTCCACTGCAAAAAAAATAAATAAAAATAATTACATAGATAAATCCCTTCGTAAAGTGTGGGCTGTACTTGTCAGAACAATTTTTTGTATCTCTTTGATGCATGGACTTCCAGGGATCCCTTCAATCAGCCTACTGGAATCTTTTCCAACCAGTCCAAGGGCTCCAACTACAACAGGAATTGTTGATGTTCCCATGTGCCACATTTTTGTGATTTCTATTTCAAGGTCCTTGTATTTTGACAGTTTTTCGAATATCTTCAAAGACACATTGCATTATTATTATTATTATTATTATTATTATTATTATTATTTATCACTACCATTATTATACCCTCCCCTAACACCATTAGTTTTGCTTTTTACAATTGTCATTGGTCTCAATATTGTAATTATTATTTTATTCTTACTATTTTCACCCTCATTTTTATGTTTACTACACCCGTTACCATAATTACCATTGTCATCGTTGTCACATTTCTTTCACAATTATACTCCACCTCCCCTTCATGATTAGAGCCAAATTTGCAGCTGTCATGCCAAAGCTATTGCTATTAATCTGTGTACGTATGAGTGTCATCCCTAAAACGGACCCAGAGAAATCCCCACACCCAACATAATCAAACAAAAACTGACATAGTCTCAAATAAAAAAAAATCAGTTTTTCTGAGGATCGCAGAGGCGAGAAACCAAGGGTTACAAATTCATAGTCATTCAACTAAATATGTTAGCTCTATCACTGATATTGACCCCTTTCCAATAAGCATTGCGCATATATATATATATATATATATATATATATATATATATATATATATATATATAGTTGCCTGACGATTGCATCTAGCATGAAACAGACTGTCGCCTCTAAGTGTTGACTTCTATGTTCACTTTTATATTTACACACGCTCTATCTCTGATATTGAACACTTTATCCCATAAATATAGCACACTTTAAGACTATATTTCTTATATATATATATATATATATATATATATATATATATATATATATATATATATGTGTGTGGGGGGTGCGCGCGCGTGTATGTGTGTGTATGTGTCTGTGTCTGTGCGTGTGTGAGTGTTTGTGTATGTGTGTGTTGGTTTGACGATAACATTATCAAGACGTCTTACGCTCCATTTATCGTATACAAATTTTATTGCACAACATCTAAAGTGACATTCCTGTCCACTATGACAATACAGGAAAATACTTGTTGACAACATCAATAAACTACACCATGAAAATAATAAACAAAAACTTCAAATACTCAAGGCTTTCTTTATCAAATTTATTACGCGCATAGCAGTAACGTTTGAATTGCATTTGTGGTGAATAAAATTTAACACCATTTTACAATTTACCATCTCTGTTTACCTCCCTTGCATTAGAGACGCTTGTTTACAAAATAATCGTAACCACAACGACTAATTTTAAAATAATTATAACAGAGCAGGTTCGTGCTTGTTTGCACAACAATTACAGTTACATTAAGTTTGTCTTTGCAATTCTTCCCTGAGGATGATCTTGGAAGTGCTAGAAAGTAATCGAGTTAACAGATAACTAATGTGGACTCGTCCATTTACCTTATCCCCCTAGCAAGAAGAACATTCCATTTTGCACGTCTACGCGAACTAAGATAACCAATAAAAACCCTATAGGTATAAACAGCAAAAACTTCACGTGGAGAAGTTAAATTGCGCCAAAACCAACTTGAGCCGATTTTCACACCTAAATCCTTATATAAAGAAAGATTTTCAACCGACCAAGTTAGTCAGTCCAGCAAACACAGAGAAACGCGGATCGAATCCACGCAACTTACGTTTGTAATTTTTCGCGCGAAAAGAACACAACTGACTCACTCACAAAATCGACTCGAAGATTACTCTGTGCTTACAACGAATTTCAACTTACGAGATTTTACTTACCCAAAGTGATTATTCAACACTCACTATAACTTAAGTAAAAAAACTATTATCGAACATAACACATATCTACAGTTAAAGGTAGACTACTTTTGCTAACTTCATTCTAAACAGTACAAAACGACACGAACATAAATAAAACGCTGTTTAAACATTAATTCAAATTCCTTGTGGACTGTAATGCAAACATACCAACACACCAGAAAATAAGCAAACCTTCGTCCACTAACCAACACAAGACATAAAATACCTTGAAGCAACATTTTGTAAATAATCTTTAAATTGTACATAAATGCATTTGTTTGTTTGAATTGCATACATGTTTTTGTCTTATTTCATATTGTAAAATATTTATTGTTGTGGATGCATGAACAGATCACGCAACCTGATAAAAAATCCTTCTGATAAATTCTAACACTCAAGCAAAATCCTAGTTCATACCGCACATCCCCAACACTATGGTATCTACGTTGATGTATTTCAACTTAACATCAAGACGATAATTACAGAATTCGAAAGGATTATTACAAAAGTAAATAGACATAGGGTATCTATATTATCTAATGAAACATATTTGAATGAAGATACGGTGCCTAAATACACACACACAAGCACACACACACACACATGTATGTATGTATATATATATATATATATATATATATATATATATATATATATATATATATATATATATATATATATATATATATATATATATATATAGCTTTTAACTTATAATATTTCGTTCGTGCAAATAAATATTTAAACACATGTTAAATTTAAAAAAGCGAAATATTTTTTGGTTTTTCGTGAAATGACTCTCAGTCACGCTATTCTTTGCGGGATCCACACGCGTATAAGCTCACCGGAATATTCTCAACTGGATTAAACTTCGTATTCTTGGTTGATTTATAAGCAGTTCAACCGTTGCGTCAGGACACATGCAAATATATAGCTCCTTTAAAACTGAAAAATTGACGTAAATGATATGGCTGCTGTTGTTTGCGTATTGTTTTATTCTGATAGAAGAGTCGTTATATTTAACGAACCGGCATCGGGGAAGCGAGTTCGCATCAAAGCTGGGGTTCTTTATTCTCTCATTGCATTGAAACGTTTGAGGAAGGTATGGATACTTTTCTCCTTTGATCACCAGATTATCTCGTCATTTGTTTGTCACGCTAGATGTTAGGAGGACGAATGGCTGAGTAAGAAATTATGAAAACCTCTCTCCAATAACAGACATATTTGTTTATTCTGTATGAACAATAGTCCACCCACCATAGTTGATCAATAGAATCAAGGAAGACGGTTCGAGGTAATGCTTTCTCCATCATAGCGGCTGGCAGAGGATAGTAAAAATTGTTTATAGTTACGTTGTTCTGGAATTGTCATCATTGGTCGACTGAACTTGCTTTGTTTCAATGACTTTTGTTTTGTTATTATTAATTACTTTGTTCAATAAAGACGATAATTAAAAAAAAATGACGTTTATTTACGCATGGTAGCCTGTGACATCACAGGTTCATTAACAACAGTATTTTGTCCGGTAGTCCCTGACATAAAATGCGCGCGAATTAAGAATATGTTTAGATGACTTGGTTTAATTTACGATATATAAAAACATCATGGGTTATTTTATGCCGAATGTGTGTGTTAGAGAACAAAAATCGGAGTGCTTAGTACACAGGGGTCCAGTGTATCTTTGCGTAAAAGGCAGATATAGCTGCGTTTTATAGTTGAGTCAAAAAGTAGCCGAGCTTCAATATGCATTAGCACAAAATGGACGGATATTTCCCATTTAGATTTGAATTAAGATGAAAGCGTCGGTCTTGTCTAGACTTGATTCAATACGTGGATATGTTCGGATTAAATTTGAGTAAAGAAGCAAAAACAGAACTTGTTTAAACCTGAGGCAAAATGTAAACATAGGTTCTTTTTTTAATTTGAGTTTAGAGACGATCATTGGTCCTGTTTAAACATGATTCAAAGACATTGGTCCGATTTAGATTTGAGCTATGAAGCAAACATAGACTTGGACCGAAATGTCAACATAAGTTTAGTAAACTTTTCAGTCAAAAGATATACACTAGCCGAGCTTACACATTCATCTGCAAGTATCAGTGAAATAGGTAACTCCTTTATTGGGATTTAGCTCCCCCTGTCGGATATGCAATCGGTGTATATTAAAACTTTCTATAAAGAAGTTATTTTCTGAACTCTATAAGGATTTGTTTCAAGTATTAGTATTCTGGATATTTATGTTTCTAACATTACTTTTCAGCCGATGCATTCTCCGATCTTCCTCAAATGTATCTTGTATCACGAATCACGTCATTTTTACTTTTTCCTGTATTGTTTCTTTTCAGTAGACATAGCCATTTTCATAACAGAGTAATGTGATCTGATATTACTAGGTAAACTTGAGGAAGGCCGAATAATGAAAAGAATACGACAGAATACTGAAAACCGTAAGCGAAATAATATGAATAATACTTACAGAAAGATTTTTAATGATGATTTTAAATTCATATCTAGAGCAAAATGAAAGACAATTCTGGAGAAAAAAGAAACACATTACACACGTATGCATAAACACTTAGAAGGTTGGCATTTTATTATTCATTTTGATAAAATAAAGAAGATATTGTCCTTAGGCCAATCGAAAACCGATCCTTTATTTCATCCTTTTCCTTTTGATATCTATCTATCTATCTATCTATCTATCTATCTATCTATCTATCTATCTATCTATCTATCTATCTATGTCTGTTTTCCATTATCTATCTATCTATCTATCTATCTATCTATCTATGTCTGTTTTCCATTATCTATCTATCTATCTATCTATCTATCTATCTATGTCTATTTTCCATTATCTATCTATCTATCTATCTATCTATCTATCTATCTATCTATCTATCTATCTATCTATGTCAGTTTTCCATTATCTATCTATCTATCTATCTATCTATCTATCTATCTATCTATGTCTGTTTTCCATTATCTATCTATCTATCTATCTATCTATCTATCTATCTATCTATCTATCTATCTATCTATGTCTGTTTTCCATTATCTATCTATCTATCTATCTATATCCGCATGATCCGATCCGTTCTATCTATCTATCTATCTATCTATCTATCTACAGAGCGAGAGACATCTCACTTAAATTTAGATAAAATATAATCACTATAACTCTGTCTAGATCTTTAACAACCTACAGACAAAACCAGTAGTGGACCCAATAATGCAGATTGGAAGTAGACGCTAAATTATATCTGGAATCTCCTACAGCCAAAACAAGAATGAGTTTGTGATATATCATCGTACCTTTGAAAAAATCCCTTATTCATAGATTATTGTTTAAATGATATTCAGAACACTTGACACAAATGTCATCTGAATGACTGTCAACAGTTCTCATTGATCCACTTCTGCTTTGTGGAAACAACTCCCAAGAAGGTGCTTCCCCGATCACTATAATCTTAAGCTATTCAATTCTAGAGTCAACCATTATCTTCTCCCACATATCCCCATAAATTTTACCTCTTTCTCTGTAACCCTCTACCTTGAGTGTCTCTTAGTGCTTGTACAGGGTGAACATCGCTGTAAAAAAATCAAATCTCGATTATCAAAAATCGAAGCATTAACATCAAATCTTTCCGTTGTTTTTCTACTTCCAATTAATTATACCCATTTTGGTGTCTATGTCTTCTTCATCAATTTCTTATTCGGTCGAGCTATAGCTCTGACATTTATGACTCAATATACGCCAAACATCACGGCCCTGCATAATGTTCGGAAGATTATTAGGGTAGACATTCTATGTCATAACATAGCTGGTCCCGAGAAGTAGATCACTTTCGAGTTCTTGTTTTCCTCACCAATAATGTTCTGCAAATCGCATACTTCTTTCAAGTAAAATTGTAGAAATATCGGGGATTGACCCATAGAGCTGTGATTTAGTTGTATGTTGTCTCCAAGAGATGTTAAGTATTGCTCTTAGCATCCGAGTGTATGTCCTATCAAGCTTAGACACAGTGTTTTAGTTAATGTTCAAGGAGTGGTACCGATTCTACAGTGGTGCGATAAAATCTCCCTTTTAGTGTTATCTGGTAAATCAGATTTCCAGATTACATCCATTTTATTAAAGGCGTCCCAGGTTTTAGCTAAGAAAATTTTCACATCCTTTTCTGTAGAATTTATTTCGCTACCTGGGTATGTAAAAGTTTCAGCATATTTTATTGATTAACCTGAGGCAGTTTTTATTAAATCCTTATTGGTTAAAGATTATGAATTCATTTTAGATGAATTAGAGTCCAACCTCGTTAGCAGCATTTTCTAGATTATATGGGAGATCTATGGCATTAGTAATTGCATCTGCAGTGATAGCAAGGTCATCTGCATAGTGAATATCGAACAACTGGTTTCCAGGATATCGACTTGGGAGTTTTGGTGTTGAAGTAAAACCTAGATTATAATGTTTATTAAGTGAAGGTCTCAATACATAATCAAGGGTGACAACAGAGAAAAGGTACATGGATGTTACCCTGAATGACACTGCTTTATTGTCGAAGAAATTAGTGTCTCCCTTTGGGGATCTCACCAGAAATTTAGTATTTTTGTATAGCATCATTTTGGCAGTTACTTTATTAGCTGGGGTGCTATATACCAGAAGGACCTTATCCATCCCCCACTATAAATAGAATCCAATGCTTTAGAGAGATGTAGAAAAAGCCTGTAGATTCTTTGCTCTTCTGCCCTCAATAACCCACTGAACAGTCATGATTTGACCAATAAGTGATCTATTTTTTTTTTGAAAGCCATTTCTCTGCTTCAGGTTGCTTGTAGCGCAATGCATTTACTGGTCAAAAGAATTCCAGGTTCGAATTCTGACAAGCTCATATCAAATCTCCACCAATACAGGTTCAAGATATATTTGATGTACAGTTTGTATTTTCTGTTAAGACCTTACGATATTTTTTATTTTGGTTGCTTCCTATCCAAAATTCTAAATTACGTGTATAAGATAATAATAATAATAATAATAATAATAAAAAATTGCCATTCACCGGCTCCTTTATTGAGAGACATTACGTGGTTTTCGTAAAGAAAATTGTAACCTCTTGGTTAAAAAAACATCCTTTCTTTAAGGACAAAAACAACACAGCAAATTTTTATTTTGCTAATTAAAAGTTTGTCAATTTAGCAGATTAACAGCTTTCAATCTTTTTTTTCAGATTTACTGCCATATTGTGTGCCACGTCTAAGGAAATCGGAGTGAAACGACGAGTAAATCCTATTTGAGGAACTTTCTTTATTTAAATATATTCTTATTTCTCAATCACAAATGCCTCTGTCATTGTAAAAAAAGATTAATGTCACAAGAGAGATGCATATTACTTTTTCAGGATGAAGTTCTTTTGTCGAAATGTGATTAAATCCTACAGTAAAATGCTGCCAATGGATATTAGAAGAAATTAGAATGGTTACATTTTATTCTGAGCTGATATTTGCAAAGTACTTGAGAAAAGTTCCCCGAACAGTGGTTAATAATCAGTCATGCAACATGAGAGAAAATCCATCTTTTTAGATTGTGGTTGCTGTTTGTCTAAAGAAAATGCTTTACCTGCCTCAAAAATAGTTGTTCTACCATAATATTCCATTTAATAAAGATATGCTATAAATTATAGGAGATTCAACAAACTCTCGCACATATATTACATTGAAATGGCGACTTTTCAGTATCCCGTCACATTGCGTAAGAAACCTTTCTTGGAGAATAGCTCGGTTTGAAAGAGACGCAATGATTTTATTTATTTCAGGAAACAATTGTAATTCACGAAATTGCAAACTGAATTTACAATTCCGATTCTATTGGAGGTTGACTCAATTCATTTTCAAATTGACCACTGAATCAAATTTCCAGCGTAGCGATTCTAGGTTAATGAAATGCGTGTGTGACTTTCGTTACATTCTCATTATAACTTAGGTAATAAACATTGTTGATTATCAGTCAAGCAATCGAGTAAAGTAAGTGTACGTATTTAATATTCATGGACACAATAAAATAGAGACATTGGCGCTTAATTTTAAGCAAATTGAATAACACGTAATTTCAAACCGAACAAGGATGATGTTTACAAAAATATATCTGAGATCAGATTGTGAGCTTTAATTTGTCTATTTAATGTTTAAGGGAATCGCGAAGTACAAAGGTTATCGGATTAAAAGTGGAATCGACCAGCCGCTTTCAAATTCCGGTTTAATCTGTTTCACTTTTGAACTAATGCTCTTGAGAAAGATATCGATTCATCGCTTCCCTATTTAGTGATGCGATAAATAGTGGATTAAACTGGTTTACATACACATGGGTAACAATCAGTCTGAGAGAAGGAAAAGTCTGAATTCAAAACCGTCGAGAAACCATTCCACTGTGAATTGCCAAAATGTCATAGAATTTTACAGCTCATATAATAATAAACAAAAAGAATCAATGTTGAGTCACGATGACCTAACTGAAAATGGCTTTATATATATATATATATATATATATATATGATATATATATATATATATGAATGATATATGATATATATATATATATATATGATATATGATATATATATATATGATATATGATATATATATATATATCATATATATCTATATATATATCTATCATATATCATATATCATATATATATATATATATCATATATCATATATCATATATATATATATATATCATATATCATATATATATATCATATATCATTCATATATATATATATATATATATATATATATATATATATATATATATATATATATGAAGAAATGTAGTCTTAACGTGTGCTATATTTATGGGATAAAGTGCTCAATATCAGAGATAGAGCGTGTGTAAATCTAAAAGTGAACATAGAAGACAACACTTAGACGCGACAGTCTGTTTCATGCTAGATGCAATCATCGGGCCCGATGATTGCATCTAGCATGGAACAGACTGTAGCCTCTAAGTGTTGACTTCTATGTTGACTTTTATATATGTATATATATATATATATATATATATATATATATGTGTGTGTGTGTGTGTGTGTGTGTGTGTGTGTGTGTGTGTGTGTATGCATTTATGTATATGTATGTATGTTTTTGTATGACCATGTGTGTGTGTGTGTTTCATAGAGTAATATAGGTATATTGTGCCTTCTTATTTTTCTATTGATCTTTTCCAGTTGTCTGATCAGTTTCGTAATGTTAAGTTGAAATTCATCAAGGAAGGCCTCGTAATTTTTAACCCAAGTACTTTCATCCTTTTGTCAGATCATCTTCAGGTATAAATACTACCAAATCGCGATCAGCTCCTGCATATTGAAACGATTTATTTTTGCAAAGAAGTCCATAACTTAATTGGATAAATGAAATCTATCATAAACAAAAATGATTGTTTATTCGCTTTGTGAATGATTTATTTGAATTGTTAAGAAGATTTGATTTTTCCGGAAAGATATATGAAGAATCTAGAAATTACACTGAGTAAACACATCCTGCTTAAAAAGTCTAAAATAACTATAACAGATCGCGTTCGCGCTTGCCGTTTTTTTTAAATCACTAGGACGAAGGAATGCAGATTTTCACGAAGTTACAATAAGTTTGATTTTGTAATTTACCTGTAAAGTGGATTTTAGAAAAGGCCAAAATAACTTGGGTGAAAAAAGTTACGGCGTTTTTCTTGAATTTCATCTCAACAGCAAAAAACTAGAAAGTATCAGTATAAAAATAAATACACTCTGATGAAACATTTTTGAATGAATACATGAATATAAACTTTTATATATCTGACCAAAGTTAGCCAAATTATTGAAAAAGAGGAAAATATGTTTTGTGTCTCTTGAAATATTAACGAACGAAAGGCCTCACGCAAAATATGAACCAAATCATACTGAAACACCGATTCCCGTACGATCACCGAAGTTAAGCAACGTCGTGCCTGGTCAATACCTAGATGGATAATCGCTTAGAAATAACATGTGATGTAAGCTTGGATATGCGGGTGGTAATGGATAATGGTTCCGAGTTGTTAATCGGAGAGCCAACTTCTAATTCCATTTTGGTTCGTTCTATTCACTTACGCGCAAATACTTTTGGGAAAGGGATGAACCCATCTCTACTCCCCCAGGTATGAGTAAGACTTTTATCACTAGATCATTAATATCTCCCCCACCCCGCAAAAAATGTTTTACAATCTAAAGTTTTAAAAACCTGCAATAATTGTTAAGCCGTTGACGTATCCATCAACAATTTTTCCCACGCTCTCATTAATTTGCCAATAATTCGCGCGCACACACACACGCACACACAGACACACTAACACGCACACACATATATTTATATATATATAAGATATTTAACGGTTTAAAGAATGCATTGATTAAAATATTGCATGTACTCATATCTTTGGTTGAAGATATTGCAGTTACGAGAATAGTATTTGGCTGGCACGAAAGATTTCTCGATGTATAAATAAATACAATATTCTACAAACACCACATACTTTACTTCCAACCAAATAGTTATAAAAGAACCGTGTTTTGAATAAATGAATCCCTTCAAGTTCCTTACCTCAGAAGCTTTGGTAACTTGTTCAGCATCTTTCATCGAAGCAATGATTTTAAGGTGTCGCCTGTCGAGGACGTTGACAAAGGCGAACTCGAGGAGTGCTGCAAAAACAAAGCAGAGACATGAAGCCATCCAAACGTCAATGGCCTTAACATAAGAGACTTTCGGAAGAGCTGCAGCTCCAGCCGATCTCTGGGTGGTCAGGGTGAGGACGGTGAGGATTCCCAGGGATATCCGGGCGGGTATTGCCGAGACGTTAAGGTAAAAAGACACCCAGGAGAGAAGGACAATCAGAACGCTGGGTATATAAATCTGGATGAGGTAGTAACCAATATCTCGTTTAAGGTGGAAATTCACGAACAAACAGGTGAAATTACCTGAAAAAGAATCAAAACTTCATCACTGAATGGTAAGATTAGACCATATATTCAGGTAATTTTTGAAAAGTTAAAAATACATTTATGATAAGAAATGCTAGTGGTCTGTATTGAAATTAATGCCTTTAAGGATCTTTGTTCTAAGAGGAGTTAATCTGTGGTGACCCATTGATCCCCCCCTATGAAATACTAAAGTAGGGTTTTCATTCGGTCTTGCAACAGAACATAAATGTGAAGTTCTCATATAGGTGTCACGTTTCGCTATTTCTTTTAAAACAATTCCTAGATGTTTGAATATAAGAACTTTTTAAATTCTTCCATCTACAATTCGCAGTTGACATATTGGATCTTTTCACGTTTAGTCAGTTATGTGCCATGCATGAAACACGCTTAGGCGATCATGTATCTTTCGATACATGACTGACGATGCAGATTTTTTCCCGTAGTTGGTTGCCATTTCTATCTGAAGTAGACAAGTTGCCATCCAAGGTTATAGAACCCGGTCTGTTGTGCTATTTACCCATAGCTACGGGAAGAAGAAGAGGATGCATACCTTTCCCAAGGGCATTAGCACGTAATTGACTGTAATAGATTCGACTGGAATTCGAACTCGGCTGTCCAATTCCTCAATCCGAGCCGCTACGACAGTCATATGTTCTGCCTTCTTAAAATTGATGCTTATTATTTTATTCTTGCTTTATTTTATTATATTTTCTAGAAGTTCCTGCAGTTTTTTATGTTTGTCATTATAAAGTGACGTCTACAATTGTTATGTTGTAAAGATTGTGAACACCGACGATAAATCCTGGTGGGATATCTAGTTCTCTTAGGATAGCCTCACTGTCAAGGTTAAATAATATGAGAAGACACATCTTTGTCTAAAGCCATTTCTATTTGTTGAACCGAAACAATTCATTTCTTTTGGTAAGCAGGGGGTGTTTACTCAGTATAAGTTCTGGATTCTTCATATATCTTTCCGAATAAAACGAATCTTCTTAGCAATTTAAATAGATGATAGTGCTATATAAAGCGAGTAAACAATCATTTTTGTTTATCAAAGATTACATTTCGTATTCTTATTAGATCTTATAAAATAATGATAAAAATTAAACATAATTAAGGAAAGACAGATAATCTCTCATTAATTTGACAGCAACTGTATTAAAGATACAAGTATGAGGATAACAATTTGCGTGATAGATACTTATATAAGTCGTTGGTAAAATTTGACAACAAAAAAATTGCTACTGGGGTAAAAGCTGTTGTTTCAGATAATATAATTCATACTCAAAATGTATCTAACACGTCAGAGGTTTGTGTAATGATATGCGTATGCGCAGAATTGGGGCAAATTAGTTTGATATAAATTACAATAGAAAAATAAATAAATAATATATATATATATATATATATATATATATATATATATATATATATATATATATATATATATATATATATATATATATATATATATGTATAGTTGTTAGAATATGTGTGAAATATATTTCAATCCTAGGTAAGTATAGTAACATAAGAAAGTCAATGTTTAGAAAGAGTAATTAAAATTTTCATATGAGAAAAACATTTCGGGCAAGGTTTAATTTCGAGGTACCTTTAATAAACTCGAAAAGCTACTAATGATAGCGACTTTTTAGGTCAAGTAAGTTAAGCATTCTGCATCTTGGAAGATATCTGTAACATATTCTAATTAATGTTTATGTCTTGTAATGAATTAAGACACACACACTATATATATATATATATATATATATATATATATATATATATATATGATACAAATATAATTAGAAATGATACTATATTTATGGTTAAATATGCTGAATCTCAGAGACAGAGCGTATGTAAATATATAAGCGGACATTGTGGTCAGCGCCAATCTTCAACGCAATGCCGACATATATATATATATATATATATGAATGATATAACGATATATAATTTCGTATGATTTTATATATAAACAAACAGTATTCAGGAAAATAGTATGACAAATTGGAAAAAGGTTTAGTGGCAACATCAACAAATTCCAATCCGATGAAATCCGAACTGATGACATGCGTTAGAAAAACTTTCTTTAATTTGTCATACTATCTATCTATCTATATATATATATATATATATATATATATATATATATATATATATATATATATATATATGTGGGTATATTTATATATATATATGTATATATATGAAAAGGAAGATGAAAAGACAAGTAGAGTCTTTAAGAATATTTATATAGAATAACTTTATTAAGCTATATATTTAACTAAATACCTATTATGGAAGACAGCATTTGCATTTTCAACTCCTTTTTCCTATATATTCCGACCTTCTGTGATTTACTAGAACAAATTACTATCTATCGATCTATCTATCTATCTATCTATCTATCTATCTATCTATATATATATATATATATATATATATATATATATATACGCGGCGTGCATGTAATATCTGAGAGATTAGATTCTTAATATATGAAACGGTACAAATTTCCATTTTCTCTGGTTTTCTGTGGCTATCTGACCAAACGAGCCGAGTCATTCATCAGAATTGTTATCATTGAACAAGTGAATGAAAATGAATAGTAATTGTTGGGGGATTGTTGGCTAAATGTATATCAAAGACCGCTTTGTTTCGTTTCGTTTATTAGCTCAAGTTAAGAAAACTATAAAATATCACTGGGAACGACCGTTCGACTAAAATAAAGGATTCTCTCTTGTTCTACAGCTATGCATTATGTAGCTAGGATTCAGTGTCGAGTACTATATTCTGTTGGGCTTTTGTTGTTTTTCTCTTGTCAGCTCAATGCATAAAGGGATATCTTTAATAAATAAAAAATATATGAAAATAAATAGCAATATACGAGCAGTAAGGAAAAGGAACATATATCACTGAAATTGCTGATTCCATTCTTCCGTGGTATGATTTTCCAATGAACTCAACTCTGCTGTCGATTCAATTGTGGCTAGATAAAACTGAATGGAAACTTTTTATTAAAAGGAAGGTGTTCGCTTTCTTTGAACTCGTCACTTGCGGACTGTTGCAAGTCTGCAGACATATGGAATTTTACATATAATTGTAAAACGCTCTTAATCATTACTTTTATGAAAAACTACAAAGAAACTCATCAAAGCCTGTCGTTATAAAATTTCTAAACGAATATATAATTGAAATCAACTATCAAGCAGACGTGTTTAAATCTCTGCGCAAAAGTATTGCTTATTCAACTTCAAATTTTGTCAACGAATATCAGTGAGTGTGTGTTTAACTTGGGAGTTTCGCTCCTTACATGAATTCTTTTTGCGAGATATTCTTCGACTTTACTCTCGGGTGGAGTGCATATATATATATATATATATATATATATCTACGTGTTACTCGGTTATACCTTAAGCATAGATGGGTCGATCATTGTTTACATGTCGGGAGTTGTCACTTAATCTAGTGACGGTATGAACCTGCACCTCGGGGTTAGTTGGTCAGTTTCAAGGTGTATCCGTTGATTCGTCTGTTTCTCTGACTCTCTGGCTTTATACTGTGTGCATCGTCTTTTATGGTATCATCTAAGGTGAGTCCATCACATATTAGGCTCATTGCAGATCAAGTTCGCCTATACGGGAGATTGTTTATTGACATTTGATTCGATTCAGGCCACCTCCTATTTTATGTTATGAATCATATACTAAACAATAAAGTGGGATAAAAAAGGAGTTAGTAAGAAACTGATTTAGAAAGAAAATTTATTATAAATGCGACATTACGTTCTCTCAAATGCTGATTTCATAAATCAGGTCATATAGGTACATAACTGTTGTGGTAGGATCCACCTAATTTGCATAGTGGAGTACCGACCATATAAATATGGTTGGTACCGGGAAGAGAAACGAATCAAGAGATTCAACCAGAGACTCTGCCCGACTGCGACTCAGTCAACACATTCTCCAGGAACGGTCTTCCCAGGAATATACAAAATACTATATGTAAATATTGTGTACACTTTCTTGTTTCAATACATTTTGTTCTAAGTACATTTTGTGTTGCATTATTATTCCATGCATTAGTCAAGTTTCAACAATAACGTTTCAAGATTTGTTTCGAAATGAAGTTTATTTCTTTTTACTAAATATACCTAAATATATTTCAATAATCCATATCAAAAGTATTGGTACCGTTTCTGCTGACTAACATCAGAACATGATTCCATAATATGCCGGGTAGAATTGGTTTTTGTTATCTATTATTCTTAGTATTTACTTAGCGCCCACGATGGTAGAATATCACAGATGGTCAGTTTAATGTTGGAGCGCGTGCCTGTGCAGCTGGGGACAGTTTCAAAAGCAGCCCAACTAGCAGTTGCCTTGTCATGGGTATTACCACCGTCCTCCCTTCTTTAATACAGTGAGGGTGGGGGTACTACCGCGAGTATCTTTTTTCCGGGAATTGGAACCTTTCAATATTTTTTCAGTTGTGCTCTATCCGCAGATAGAGACTTCCAAAGACAGAAACACAATTGAATGACAAGACGTAGTTCATCCGCCCGAGGGCAGATACTGCATTTTGATCCCAACGTTAGGTCGCGATTTACTAAGCGAAGCCAAGATTTGATACAAGGCCGAGAGCATGAACCACCAAGTGAATATCGAACTCACTACTAAATCTTAACTGATATAACGAGACAGAATTACTTGGCATGACACCATGTCGAAGTATCCTTATTAGATATTCTTCTGAGGTCATATGTGATTTTTAATTCAAGCCTAGGAATATTGCATTGCTTCAATCTTATAAGTGACGAAGCTTTTTATTGCATGTTTTAAACATCAGGATTCAAAAACTTAGTTCTAACTTGACTCAGATACCAATCGATAGGAAAGACGAAACTTTCTCAGCAAATATTGTCTTCGTTCTTTTTTTAAATATTTTCTCATTTTCATGAGAATATCCGGAAACAGATTCGTTAACAATATTACTTGAAAATCTGAAAATCTATTCGAATGTGTCTCAAATGTTTTGATTTCTCTTCTGTTGGGTAAAACCTTAATGAATGGTGTTTTGCCTGTAAGATTTTACAAGACTTTTTCTACTATATCTTATCTTTGTTTATATATTATTATTTTAAAGAAAGGATAATTTAGGAAGACATTCTTTAGTGTGTTTTAGACTGTCCTCATGTTGAGCGCCATCATTCAAATAACAAAAGTGGCTTCATTTTAGGCGGGCTTCACGCATCCACATACAAAACGAAAAATTCAAAAGTCATAAACAAACGAGTCTTTCAAAAATATTCTAAACTCCATCCAGAAAAAAAAAAGAATTATAGATGAAAAAATTTTGTTATGGCAACGCATTACCACTTCTTATAAAATTACAAAAACTAATTCAGATTTCTGTCTTAATTTCTGTGCAGGTGAGGCCCATACAAAGGGGAGAAATGTGTGACTAATGTGAAAATGGGCATAACAGTGGCCCATGCAGTCATAAAGTATCTGCACAAGAAAGTGATGACATACAAGAAGATTCATGTTATTGTCATTTACTGAGAGTTCCTCCCCTTCATATGCAACTGTGGAGACATGTGGGTTGCGGAATTCAAGCGGGACAGAAACAGCCCAGAAGTTGACCCTCGGGCCAGGTTGTCCAAAGCTTGAGTCACTGATGAACAAGTTAATGCCGTTCACTGTGTTGTTCGAGATGACGGACGTCTTACTGTCCAAGTATGTTCATTGACATTCGATCTGGTTCGGTCCATACTGTTTTAACTGACAACTTGGGGATGATCAAACTGTCTTCAAGATGGCTACCATTAATGCTGACACCAGATCAGAAACTGAAAAGGGTTGACATTTCCAGGGCACTTCTGACAAAATTCCAGGCTGACCCTGCGAGTTTCCACCGGAAATTAGTTACTCACGATAAAACCTGGATTACTCACTTCGGATCTGAATCAAGGATTCAATGCAAATTGGTGTGCTCTTGCGCCAGTTCACCCTTCTCGGGTTGTAGTAGCTGAAGTAACCAACTGAGGCTTTTGAATTGCTGCCTCGTCCCCCTTGATCACCAGGCTTAGCTCCATCTGACTTCTGTCTGTTTCCTAAACTCAAATCCAACCTGCGTAGCCACCATTTTGGAAACAATTATGACGCTATATGTGGCGTGAAGTTTTTGAAGTACCAAGACGCCACTGTGATGGGATTGCAATGCTTAAAGATCGTTGGCCCAAGTGCATCGGTGTCAAGGGGGACTATACTGAACAGTAGTGAAAAACTGTCTTGTTTCTCCAACTCCTTCTGGGCTGATGTTTAGAATATTTTGAATGAAGCTTGTACTAACCTTAAAACTTTCTCGTCCCTTACTTAATCTATCTATCGTAGTATCAAATCGTTGTCGCTTCAAGTTTCCTTTCTTATCTGTGAGGATATTGTCCATCATAAACTCCTATATAGGATGTTATGACAGCTTAGACCTAATTCCTTTTTTTCTAATGACAATAGCTAATACCATAATATTTCATTTCGTTTTTGAAAGGATCATATACTAGTCCTACCCGCCTTCGCATTTCGGTTTCATATTTCCGTTTCACGGAGCTTACATCTTTCCTCATGCTTGATTTTGATGTCTGCAATACGTGTCACATCTTTGACTGTATTTTCTGCTAATAAACATATTTATTTCTTTACAGTTCATAGTTAGACTTTTCAGCTCGCTCTCTTCGACTGTCTATGTTCATTGACATTCGATCTGGTTCAGTCCGTACCGTTTTAACAGAGATTTGGGGGATGAGCAAACTGTCTGCAAGATGGCTCCATAGAATTCTAGCATCAGAGCAGAAGCTGAAAAGGGTTGACATTTCCAGCGCACTTCTGACTCAATTCCAGGCTGACCCTGAGAATTTCCACCGCAGATTAGTAACTCAAGATGAAACCTGGGTTTCAAGGATTCAACGCAAACAGCTGAAATACTCTCGTTCTCCCCACTCCACAGAAGATATTCAAGCAGGTAGCGTCTGTTGGCATGGTAATGCTTCTGTTGTGTGTTTTTATTCTGACTACGTAATCATGATACACTACCTGGAAAAAATAAAAATCTATTAGTGAACAGTTCTATGAATCAGAATTATGACAACTGAACGAAGCAATCAAGTCGTATCGCAGAGAAAAAACTGAGGGCAGGAGTGCTCTTGCTCCAGGATAACGTGTCCGTTCAGTCTGCTTAGGATGCAGTAGTTGAAGCAGCCAACAGTGGCTTTAAATCGTTGCCTTATCCCCCTTGCTCGCTCCATCTGGCTTCTTCCGGTTTCCTAAACTCCAATTCCACCTGCATGGTCGCCATTTTGGAAAAAAAAATTGATGGAATCATATGTCCTGTGGGGGAGTTTTGGGGTGGACCAGAACGCCACCTTCTTCCGTGAGGGATTCCAGTTCTTTAGCATCCTTGGAACAAATGCATTGTTGTCAAGGTAGACTATATTTAAAAATAGTGAAAAAGTGTCTTGTTTTTCGAACTCCTTCTCAGGGATGGTTAGAGGTTTTTGAACGGCCCTTTATTTTTACCAATAGCCTTCATCCTTTTCAACAAGCCTTTCTACAAATGATATCAAAGCCCGCCTTAAAGTCAATAAAATGGAAATGTACAAGCATTTTTCTTTTGTCTTTTCCACTTTATGTCTAACAATAAAAACTGCTTCTGTTGTTCCTCTACCTGGCCAGAAATAATATTTGTTAATTTTATAGATCTTTCGTTTTGTGTTTTCAATGAAAATCTACTCAACATTTCTCAAGGAATGGATATTAATTATATCCTGGTTTTGATTTTTTTTCATTTTGCTCATGAATAGGCCTGCTGAAGCATCGTTGAACCAAGTGGTACTATATTGAAAAATAGTGAAAAACCGTCTTGTTTCTCCAGCTCCTTCTCGGTGACTCTTAGAACTTTTTGAACGATCCTTGTATATTCTGACCAACCAGAAAAAAAAAAGTTACTTTATCTCTCATCTATTCAACTCCACAGCAGAATGTTCATCTGAGCCCTTTCTCGTTCATTTGTTTTTATTTTGCCCATTTTGGACGGTCGTTCGCTGAAAACACATAGGCACTGAAATCTAAGGCAGATCACCGAAGAGAGCTACAGAGTTGTCAAGAGTCCGATATTAGCAATGAGTCCCCGAACCAATGAAAGCCTTTACTCAAACTATGTAATAAATCACATTTGCGCTTCCCTTTTCCTTACGTGATATCTCTCTAGAATTACGATGAAATATCAATTCCTACGAATGCGATAGAATCCCAAGGCGAATTCTGTCATCACTTTTGTTTATCATCTGATGTGAAAGCGTAAATAATTCTTTTTTTTCACATCAACAACGTATCATCTTCATTACCGCATTTTAGCATTTATTTCTTTTCTGTTAACGTGAGTTATGGTACCGTAGACGGCACAATCGAACAACGCCCTTTTATATTCGCCACGCTAATGCATCTGCAGTAACGAATGCATGATAACTTTAAGTCGGTACTTATAAGCATCTAATGGAAGTCTGTAAAGAGTTAAAAGGTTTGACTAATGCCGTCGTAGCTGCTGACATTAACTCCACCCAGATTATAATCGGGTTTAGTTTAAAATAATACAGAATAACTCCCAGCGTACGATTGGTCTGCTAACGGCTATATCACGTTGGAACACCGGTTCTTCTGTGATCACCGAAGTTAAGCAACGTTGAGCTTAGTCAATACTCAGATGAGTGACCGCTGCAGAATTTAAGATACACGACAGGTCTAGCAAGCGGAGATGTAAGCAACATCCCTACTTATACTAACAGAAAAAAATCAATATATGATGGTGCTTCTCTACGGTCAGGTCGCAACTAGCCTACCAGGAGTTAGGTGCTTGGTGATTACGACTGACGCTAGCCTAATTCTTAAACACAATGTCTATGTTTAACTATGCCCATATATCAGTAAGTTTATACCCAACTTTACTGTTAGTACAAACAATTGTTTTTCTTAATTTCTGTACTTGAGAACTAATTGTAAGTACATTTTTTATTATTTTTGATTTGATTTTTGAATATTTTTGAGGGCTAATCAGACAGTCAGTTATGTGCCATGCCTGATACACGCTGAGGCGATCATGTATCTTTCGATACATGACTGACGAGGCAGATATTTTTTTCACTCAGTAGGTCGCCATTTTTTTCTGCGGCAGGCCAGTTGCTATCCAAGGCTGTTCTGCTATTTACCCATATCTGGGGGGAAAAGAAGATGATTCATACCTTTTCCCAAGGGTATCAGCACGTAATTGAATGTAATGGATTCGAATGGATTCAACCAATAGTAAGTACAAATCATTAAGAGTAAATTAATACACAGGGAATTAATGAACATATTTTTTAACTACTCATGCACGGTCCGAAAGAGCATTTGCATTACATAATGTGATCGGAGTTTAAGCAAGGGAATAATGATATTGTGATATCTAGAAAATATGTGCTGTTTATAGTCATTGAATCAACTGATCGGCAAATACGAAGTTGGTTTCAAGTGTTTAATTCTGTAGAAACGTCGTTAGATGATGAACCTAGAACGGACTTTGATGATGAAGCTCTAATGTCATTAGTGAAAAGCAATCTACGGCAAAGTACTCAGAAATTAGCAAATATGTTAGACAATTCACAATCTACCCTATACTGACATTTAGAAAAGAAAGCGAATGACAGCAAACAGGCTGATTGGTTTCAAACTTTCTTAGTGAAAACAACAAAGGCGGATCGTTTATCTATAGCGACTAATCTCCTTTTACAACAGAGGTCTAGCCCGTTACTCAAATATAATATAACGAGAAATGGAATATGGGTTACATACGACAATGTTCAATGGAAAACGCGGTGAATTAACAAGTTGACTCTCCACAATCGATCCCAAAATCTAAGCTCTATGGGAGAAGGAATATTGCGTATGTGTTGGCAGCGATAGGGTATTACTCTTCTTAATGCAAAATGAAGAATTAAATGCACATTTATATGTTCAGCAGCTACAACGTGTCTAGAAATTGTTGTCGTAAATAGCCCTGAGCTTGTCAAGAGGAAAATATTCTTCTCTATGACAACGCGACACCACACCCAGCAAGAATAACACAAGAAAAAACATTTTGAAACTGGTTTTGGTGTGTTCTACCCCAGCCATCATATTCCATTAACCTTGCAATAAACTATTATTACTTTTTTTTTGGACCACTGAAAAACGCCATGATGAGAAAAACTTTCTTTAATAAAAACAGATTTAAGTGTTCGTTGAAATCTTCTCCGCACCAAAACATGCGGAATTTTGTTCCAAAGGTATCGAAGAGCAGCTTGATAAGTAGCGATTAAATGTGGTAAATAGATAATTGACTAAAATGTAAATGTACTTTATTTTTGAAGAATAGCGTTGAAAAACAAAAGATTGAATTATTTATCACTCGACCTATTATATGGTGATTCCAATCTAAAAATGGTAATAATGGCTGATCTGAACAGACACAATGGTAATCAGATATTACCACATACAAGCCTAGTTGTCTTTTCAGATTTGATTAATTAATTGATTTGTTTTTACACGGCTTATCAGATATTTATATGTTATTTAAAACCAGAAAATATTTTTAGATTTTAACAACTTTTTTTATAAGATAGTAATGAATTAATGATACGTGACCTACTAATTAACCCATAGATGGGGAGAAGCGGTGGAGTCAAACATTTACAAAAGGAATTTGCGCGTAAATAAATATAACGAACCTAATTGGAATTGGAACTCATTTATTAATTAGACAATACGCATATCCAAGCATACAGCACCTGGTATTCTAAAGTGATTGCCTATCTACGTACTGACCAAACTCGACAGTGTTTTACTTCGCTGAGGGTACGAGAACTGTAACTCATTAGAGTTGTAGGAGCCCCACATGTATTGTAACCGCAATAGAAGTGGGATGTCAGACAAGATAGCCTGATAGAGCCCAACTCTTGATTTGCATTCAGAGTTTTCCTTCTCCTAGACCGGTGGCCGCCCAAAGCTATAGAACCCAGCCTCTCCTGCAATTTACCCAATGCTGTGTGAAAAAGATCACTTCATATCTTTCCCAAGGGCGTTAGCACGTACCCTTTGGGAAAGGCATGATTGAAAGGCATATTTTCGGCCGAAGGTACATTCTGTGACTTTACATGAGGTTGAAGTTTGTTCCCATTTCTATGCCAAAAAAGTATCTTAAGTTTAGAGGACTTTTCTCTCTTAGTTTAAATTTTTCATTCGAAGTGTTTTTTACTTAGAGTCATATTATAAACTTTAACTTCCAAAGAGATATCGGCGTCCTGGGTATGACGACAAACTACACCCGCGTCCAGGGTAAGACGATAAATTATGTCCAACAACAAGGACTCTGGTCAGGAGGCTTTGAGGAGCGTGGAACCACCTCTTAATTGCTGATGTTCCCAAGTCCGCCCTGATCCGGGGTGGTAGCACCTGTTAGGGTTTCAACTATTGGCAAATAGTTAACCCCGAAACTGAGGTAAAAAGCATTATAAAAGTGTAAAAACAGATTTTAAAACCAGAAATACTTTGTAAAAATTATTACCAGAAATAAATGAAAAAAGAAATATTACCAGCTATACGTTTTTGAGGAAAAAAATATTAACATAATTAGATTTTTGACAAAACAAAAAAAATTACCAGAAAAAAAAAGTTGTCGGCATTAAATGACCCATTGAGATTGATATGCCGTAAAACAAACCAAACCAAACCAAAGAGACATCGAAGTTCTTGCGGAAATAGAAAAGTCATAATAATAACTAAATATTCCTAAATATCGAAGTGGAAAATTAAGGAGGATGTATTTCTTAATCGAAATAATATAAAGAAAATTAACAGAACTATTACTCTATTAAAAAGATCCAGTTACAATAATGTCCATCATTTCTTTCTCAAAATTATAACAATATTTTTATTTTCAAGTAAAAAAATAAGCAAAAACATTAAAAAAATATATATTTAAATTCAGTTAATCTAAAATTTGTTTTTAAAAATTATTTTTCCTTCAAAACAGATTGTCTCCTAAATATAGAGAGAACTTAAAGCCACCAAACTTTGCTCTAACCATTAAACTGAATTCTTACCATATATCTCCGAATGTCTTGATTGATGTGTCAGTCATACGAATTGTTCAAAGACTTGGAAAATATCCGGGAGAGAAAATTTCCTGTCAGGCCGTGCCAATAGTTTGTCGAGTGCATTAACTGTGCCTTCTATTCAACCAAGTGGAAATGATACGTGAATTCCCCAATGAGTGTCTATTTCGTATCGAATAAGCGTAACGTCTGCCATATTTTCAACACCTCTGACCCGTTCACATGAATATAAGTTATACACGTTTCACTAGAAAATCCCCATATGACTTGCAAACAATATCAAATTGTGGATTTCAATTCAATTCAGAGATTTCTTTTTAATATAACTTTGTGGAAGGATTATAGGCTGTTTCCTTAGAGCAATATAATACATTTGAAATATACATAAACACACACACACATATATATATATATGTATATATATATATAGATATATATATATATATTCTGTTTATATGTTATTTTTAATAGATAACAAATATTAATTACTAAATGCTTTGTTTTTAAATAAACAATATTAATTACATTTAATGGCATGAAATTTCGAGAAATTACGTAGAAAATATGCTTTCATTGACAGGAATCGAACCTGTGTCCTATACGGTACCCTCAATTGATCTAACGTGACATACCACCCTGCTACAGACTAGCGTCCCGTTAGCAAAGACCCAATTACTGCTTATAAACAACAGATCTTCGACGATTTTGCCCGAACGATCACATCTGCTCACGAAACGTGACTAAACGTAAACATTGACAACATATTATGAAATGGATTAAGTTCCGCAATATTTAATAGATGAAATAAAATAGATATTTTATATTAACGCATATTTTCTAACTAATTTCTCGGGCAACAAATGAAATTAATACTCTTTATTTAAAAAAACAAACATTTACTTAAATTTTATCTATTAAAAATAACGGAAAAAACAGAAATTATATTAAATAATTATCAGATTTAATCCATTTCATAATACACCCCAGCCCCATATATATATATATATATATATATATATATATATATATATATATATATATATATATATATATATATATATATAAAGAAAGAACAGTAAGATATGTAATCCGGTGTTCTTATTGATATTTCTATTTTTTACGAAATAGTGCTCAATGTATATTTACAGAGCATTAATATTATAAATCAACTGATTTAAAATATGTTTTTTTTTCGCCACACAATAATAACCATGTTTAAAAAATGGAAGCTAAAAACTTCAAATTTAATTTTGTAATTAAATTGAAAACATTACTTCCATTTCATCCTCAAGCGAATTTTGGAGTAACTTATTTTTTTAAAATTTACTGAGTTTTAACTGTAAGGGAATTTATTAATTTACGCTTACCAAGGATACAGAGAAATCCATCCATGCAAGGGGTGGTAGCGTGTTCATATTTATTAACTTTTGTTGCATCAGCTAATTGTTACGTCCGAAAAAGAGGGTTGAGTTTAGGTATGGGTGGGGATGTATTTTTCAATGAATTCTGACATCCGTTGAATGCATGTCGTGTGGGTTTTTTTTTGTTTTTTTTTTTAAATTTTATTGTTAAAGGCAAAAATTCTTTCGGAATTTTTTCTATTTGTATACTTAAAGATTTTTTGAGGATGTTTAAGCTAGAATACGTTTTATTTAACTACACTTTTAAAACATTTTCACTTTTAATTTTTTTAATAGACTACATTTCTTTTTAAAACAAGTAAATGTAATAAAATTACTTACAGTATATAAAATTTTTTTCCATATCAAATATAAGTATGTATATTACCAGGTCATTCTCATTTAATAACACTTGCTTGAGGGGCTTTTGTGCCTTATATTGGGTGAAGAATAGTAACATAAAACGTCTTGAATCAAGTGACCCCGTTTATTTTCAATCAGACATTTAATTTTGTCATCATGAATCGCTATAATCCTGCCGGAAAGTTTTTTGATCTTGTAGATCAGAATTGATCCTTCTGAGATCAGGGAACCACTTACGAACAATATTGTACCATTAGAGCAGTTTGGAATCATGGTCTTATTTTTTAGGAAACAAGTTTAAAGATTAAGTTTAGGTTCAAAATTGTACCGTTGGGATTTCATCCCGGTGATCAGTGAAAACCTTTGAGCATAGACTGATAAAATTTATAATTTACAGAAGCTTTACAAATTGTATATTGACAAGATGCATGGCACAAACACATTATTACTAAAACATGCGCCATCAAATAAGACCTTTATTTATATCAAAGGGAAATTATACTAAACAATTTAGCTATATTATGATGTAATATATTAGGTTGGTGCAAAAATAATGTCGTTTTTTGAAGTTCAACTTATATATATAAAACGACATTATTTTTGCACCTACCTAATATTATAGAGTGCAATAGTTTTAGTGTGATTTTTCAATAAAAAATGTAAATTTTAAATTTTTTTATTTTATAATTTCTACCCAGCAGTATTATGGTGTTATATAACACTTTTATCTATTTTTTATTTTATTAATTAGAAGATATAATTCATTGTAAAGATCTTATTCACTGATAGCCTTTTTGTAATCTTTTACAATTTTTTTGCAGGTTTTACTTATGGATTATTGTAAAGAATTTCTCTTGTGACTATTAATAATTAGAATTCTGGTTTTAATATATTTTCCATTCAATGTATCTAATACAAAATGTATCAACTTTATTTGGATTTATTCGTGGAGTAGTAAATTTCTGAAGTCCGTTTTAAGCAAATCCCAGCGGAAATTAGGTATTTCTGTACATCTGTTTCTGACAATTGTTAAAATTAATTGCTCAAAAATGCCTAAAAACTATGGATCTATTTTCTGGTGTCACTACTTATTTTATCAGACTCCAGCTTGTACATCGTGTGCAATGTTAATTTTCTTAAAAAGAGAAAAATCAACCTGCACTATTTTACCATTCCCATGGACATCAGATATATTATTTCTTGTTTGTACAGCATTTCTACCTTTCTGGAAATAATATTACTTTAAATGACGAAAATGCATTTGCCTCACAATCCACACGCTAATCTTATCGAAAAATATATTGAAATCTTCTGTTTCAGAATATGAAATATGTCATACGTTTCAGTCACGTGCGAAACAGAATCGTGTTTGCAAACGCCACATTGAAAAACGCGATGAGCTTATGTTTCAGCTTTAATATGACGACGAAAATATTTCTTGAATTAATATTTAAAGTTTACACACATTTTACAAACCTATAATGGATAATCGACCCGTTCATGGTCAGGTAAATAGTTATAGATGCATACATGTATTTCGTAAGGAATTAAGAAGGATTAAAGCCGACAGTTGAAGACGAGACGAACGCCGAAATCCTGTCAGTATATGCGTGAAAGAGTGAGAGGAAGAGGGCGTTAGAGAGAGAGAGAGGACATATGAAGGAGAGGACGAAGTGGATTTATACAAATCTTTCGTACTGTCTTTATTCCGTCCAGTACAATCGTCAGTCTCATTCCCAACCAGACGGAATTGTGGAAGAACAATTGAAGCACTCAACGCAATTGGTTCAGGGTGCCACTGGAATTTCACCGTTTTCACAGAATAGGTAACTGAAAATAGAAAATTGAAGAAAAATGTTTTAGTGCAAAGAAGATACAAATTGTATGTGGAATTAATTGCCAGTGACGATATTATCATTATAAAACTACAACTCATTAATGAAATGGTACGATTAACTGAAACAATATTACATTGGAATTTGTTAATTTTCAGCCCAATAGATAAATATGCAAATTAAAGCCGATGTTTTTCAAACATATCTTCACGACAATTATATATTGCGCATTATTTAGCATAATGCAAAATGGTAGCTCTCATTGATGCAAGAAAGAAATCAAAAATATGTTAATGTGTAAGGTTGAGGTAATTTATATCTAATCTATGTGGTGCTTATATATATATATATATATATATATATATATATATATATATATATATATATATATATATATATATATGCACATTTCATTAAAAACTACTGACAAGGTGATTTTATTTAGTTTTTTATATAATTTCTCGTGCGATCTAATATTGTTTTTCTTTTCAGATGATAAATTATATAAATGAAAAGAAAAACATTATTAGATCGCACGAGAAATTATATAAAAAACTAAATAAAATCACCTTGTCAGTCGTGTTTAAGGAAATGTGCATGAAAGAAGGATTGGTGCCTAAATACACAAATATATATATATATATATATATATATATATATATATATATATATATATATATATATATATATATATATATATATATATGGGGGGAAGAAATTGAAAAAAGCAACTGGAGTCTTTAAGAATATTCATTTAGAGCTAACTTTACCGGTTTCATATTTCTATGATTTTCAAAAGTTAAATTGAGAGACATGTACAGGGTGACCCCCAAAAAACGGGAATTTTTGAAGTGCGTATTGCCAGACATGAGCAAGTGGCAACACTGCGCGACAGTGGCCTTGAGCAAGTAAACATTTCGCCATTTTAGTAACGAGAATGAAATTCACAGTATCCCAGCTGAGATGTTGCAGCAGTCAATGAGGAATCTCAACAGCAGATTTCAAGAATGCATTCGTACAGGAGGACGCCATGAACAGGACGTAATTTTTAAAAAATAAAAATTCCATCATTGTTTCTTAAATGGCATGTTTTAAGGTTTCAATTACTATGAATATTTTTCTTCCATCACTCTTGGTTTTATTGAATTGTTAAAAAGTTCCCGTTTTTTGGGGTCCCCCTATACCTATGCCAAGGATCTGTTTTGGATATGGCGTAGTCACACGTCTCTCCATTTAAATTTAACTTTCTAAAACCATAGAATTATGAAACTGGTAAAGTTACTCTCAATAAATATTCTTAAAGAATCCAGTTTCATTCTCAACTTCTTTTTGCTATATATTTTTAGCCGATTACGGGCAATATAAAACAATGTCTCACTTTCTTTCTTTTTTATTTTTGCAACATATATTTGTTATATTCTATTTCAATTCAGATATCTTTTTGATTCACTCCACATCAAAACCTGCCGAGCGGATGTGAACGCTACGATAGCAAAATTAAAAATAAAACGTCGCGGGGATTCCGAGCATCATCACTGGTTCACAAAACAAATCCGCGCAAAATATAAAATGCAATGTGAGAGGAGCCAATCACGAACGTTGCCGCTAAAGGAAAAAAAAGAGAAAACGATGGATTGTGTAACCACTCCGAATGCTTAAATGGAATCACTGTCGAGACTCATAGCTGTAGGCAGAAGTGGCATCGGTCAGGCGGCCCGACATAAGTCTCATCTCTAGGTTGGTTGTATCACCCACATAGTGACATTCCACCTTGATCACTTATTAAGCAGTACAAAGAATTGTATTTTGTAGGGGCTGTTATAAGTCCTAACGGATTTATATTATCGCAAAAAAAAACATAAAATAGGAAACAATAGAAAAAACATTCAAGAAGAGAATGTTGCCTCGCTCTGCCATTTTTACAAGTACTTTCATGGTAATTGCTCCGAGGAGCTTTCACTTGTCCCCAGACCTCGTGAATTTAAACGCCGCACGAGGCTGGCTTCCCGCTCCCACCCCTACACCGTGGAAACTGTTAGATGTAGACGTCTCTTCTACTCCAATAGCTTCATGTCTCGCACATCTCGCCTATGGAACTCCCTTCCCTATTACTGTTTCCCTGACAAATACAATCTCCAACGGTTTAAGTGTAGCGTCAATCGACATCTCCAGTTGCCTTGATCTATCCACTTCCCTTCTCCACATCCTTTCATTTTTCATTCCTATCTGCTCTCGCTCCAAATCTTCTGTAACCCCCTTGCCTTGATCGACCCACTGTCTTTCTCTTTCTCCACATCCTCTCCTTTACCACTCCTATCTGCTCTTCCTCCAACCCTTCTTTAACCCCTTGCGTGATAGTGGCCTCCAGCCTTGCTTGGGGTGATAAGCTTAAAAAAAAAAAGTTGCATAAGTAAATGGAATTTATATATGCATAACAACAATTGCACATCCAGTAATACAGTTTGTTTTGAAAGGCTGAAATTTACTTGTTCTTGGAATTTTGAGTGCGGAACGTATTCCTGTTGATAAATGTTTACTTGTATTAAAAGATGTGTGTGTTTGGAGAACTTTAGTAAGATGTATTGTTACTTGTAAGCGAATTAAACATTTTTTCACTCACAAAGTTATCTTAAGTGTTCCTGTACTTGAAAGTTCAGTGTTTAAATATAGATGAGTTATTTACCTTTAATTGATAGTTGAATTACATAAGGTGAGTTCAAAGATAATTGTTGGGTGAGAGAAAATCGAGAAGTAGTATTTGATATTAAAAATGTATTTTTTTTTTTAGTTTAACACTTTCGGGTTGAAAATCAGCATAAATATATTGAAGTATCTTGCCGCTGAAATTCCTTCAGCGAAGAAGAGGGATAAAAGTGGTTGAGATGAATTGCCGAAAATCATACGTGCTCAGGCGGTGTGCTGTTTTGCCGATGAAAATCTCACAGTGAGAAGTTGATCATTTTCTGTGTCCTTGTAGAAACAGTTTCAGGTTGAAGAAGTGAATGTTCATAGAAGTGTGTAGATGTGCGTACATACGTGTGTGCGTATGCGTGTGTGTGTATGTGTGCGCGCGCGTGCGTGCGTATCATGCTGTTTCATAGTGTTTTTCCCTAAGGGATAAAAAGCGATTTCTCACACAGGGCTACATCGCAAACATAATGAACCGACGCTATTATTGGCTTGCTTTTTTGTCCCGTGGAACAATTCCGAAGCTAGAACTTGCCGTGGAAACTTATATGAGAAATAAATGATCCATTTTCCAAATTAATTGAGGAAGGCCGTGCATAACGACCGAAACGTTGTAATAATAACAACAATTATGAGGATAATACTCTGAATGTAAATATCGCTAATTCCACATCTCTTGAAATTCAAACACATTTATGATTATCATTGTTAATCTACAAATTAGAGTCTCAGAAGACATAAAGAGAAAGAATCAAGATGTGGCTAAGTATTTATAATTAATGTGAATCACGTGATAGGCTAGCGAACACATAACCAGATTTTGGTGGTAAATTGACCTTGAACACTTGAACGTAGGTGTTGTATATTATACATATAGTATATATTAGCTAACCAGAAGTCGGAGAATTATTCAAGGCTTGTGTGATCCACTTTGGTGTTTAGTTTGTACGAAAATTGCCGTCGAAAGAAGCTATTACATAATACGATCAAGTGGTAGCAGTATGCAAAAAATTTAACATATCTTGCCTTCTTTTCCTTCCGCCAACCGGAAGTGCTTGGTGGTTTTCGTTTGTTCTCATGTTCCCATACGCGGTATACAGCATATTTATGAACAGAAGTAAAAATATCGTTAGGCTTTTGAAATGTTTATATTTAAGCAAGCTCCTAAATAACCATCAGGTTAGCAGTAAAAGTCAAGGTAAACTATGGAAAGATGGTAAGTGATTTAATGTCCAATAAACGAAAATGAGAAAATGTTATTCTTACTGATTTTTTGTTTTTTATTTGATTTTATTTATTTACTTATCAATTTATTAATATAATTATTACATAATATTTTATTTTATTTTCATAAATTATTTATGTCTTCATTTATTTTACATAATAGAAAGTTATGATTTAACCAGTTTCTTTGGCATACAAAATGCACTGCCATGTTTGTTGGCTTGGGAATATAATGAATTATGCAAAGTTTATTTTATTAGACAAAAGTAGGACTCCTTGGAGAATGTAAATCATTAATTTTTGTTTTCAAACTGTTACTTATTTCCTGAAAATCTGCTCATTACCGTAAAATAAAAATTCAATAAAATATACTATAATTTAATTAGAAACGCTTTTAATTACTTTTATATGAAAGGTTTATTAAGGACAATATTGTCTTAAGAAAAGAAAAAACTTTTTTGATGAATAATGAATTCTTACAAGAGTTTTTTTTCAATTTTTTTACAAATTATGTTAATTCATAATTCATTATAATAATTTATATGTAAACCTTTTAAAATTCTTAATTTAATTGGATTCGGTGATATTGTTATAAAGTGAAAATTGTATTTACTAATCAAAAATGAAAAAGCATTTACAAAGCATGACGCACCGAGATTTTAAAAATAATATCGACGACCATACACAACATTATCAGAATATAGGAGCGATGAAAATCGAAAATTTAAAGTCAAAATCCCAAAAATTAGATTACAGAGAATATTTTGCAACATTTTTATGATTACTGAGTACTTAAAAATGATATCAAAAAGGCGATCGCGTCATTTCTACACATAAAGATTATGTAGAACAATAATAAGTCTGACATAACCTTTTCTTCAAACGTGTAAACATGGATGCTGTCAGTTAAAAAACACACCTACTGTTTATCTTAATAATGCATTTCTGTGTTGTTTTAAAGTAAATAATATTTATTTCAAATCAGATTAATTGTAATTTAAATCAGCTAATATTCCTCAAATAAAATTTCAAAAAATATATATTTTATTTTTGCAAGATTTTCTAATGAACAGAATTACATTGCGGTAAGGACGACTGAAAATGGCGCTAATCAGATTTTTTAGGAAGAAAAAAATGAAAGTCGATTCCAATCAATATAATTCTTGTTTGAAATGTACCAAAGTATTTCTGGAAATAGTAAATTTAATCCTTTAGACTTCAATTAAAACTAAAATGAAAGCTTCAAGAAATGTTTTTCATTTTTAAAAATTCATTTCAAACTTCAGTTGTCGCCAATTAGTGGACCTATCTATCTATCTATCTATCTATCTATCTATCTATCTATATATATATATATATATATATATATATATGTATATATATATATATATATATATATATATATATATATATATATATATATATGTATATATATATATATATATATATATATATATATATATATATATATATATATATATATATATATATACATACATACATACATACATATATTTATGGGTTAATGTGTTCAATATCAAGGATAGAGCGTATGCAAATATAGACATTGAACTCAACAACCAGAGGCAACAGCCTGTTTCATGATCAAATGCAATGCCAACTTATCTATCTATCTATATATATATATATCTATCTATACATACATAAATAGTTTTGATATATTTATGGGTTAAAATGTTCAGTCTCTTTTCATGTTTAAACTCAATCGTCAATGTCCCAGACGATTGCGTTTAGAAAGGAACAGACTGTCACTTTTGAGTGATGACTTGAATATCCACTTATCTATCTATCTATGTATCTATCTATCTATCTATTTATCTATCTATCTATATATATATATATATATATATATATATATATATATATATGATGCCGAATTTTATGGGACACCCTGTACACACACACACACACACACACACACACACACATATATATATATATATATATATATATATATATATATATGTGTGTGTACAGGGTGTCCCATAAAAATTGGCATCATTTTGTAGCCTAATGGCATAGCCAATTCTCGATCAAATGATCTGAAATCTTAACAAAATGTGTAAAAACTGAGTTGATGTTTAACATCTAAAAACCCACTGAACTAATTGGATATTTTTCCAGGTTTTCACATAAGCCGTTTAAACATCTTGCCAATATTTCACGTAAGAATCACTGAAAAAAACTTTTGAGTTACTCAGCTAGAAAAAGAACAGATTAAAATCGTTTTGTGTCATCCCCGATGTCTTTCCACATAATAAATGGCGAGGAAACTGATGATTCATGCCTTCAGTAATGATACCAACATTCATATTCTGTGTTTTATCTTCCAAGTTCATTCAGTAACCATCAAGAGAACAGTGAATAAGTTTAAAAATGGGGGAACAGTAGAGAGGAAAACTGGATCAGGAGGTCATAACAGAAAGAGGGATCATTATTTCAACTTAGAGATAAAGCGATCAACTAGAAAATATCCAACAAGTTATAAGACGTTTGGCACGTAGCAGAGGTGTTTCAGCTAAGACCTTCCAAAGAGCAGTGATGAAAGTCTTGTGAGTGAGTGAAACCTATGAGGCAACTTGTTATTCCAGGAAAAAAAAAACTTAGGTTAGGGAGGGCGATAATCATCTTGAATAAGTTGGAAAATGATACTGGAATATATATATATATATATATATATATATATATATATATATATATATATATATATATATATATATATATATATATAGTTAAATTCCCAGATCAACTCTGTGGACAAGACATATTGAAAAAGTCAGAAGACGAAACGCGTCGGCAAGATCTAAGATTTTTCCAATTGTCATTTTATACCAATATATATATATATATATATATATATATATATATATATATATATATATATATATATATATGAATAGCCGAGAAAAATAACGATTGCATCTAGCACGAAAGAGACTGTCGCCTGTAAGTTTTGACTTCTATGTTTACTTTTATTTTTACACACGCTCTATCTCTGATATTGAGCACTTTATCCCATAAATATAGCACACTTTAAGACTATATTTCTTCATATATATAGATTTCTGAGAAGAGGTATTATGTACATTATTCGGAATATTTCCTCATCTTTGTCGCCACATTTATCAGAACGTTTCGGACGTTGTACGCTCCGGCCTTCTTCAGGTGATTGGAATGTCGAACTGAACCCTTTATTTCTCTCACTGTAGTCTGTTCTAGTTCCACGTGTCTGCTAATTCTGAAAGTTCTCCACTGCTTTAACTGAGTATTGAACTCACACTCTTTGGGTCCTGGATCTAACGCCTTTATCCACTGTGCCATGTGTCCTTGAGGACATCTGTGTATGAATTTCTGGGTATTATAAGCCTAATATCTTCAGCAACCGTTTTACCAATGCTCATATATATATGTATTTGAACTTTATTTCAATCCTTTATGAGCTTCCGATCCTTAGCTATGATTAATTAAAATTGTGCATGTCATTTTAGTCAATGATTGTTTTCATCATGATTCTTCTGTTAATCTTGGAGAGTAATTATACATTATTAACTTCAAAGTGGAGTCAAATAGTGTTACAAAACCTCGGAGATTTCCAGTAAGATGACTTTAATCATTTCGAAGATACAACGGTTCAAATATTAATCTTAAAAAAGGACAACTTTGCTTTTACACGATTTTGGCCATTTTGCTTTTACACACGAGATATGTACAGGGTGTATCAAAGATACTTTTACAAATTTGGGGGGGGGTCCTCACACCAAAACTAGGACCACACTAATACGGGAATCGTCTCCGACAGCCTGTAGAATATGTTCTTGGGGGTCAGGGGTACGAGTGGATCTCGGTATTTATAGTTGACGACGAGAAACAGCAGCACAGGCTGGGAAACTCAGCTGCCTTCAGTTTTGAAAACGCAATCGAATACAGTCATTCATTACCATTCGCGCGACCGTATGTAAAAATAATAGCTGCCTGCTGACGATTATCAATATCCTGCCATTATTAAACGGAAAACTTCGCAGTTAACTCATTACTACACACGTTAAGCCCTTGAAGAAAGACTTGACTGCAATGTAGACGAATGACAAATGTAATCTAGTCTACATGGCAACCCAGCGCCATCTACCGTGAACTAAATTTAAACTTTACTCAAAACGAATGATTTGCGGATATAAGTTTATATGGAGTTTTGTCCATATTTTGGTGTGAGGAACCATCTTCCAAAGTTTGTAAAAGTATTTTTGATACGCCATCTCTCTCTGTCCACACACACACACACACACACACACACACACACACACACACACACACACACATATATATATATATGTATATATATATATATTGAAGAATATGATAGATACTTTTCTCTATACCAGAACAATATTAGATAATTGACTGACCAAGAAAAAACATCGATAATAATCAAAAGAAGAGCGACTCAAGTGTATATCAGGAAACGTCGAACGCCAGATTAAATTAACATTAAAAAATTTTTAATTTATAAATTTTAAAAGGTCAAACTTTCAAATTTAGCGTTACTACATCTTCAGTCCTTCACATCGATCCATATTTATAAACGAAGTTTTCAACTCCCCATCCATTTCGATGAATATATTTCCATCGCTTTACTCAGAGGTTTTCCACATTTTCATATATATATATATATATATATATATATATATATATATATATATATATATACATACACGATATCATTCTGTAAAGTAACGGGACTTGTCCGTTCTTCAATGTAACAATCATCGTCAACAGTGAATTCTTGCCACTGGAACAGACGATCAATCATCAAGTCTAGAAGGAGTTTCCGTGGCGTTTGCTTCGCCCATTGCACGAGAAGAGGCGAGAGTTGTGACAGGAAGAATAGTGGCTGCTTTCCCATGACAATACACCTGCTCATAACGGCCTTAGCATCCTGCTGTCCATAGCAGAGAAGAACATCTCTGTACCTGGACAGCCCCGTTATTCTCCTAACCTTGCTCCATGTGACGTTTCCTTTCCTCAAGGTCAAGTTGATCATCAAGCAGACCCGTTTTGATGGCGTGGAGGTCATCAAATAGACCCTAAGGAAGAAGCTGTGCATGGAAGCGTGGCAGAAAAGAAGGGAAATGTGGATTAGACTTGAAGTGGATTAATTTGCAGGTGAAACCATGTAATTTCTTGTTTAAGAACAGAAATAAGTTGTTTTTGACACCAGTCCCGTTACTTTTCAGTCATACCACGTATATACAATAGATGTTGGTGAAACTTTGGGTCAGAAACACTTCGCATTATTTGAGCATATGACCAAATATTAGATTTTTATAAGGCTTTCTCGTTCAGGCTGAACATATTTCATATACATACATACACACACACACACACACACACACACATATATATATATATATATATATATATATATATATATTTATACATACATACATACATACATACATACATATACATATATATATATAGAGAGAGAGGGGACCGTCTGTTTCATGCTAGACGCAATCGTCAGGCCACAACGATTAAAATAAAAACACCGATTAAAATTAAAATAAAAATAAATATAATATGAGAAAAAAAAAATAATGACAAGCAAAATAATTTAATCCAAATAAATAGATAAATAAACAAATAAACGACTTCCTGTAAAAAAACGCCAAAATAGACTACCGACAATGCACCACTGACCCGTATATATATAAATAAACGAGAAAAATAACAGCACTCGTGGCCTGACGATTGCGTCTAGCATGAAACAGAATGTTGCCTCTAAGTGTTGACTTCTATGTTCACTTTTATATTTACACACGCTTTATCTCTGATATTGAGTACTATGTCCCATAAATATAGCACACCCGAAGACTACATTTCTTCATATATATATATATATATATATATATATATATATATATATATATATATATATATATATATATATATATATATTTGTATTAAGATAAGAACAGTGGTTTCTCAGTGGTTACTGGTAAACTTGGAGTGTACGGCATACTCAACACTGGAAGTCTTTAACAAACAGGAGCCCAAACGTCTATAGAATAAATATTCGTAGAAAAATAATATACTACAAATTTATAAATAATGAATCGGACCCCCGGGGAGACTGTCTGAATTAGCCTCTAGCAATTATCTAAGCTAAACTGGTATATTGATACGAAACTGAGAAAAGGAAGCAGAGTAAAACGGAAGAAAGTAGCAAAAGAATGAAGATGGAAAGAAAACAGTAGTTTATATATATATATATATATATATATATATATATATATATATATCGTCTCTCGCTCACTCTCAGATTCAATTATCCTTGAGGACGGACATTCACATAATAAGTTTCAAATAATGGAAATGCTAATCCGTATTTGACACAGATGAATCAGTCCAACGAAGCAGATATTAGACACAGGAAAATGAAATAAAATAGAGAGATCCTTAAGAAAACTTGTTAGCCATAACAATGGGAAGAAAACAGAGACAGACATAATTAAGTAAGAAAAATGATCATCTGGGTTTCGTCTATCTGCTCTTGGTGTAATGGTTCGCAGGTTAGTCTCGCTAGAATAATTATGGCTGTAGGTAGTGACTTCGAACATCGCTCGGTGTCCCATTCTTTCGGATTTGTATCATATCTAAACTGGGCTTAGAAAATGACCATACTACGGTTGTCTATATCCGTAAACGTTTTTAGTATTGCAATTAAAAATAATACTAAAACAAAACTGACATTAAGAATCATGAAAAAAGATATGAGAAATATAAGACCAAAAGTTGCAATTAAAAAACGAAATCAAAATAATTCATCTACAGCGATTTCTGAAGTTTGAGCGCCAATTATTTTCATGGACAATTTCGAGATTATTTTTTCATTCTGTTTTGGTTGATATTTTTGTTGTCCATTGGCAACGTTATCTTTCATCCGGTGGTCATTAAAAGTCACTTAGTATATTTCTTTTTCATCTCTCCATTTAGAGCCGAATTGAATCACTTTTATGCTTAGTTAAGTGTTGTCTTATAATTCAATTTTTAAAAAAATATTCACCTCAAGAAAGGTGATAATGCCACTAAGACCATTAAAGATAGTGAGTGTGACCGACAATAAGAAAACTTTAGATGGAAGAGGAAACAAGGGATAAACCACTACTGGTAAAAAGAACCCTGGGGAGTATTGTGAAGCAGATGATATGCGAAAAACGGATGAAATCGGAGGGACATCATTTATTCTAATCTCGAAATTTAACAACTTTTTGGCTCTTTTGTAGGAAACTATAAGAGCTTCACAATGTGACATTGTTTATAACACTGGTACAAATATCTTTGCGGTTCAATTTAAATTTTATATTCCAAAAAAATATTGAAATCAGATTGAAGTCAGATTTTAAGTTTTGATTTTCGCCTATTCATGTTTCTTTTGAAGTATAGTCTTTTCCACTAATATTTCTGTTATGGTGTAAAACCATAGAGAGATAACACGGACTCGGATATAGGTTAAATAGTATATTCTCGGAAACGTAGTACAAAGGGAAATGTGGAGAGTACTTTCTCTCACTGGTGTTTCGACTCCCTCATTCACTCACTCTGTGGCTACTACTCGGTGACCCTCACTTGGTGACTCCCACTTGGTTACTGGATATTTAACACCCCACACACACACGGGTCGCATGTGGCACAAGGCCGGCTCAATGTGGGATTACCAAGCCCGTAGGCTAGGCCAAAAATATGCCCATTTACAATCCGTATGAACGGGTTTAGGGACTGTCTACCTCCCCGGACGAAACATTGCCCTGTAGCAAAGCCTCGTCCGAGTTCCTCCCCGCCGAGGTGGAGAGTTCGACAGCAAAGCACAGTCTGAACAAGTGTTCCAGTCACTGGGTGACTGGATATTTAACACCCCCCCAAAATATGCTCATTTACAATCCGTATGAACGGGTTTATGTACTGTCTACCTCCCCGGACGAAAAGTTGCCCTGCGGCAAAGCCTCGTCCGGGTTCCTCGCCGCCGAGGCAGAGTGTTCAACAGCTGTAAAGATACCCAACCGGAAGTGTGTCACTGACCCTTGGTAGCTATATTATATAGGTGTGGAAGTGTCCATTTGTAGGTAGATCCCCACAATAATTTCTTAACTCGTTCTCTAGGCAGAAAGGTAACGTGTGCTGAATCTTATTTCCACACATGTTTTACTAGAATTTATTCATTGATTTCACAATGAATATTGATTTTGATGTTCGTATATTTATTTTAAAGGGCAGATATTTTGTCCTCACTATCAACTGCATGAGACAATATATATTCAGTTTTTAGTCAAAGATGGAACGAAAGAATAAAATTTATGGAAATAATTTTAATAGTTGGGTATAACCTTCACATAAACAATGGTGAAGGGTCCAAAAACTGAAACATTGTGCTAAAATCAAAATGATGGCGCAAACTTGCAGAAGAATCCATGGAATATTTAACGTAATACTAAAACTCTAAATAAAATGGAAACTCCAACAGACAAGGTAAGATGTTAAGTTACATCCTGCAGAAACGTCTCTGATCACGTAATTGGAGGTTTTGAGACGCGTGGAACCACCTCGTAATTACTGATTTCCCAGATCTACCTTGAACCTGTGTGATAGCACATGTTAGGGTCCCAGCTTTGGGCAAATAATTAACCCCCAGACAAAAACAAAAACAAAAATAAAAAAAACTATGAAAGCATAAAAATACATATCTATAATAAAATGACCATCAATACAGTTTTAAAGTTAAATAACGAGCAATACAATTTTACAGTAGAATTAACAGCAATACATATTTATAGCAAAATGGCCAACAATATATTTTATCTGTATTTGAAGGCATGCAGTTACGTTCAAAATATATTTAGTTGAAGCCCTATTTAGATTTCGGCATTAAATAAGGCAAACAACCAATACACATGAATGAGTTGATAAAGAATCACTTCTCGATTCAACTCGAATTCTAGTGGGCTACATTCAAAATCTGAGAAAAAACTTGGCATTTATAAATAAGTGTAAATGTTCTAAATAGAGAGGAACAGAACAGACTGCAATTCCTTTTGACATTTAACCGATCGAGTAAATTTTGTAAAATAAAATAAAAATGCATGTAATTCTGTTATTAAATAGTGTCACAGGATGTGTACAGAATAAGAGAGACTTGATGTCATTTGACTTCTAGCAGCCATCGTGAAAAAAATATATGTATGACAAAAATAGCAAAAAAAGAAAAGAAAAAAAGAAACAAAAAACGAGAAAAAGCGTAAAAATAACACCGATAATTTTCTTTATGTTCAGCTTTTTCAACTGATCGACCCGAAGTTTTTCTTCTTATATCACGTGTTATATCTTCTTATATTACGTCATGTGATATTGTATAGAGAAGCTCATTTATCATTCGCGATAGTTGGAATGTCATCGAGGATAAAGTTTGTCTTTTTATCTGATTTTGATGTCCACTTTAATCATTTGACATTTGACAACTACATTTGGTCTCGCCGTCTGCTTTATAATTTAAAATGCATTCGTTGGTGATGGATCAACTCGCTTAATGAACAACCGGGCGATTTCCTTAAAATAGCTCACAGTGGAAGATTTATCCATTTATATAAGTTTAAATTTAAACAATCCTATCTATCTATCTATCTATCTATCTATCTATCTATCTATCTATCTATCTATCTATTCTATTCTATTCTATGATAGCCATATTATTTCTACGTGTGTAAAGAGGAGCAGACATTTTAAAAGTGGATTATGGGTAGAAAGGGAGAATTTTTCCATTAGCTTTTATACACTTTATAGATAATCGCGAAAAACACCCTTAGGAATTTTTTATAATAATTTTAAAATTCGAGCATGCCTTCCGTTCTGACCTACCCTCATAATTCTACAAGATGCCCTGTAGAAAATCGGCAAACTTAATATTACTGTTTTATCTTTCAGGAATAACTGACCTTGAATAAACTTGAATAAATTTCTCAAATATTCATGACCTTGAATAATCATCGGCTACTTAATTCTGATTGGTTCTTTTACGATGTTTGTTCAGTCTGTGCAGCTAAATAAAATATTTTCTGAGTTTACCGTTTTATTGACTGGGCACCCTGTAATCGCACACTATTTACAGCGAGAAAATAAGAGCATAAAAGCTTAAAATGTCGATTACACAAGATGTGTGTAGACCGATTATATATTCAGTCGTTACTGAACTTAAAAACAAATGTATGTTTTACATGACAAAAAGTTTAAAATTGCTATTTTGCATGGCAAAAAACAAGCCTGCTCAGTCATTAACACATATAATTTGAATATATTTTCCTCCTGTATCTATAAATCATTCACTCATACACGCATCTACACTTGTACACGCATATATATTCTGCAATCATATATATTTTAATTAATAGTCTTTCAATATCTCTCGCTGTATCTGTTGAATGGAGCCTGACTGATAGCAAAAAAATTAGAAAAAGCAATATTTTGGCTTTTGTAAATAAATACTTGTCACAAAATAAAACCCTTAGATTTGCCTAGATAAAGTCCCTTAGAGAACGAAACGCGTCGGCCAAAAAAAATGTTTCCTTTTGTCTTTATATATATATATATATATATATATATATATATATATATATATATATATATATAGAGAGAGAGAGAGAGAGAGAGAGAGAGTGCACACGAACTTTATGGACACCCTGTATATATATATATATATATATATATATATATATATATATATATATATATATATATATGATGAAAAATATGGAAAAGACAAAACAAATTCGAATATGCAAGTTTACTGTTTTAATGTTGTTTTACTGTCGACGTCAGACGTTTCGGTCTAGTAGACCATCTTCAGAGCCGAAACGTCTGACGTCGACAGTAAAACAACATTAAAACAGTAAACTTGCATATTCGAATTTGTTTTGTCTTTTCCATATTTTTCTTCATACCGTCGGATCTACATCCACATATTTGCTTACATATATATATATATATATATATATATATATATATATATATATATATATATATATATATATATATATATATATATATAGACAATATTAGTGGTGAAGATACACATACATATGCAATTATATATGCACATACACATATGTGTATAAAAATAATTCCAAGAGGATATGATCCAGGTAGAACTCGATGTCCAGGACAGAGTAAGGATATAATAAAAAGACTTAAACACTAATATTCCATTGGAATAAATTATGACCATGGAATATTAGTGTTTAAGTCTTTTTATTATATATATATATATATATATATATATATATATATATATATATATATATATATATATATATATATATATATATATGTATATATAAATATATATACATATACACACATATATATATATATATATATATATATATATATATTTATATGTGTGTGTGTGTTTGTGTGTGTGTATGTGCAAACACATATGTGTTTGTTTGTGTTTGTGTGTGTGTGTCTGTGTGTGAAGATGTCATTTTTGTTTTCAGTGCCAATAGATGTCTTAACCCTCGGTCTACTATTGTGTTCAACAGACTCATGACTTTTTTTCAAAACTCATTTTTTCAGGCTTATAATTATTCTATCCGAATTATATTTTGTTGCTTTTATTTTTTCTATCATCGAAATACGTTGATATAATTGTTCTCCTTCCACTATCTATGGATATCAGCCCAGTTCTTTTTTTGAAATCACCGCTGAGTTATTGCACATAGTTTGCACCGTGTTTGTACCACACAGAGCACCAATTGAAATATATCAGCAAAAATAATGTCCCGACGCTATTATTGGCTTGCTTTTGTCCCGTCGGACAATTCCGAAGCTAGAACTTGCTGTATAAACATATATGAGCAATAAATGATCCATTATCCAAATTAATTGAAGAAGGCCGTGCATAACGGCCGAAACGTTGTAATAATAACAACAATTATGAGGATAATACTCCGAATGTAAATATCGCTAAATCCGCATCTCTTGAAATTCAAACACAATTATAATTATCATTGTTAACCTACAAATTAGAGTCTTGGCGAATTGTGGACATTTTCCTGTTCACCGAATCTGTGTTCAGACAATGGGAGGAAATGACATTGTAGTTTCAAATCATCAACATAAAATGGATACTGACTGATACAAATTAATTCGTTAATAAATGAGAAATTAAAGTATCAGCCATGAGTTTGAATGTTTGTCAGCCAATCGTCAACGGCTGAAAAATATACCGATATTCTGAAAGCGGCTAGAAATGTTTTCTTGATTCATACTTGTTGAACATATATGAATGAAATATTTATCATGATTTAGAGAGAAACGCGTATTATCCATTGTCACCCACGTCGTTGTTTTTACTATCTCAGCTATTGCTGTGTGCAATCGCGGCAATGTAATTCTGAGAGGAGGCGAAACATCTGATGAAACCAGGATTTTCCCGCTCAAAATAACGTTAACGTCTGCACCAGAAATCTTATTACAGAATAAATGACTTTGGACAACATTAGTTTCTTCCACTGATTTCATGAGACGCACAAAATGATGGAGTGTCTAGGGTTGTTAATTAATTTGATATAAATCCATTTCAATAATCTAAAATCTACGAAGATATTGATAAAAGAAGACGATATCACATTCAACTGGAGATTCTATTACCTCAAATATCACAGAGACAATTGTTGACACAGTTTTCATTAACTTCATTTCGACTTATATTTCCTAAGAAGAGGATGGCAAGATTGCATCCTTAACAGCAAATGTCTAAATGTTTTCGTTCACTGAATAATCAATTTGTCACATTTTATTTAACTTAGGTAACTTAGCTTAACCGTGTTGAAAGCGTGGGAAGAGTGTGTTACGGAAATGCTAGACACGTGAACGACATTTGAAAAGTTGACTTTTAAATGATAGTGAACTCCGAACACAGACACAAATGAGAAATAAAAACAAACTAGTTATAGAATAAAAGAAATATAATAATATTTGATAGAAATAGAATTCGGATTTTGTATAAATAAAATTTTATTTTTTATTCCTTTGTTATAAAACGAAAGATGGTCCACGTGTGCTTTAATAGGCCGGTTAATAAAATTTCAGAAATAAAAATCCAACACAACGATAACAATATTGGCAATAAAATTTATGTTATTTTCATATATAAACATTTTGACTAAATTGAACGACGAAGAGAAAGATTTTAAAGTCGTTATTTTCGAACACGCTTTGTCGTTTGTCAACGATATGAGGAATAAACAATTTATATAATCATTTTTATTGCCAATATTGTTATCATTTTGCAGGCTTTTTATTCCTCAAATTACCAGCATAACAAAGTCCGATGAAATCCTGAAAGACGAAACGCCTCACAAGTAAAGTTTCTCCATTTTATGAAAATATTTCCCCAATAGTGTTCTTTATATGCATAAAAATATATATCTTTATGTCATATATAATGGTACTGCGTTTAAATTTTTATTTAATGTTTCTTGTTTTATAATTTCTTCCTTTCTGGACATAAACTATGTAGAAATTGTTCGAATGTTTTGTATGTCCCAGCGATTTCGGCTATACTTTTAGCCATTATCAAGGGCGATACTTTTTAACTTGTAACTGAATGTATAGATTGTTTCACACACACACACACACACACACACACACACACACACACACACACACACACATATATATATATATATATATATATATATATATATATATATATATATATATAAGGAAATCGTGTATGACCATGTTTGTCGCTCATGAGACTGTTGGAATATTCAAGGCTGGTAAACAAAAATAAATAAATATAAAGTTTAATAAATAAACAGAACCTCTTTTCAAATAAGAGTATCCACTAAAAATACCGTTTAAGTAACATACGCACACACACACACGCACACACACATATATATAAAAATATAAAAGTGAACATCGAAGTCAACACTTAGAGGC
>OZ038476.1:150598579-150616079 GCA_964036315.1 Acanthosepion esculentum | reverse complement strand
CCCTGGATAGAAATAACTGGCGACATTTGTGTCAGAGTGGTTTCAGAAATTTTTAAATCAGTCATATTCACCGGATAAGAGACGAGGCGTTAACAAATATTCCTCTGTCAATATGTGGACTTGTATGCGGGTCACAAGAGGGAATGAAGTGTCACATGCGACACAAGCATAAAACGGAATAACGTTGACGGATCCTTATGCTTCAAAATCGACGGGAGAGTCCATCACACACACACACACACACACACACACACACACACACACACACACACATATATATATATATATATATTATTGAGAAACAAGGGATAAACCAACTCACTAGCTATATGACTTTTTGCATATTTGCACTATTGTAGACACCCTCCTTAGAAAAACTCATATAAAGTCTACACGTGATTATACACTCATGTTGCTATATAAATGTGTTAATATCAAGGGAAATCTTTTCAGGAGAGATATATGGCATTTTTTCAGTATCGATCGATGACCTACGACCTTTCTAATCCCGTTGATTCTAAAAGGATCTACCATCAATGTATTTACTAATGGCAATAGATTGATCACTGACCCTGCATCGACAACAAAATCAATGAAGACTGACGAAATTAGATTCTGCCAGCAATTTCGCGCGAGACCCAGAAGGATAGAGCGTCTGGGCCTTTCAATTAATTTGATACAAAAGCAATTCCAGTCTCTTCCAGAAGTTGAGAAGAAGTTGATAAAAAGATGGCAAGGATAATAAATTAAAACGAAGACGTTAAAGAGTTGACGGAGGTTGATTAACGAAACATTGTGGACATAAACGTGCCAATAAACAGGACTAACATAAAATGGTTATCTATCTATCTATCTATCTATCTATATCTATCTATCTATATATATATATATATATATATATATATATATATATATATATATATATATATGTGTGTGTGTGTGTGTGTGTGTGTGTTTATATCAATCTATCCATATTTATGTATATTAATCTGTATCTCTCTCTCTATATATATCTATCTATCTATCTCAATCTGTTCATATTTATCTATCAAATATCAGTCTGTTCATATCTATCAAAATCTGTTCACATCTATCTATTTAGCTATCTCTATCTACCTTTTCATATCTATCTATCTATCTAAATCTCGTAATATCCATTTGTCAATCAAAATCTATTTATAGCTATCTAAATCTATTCATATCTATCTATCTATCTATCTATCTATTTCAATCTATTCATATCTATCCATTTATCTATTTATCTATCTATCTAAATCATCACATGGAAAATATTCTTTTGTCATTAGCGATAATAATAATAATAATAACAATAATAATAATAACAACAACAATAATAATAATAATAATAATAATAATACTAAAGAACCCGATTTAAGAAGAAACAAAGAAAAAAAGGAAAGTGTTTGACAATGTTAAACAATATTTTGACATGCAAGCTTCTATTTTTTTTGTTTTTTAAGAAATAAAAAAACCCTCAGAATACGTTAAAGAAATGCAAGCGTCCACACTCAAAACAACATTGGCGTTTCGGATCGTTGTACTCCCGAAAGCACCCATAAAGGAGAAAACCCGGTTCGTTGTGCAACAACATGAGTCAAGTTAATTCTATTACAAATTAAGAGAATGATCACTTATAATTTTTTTAGATTTATATATTTATATACTTAATGTTTTGTTTTTAAATGTAACTTGAAGATGACAGACATATTGTCGAGATATTGTTTAACATTGACAAACATTTTCATTTTCTTAAATCGCACTTTCTCTTAAGTGTTGCAAATATTGGAAGAGTTACGTCAATCCTTTTGTGAGACATCATCAAACTCAAATTCACAATATCCGATGAATTGTGAATTTTATTAATTCTGATTCAATAATAAAACATTAGCATAAACATAGTTTTGGATACCTTATAAAGATTGAAACACATCTATTGAAATAAAGATATGTGTAGGAATCTATAAATATCCGTATGCAGGAAGATATGAAGTATTTAGAAAATTTAGAAGAAACGTTATTATTTATTCTCTTGTGAATTTATCTGACACAAGTGATAAATATTATATGTCTACAACGAAGAGATTAAAATAAAAATGACTTTGTAACCTGGCACGCTATTTCTACTATAGCAAGTGCAATCCTCAAGAATTTCTATATATCTTTGTTTGTGATTTTATTTACTAATTCATTCTCCAATACATGGCTCGATAGCTACTCAAGGTAGATTCTTGCTTTTTTTAATAATTTGACCCCAAGCAAGGCTGAACTACCACTAGTACGCAGTAAGTTACAGGGAGTGATAGAAAAGACTGAGTATAGGGAGGATTGAGGAAAGGACAAAAGAAGAACGGGATTCAAGAAAACAGAAGATAGCGATTGACGTTACATTTAAAATTTTGACGATTGCCGTTATCAGCAAAGCAAGTAAACGGAAGGGATATCTACGGGCGAGTAGAGCGTGAAAAGTAACTACTGGGGCAGGAGTAGGAGTAGAAGTAGCGGTTGCATCCAGCTATTTCAACTGTAAAAGTGTGGGAACAAGATGCCAATTTAGTAGCACGCTTTAGTCGGGGCAACAGCTCGTTAGAGCTGGTGGTTGCATGAAAATATTTGCAGAAAACACTAATAGAAGCCACGCCACGTCTGTGAAAAAGTGGCTGACGTCAAGATGCCAAGTAAGTATCGGTCACATTACAAATCTTTTTTTGGGATTTTGTCAAGAACATCCAAATGAATAGCAGGAACACCAGACAAGATATGGTAGCAGTCTTCAATGCAGGAACGAATGGTAGATTTGTAAATGTGTAATATGGACTTTGACGAGAAAGATTTTTTTACTAGGAGACACTGACCCAAATTTCCTTGCAGTAGATGCAGGTCTTTGTTCGATGTAGATGCTCCACTGCAAGTCAATTGAGAATGTGGGGCCAAGAAGGCGCAGTGTGTTACACCAGGTTCCTGGAGAGCAACGGCAAAAATGGTAATGAGGAACGAGCAAAAAGGGTCATCAGTGAAAGAGGAGATGGAAGGACGAGAAAATTATGAGGATAAGGACGATATATTAAGATAAGATATAACCCTAGACACTTTTTCATATGCAATGAATGCCACACTTTTGATTAAGTGACTTGCTCTTTTCTGTCACCCTTGAAGTCATTGGTTGTTGATTCTGCTGTAATTAACAAGCGAAGTATAAGGGTAATGCAATGAATACTGCCGTTGAAAGTGAAATTGGTGAGTTCAAGTATCTATCCATTTTGCAGTATCCATTTACGAACTAATGCTTTTGAGTTAGGCCTGAACCCATCTTCTTTAACAGCTTTAGGTTTAATAGCAGGTTAGACCAGGCTATCCAGCATTAGGTGGCAATCAATTTAAGACAACGAAGACTCTGAATTGTGAACTGTGAAAAAGAAAAGGGTAAAATATTTCATTATCTTTTTAAAAGAATGCTTGGCAATTCACGGATAAGAAAGAAATACACGGATAACTATGTGAACCTATATCATAAAGGGAGATGGCATTTCATGAATGGTCATAGCATTTCAAGAAGAAGCATGGCATTCCATGAAGGGTCATAGTATTTCAAGAAGGGTCGAGACATTTTATGAAATGTCAAGTCATTTCATGAAGGGTCATAGCATTTCATGAAGGGTCGAGACATTTCATGAAATGTCAAGTCATTCCATGAATGGTCATAGCATTTCAAAGGGTCGAGACATTTCATGAAAGGTCAAGTCATTCCATGAAAGGTCATAGTATTTCAAGAAGGAGCATGACATTTCATGAAGGGTCAAGGCAATTCATGAAGGGTTATGGTATTTCATCAAGGGGCCTGATATTTCATGAAGAGTCATGGCATTTCATAAAGGGTCGATATGTCAAATTTACGCGTGCTCTCGTTTAGATTCTTGTCTCACATTAAGCCAATCTTTTTAAACATAAACATATATTTTTAAACATTATAAATAAATCTAATTTTTATAACTTGTGTCTAATCTCATTGACTCAGTATCAAAACTAATGTTATTAGCATTTAGAAATTTTGAAACATTCATGAAATCCGTCCCATGGAACTGAAATCAAATACACCCATTATGTCCCACATGGAGAAGAAATAAAGCGACTAAGTTACGATATTTCTATAGAAGACGATTTTCAGTCTGCATTTGGAATTAATACAAAGTTAGTAGAATAGCATGTTTAGTAATTACGACATCATATGTTACTATGTTGCTGGAACTGGTGTTTAGTGACAACGGCTATTGTTCCATAGTGGGTCGAATTGATTGTTTCGTTACGTTAGTGTCCACAGCTGCCTTCAAGCCAGTGCACCAAAATCGAACTATCTATGCCTGTTACTGAACATGAAATAATTCGTCTTTTTACCTGGATATGATTTGAGTGTATTAAACAGTACAACGCATATAGTCTTCATCGGCTACTTTTATTGTCTCCAGTATGGAAATTTTGCCGACTATTCGTCAGTGGTCAGAGGGATTTCTAGTATTTGCAGACTCACGTGTTCCTATGTAGGAGATAATACTCACTGAAAGGCTTTGAAGAGAGGAACCGATTTTCCACCAGGGAATCTTGCCTTCTCGGTAAGTGATGATTAACGGCCAATAAAACATTGCTGTATCCTTATTCATTTCCCGTTTTGCGGTACTTGAGGCACTCAACTGAACCTATGAAATATATCGTGTTTAAGAAATACGATGTATTACAAAGAACCTGTCTTTTTAGTTGGAATATGTTTTTCTTCCTATTCGTTAGCTTTAATCCGTTCTCCTCTACACAGTGTTACACCGGACATCCATTATGCAACGAGAAAGTTTTTATCGCAATGGAACATTACGATGTCTGAAGAAAGAGAAGCTAGCGTATATTTTCACATAGCCACATGAACAATTATAATTTGCATTCTGTGTTTTTGTCAAATAAAAGTTTCTATCTCTTGCCGCTTGCACAAATGTAAGTTATAGAAGTTAGAAATCTCAAACTTTGTTGGAAAATTGTTTATTCTGAATGAATAACGAAATCCAAAATATAATTGTTATTCGTCTGAATGATGATTATGAAGAGTCTCTTATGATTCTTCATAAGTATTATTAGATGGACAATTTGGAAGGCCGAAGAATACGCCATCTGGAATATATTGATAATAACTACGTATACTAATCTGAAAAATGCACATTTTATTGATATATTTAAATATAAATGAGAAACATGTAAGATCAGAAGCATTCCTCATAGAAAATCCTCAATTATTTTCTGAGTGATTTTTATAGTAGACTTTATTATTATAGGATTATGAAGAAATATAGTCTTAAGGTGTGCTATATTTATGAGATAAAGTACTCAATATCAGAGATAGAGCGTGTGTAAATATAAAAGTGAACATAGATGTCAACACTTAGAAGCGGCAGGCCTGACGATTGTGTTTAGCATGAAACAGCCTGTCGCCTCTAAGTGTTGACTTCTATGTTCACTTTTACATTTATTATAGGATTATAATTATTACCTTCGTAATGAACAGGTTAAGATTGTACTTATCAGACAGCCATCGGATGGTGTTCAACATTGCAAAATTTCCGGTGACGAAACTATATTTGGTCGAAGACATCTGAACCGCTTTTCTTTTAATTTCAAGGACAACTACAATGTGACTCTGTGTTTTACTGTATGTGAACCTTCACAAAATATGTCGTCAAATTAAATGTGTCATTGCTTGCGAGTAAAATTACCTGTATTAGTTTGGAAAGAAAATCCTGTCGCATTTTTGCCATGACAAAGTTGAACATACGTTCTCATTACTTGTAGCAAAGAAACCATTCGTTTTTACATTCCAAATTTGTTTTCTTTGCATGTCACTCAATATCAAACTGAGTAAATTTCATATGAACTTTACCCTGTTAAAATGAATTTAGCCAAGGCTATATCAGATATCTAACACTATATATTATATGAATATAAAAAGAGATCTCATCTTTTTGCCAAACGTTTCGGCTTTTGTACGCTTCGGCCTTCTTCAGGTGGTTGGAATGTCGAACTGAACCGTTTATTTCGCTCATTGGGGTAGACTGTTCTAGTTCCACGTGCCATGTCTAATGGATGTCAGTTATCAGTTATCTCCTGTTAATTCCTCTCTTCTAATTTCTCCACCGCCTTAACCAGATATTGAACTCACACTCATTGGGTCTTGTCAATGGATCTAACTAACGCCTTTATGCCATGTATCCTTGAGGACTAACTAACACCTTTATCCCCTGTGCCATGTGTCCTTGAGGACACATGACACAGGCGTTAGTTAGTGGATAATTGCGTTAGTTATATCCAGTGACAGGACCGAAAGAGTGTGAGTTCAATACCTGGTTAAGGCGGTGGAGAAATTGGAGTGGAAGTAACAGGAGATAACGGATAACTGATATCCATTAGACATGGCACGTGGAACTAGAACAGTCTACCCCAGTGAGTGAAATAAGAAGGCCGGAGCGTACAAAGGCCGAACCGTTGTGATAAATATGGCAATACAGATGAGGACAATAGTCCGAATAATGTATATGGTGTACATAATAACTCATCTCAGAAATATAGACAGATAATAAAAAGAGATCTTCAGTAATGGAAGTAACAAGTAATATTTGTCCGATAGAAATGAAGCTTTAAGTCTCCGAATGTGTCAACGATTGTTTGACCAGTGTCAATAGGAAAATGTTTCTTTTAACGATTAGCCTCGATCTGAACGACTAAGTTCTGTCAATACTGAGTCTCGGCTTCACGAAAATTCCGAAGCAAATTGCACGAGAATTAGCAACACAATTCAAAGTCACACTTAGATCATAAAACATCTTCATGAAAACGTAAATGTCTGAATATGGTCATTCTTTAAATCATCATTTGCAAATAAAATCTGCATGATCAGATAAATCAATATTGCATGGTGACTGATATTTTCACGCGGTCACAGAACACCAGACAATGGTAGATAGTGGAAGGAAGAATAACATTTGACTTATTTTTTCGTTTCCTCTAATGTTTATTAATTGTTATCTAATAAATAAATAAATGAGTATATTTATTTTATTTTTTAATTTATTATAATTATTATTTTATTATATCAGAAATTAATTTATTTTTATTTATTTTCGTTCTGCTTTATTTAATGTATATGTTATCTTTACTTGTATAATTCTTCGCTTAAAAGCTCTGGAAGTTTTTTTTTTTTAAATAAGTTTCATTTGTAATTGTTATGAGTTATTATTTGTTTCGTCTTTGGAACCAGAATCTTTATTTAGGTAGCGTAGTGGAAGTTTGTTTTCGTGATTGCATTTTGAAACTAGCTCTCATATTTTATTTAGGAATTTATATTATACTGGAAATATGTTTATGTCTATTTTATCCTTGAAGCAAAAGTTATTTGTTTAGATGCCTTTCTGTAAGCTGGTGCTGTCTTTCTTATTCTCCAATTTCCTTAGTGCTTTGAGTTCCCATATTAGTTTTGAGTGTGTTGTGCTATTTGCGCAGTTCTGCCGTTAAAGGATATTTTGTGTACGTAACTTCCATGTTTTCAGGAACCTATTATTTCTCTATATTGTTATGAGGTTCCTTTTAGATCTTACTGCAAAAACATAATTTATTCGTATGTATGCAGTGTTCTGCAGTTGCACGTGGGGTTGGTGTGTTTTTGGTTTAGTTTCTGTTGAAACTTGACTAATGCATGGAATAATAATGCAACACAAAATGTACTTAGAACAAAATGTATTGAAACAAGAAAGTGTACACAATATTTACATATAGTCTTTTGTATACTCCTGGGAAGACCGTACCTGGAGAATGTGTTGACTAAGTCGCAGTCGGGCAGAATCTCTGGTTGAATCTCTTGATTCGTTCCCTCTCTTCCCGGTACCAACCATATTTATATGGTCCGTACTCCACTATGCAAATTAGGTGGATCCTACCACAACAGTTTCCAATTTCTGTTTTACTTTATATATATATATATATATATATATATATATATATATATATATATATATATATATATATACAGTCCCCTCCAAAAGTATTGGAACGGCAAGGTTAATTCATTTTCTTTTATTGGTCACGGAAGACATTTGCGTTTAAGATCAAATGATGAATATGTGACAAGAGGACTGAATTTCAGTTTTTATTATCCGGGTATTTAAATTTAGGTATATATTTAACAAAGAGAATGAACTGATGGATTCAGAATCCACTGTTCTTAGCATTTAAGTTTTCAAAAAGAGCTCAATATAAACGTAGAGCAAAATATAATATTGAAATATTTTTATCATAAAAAACATTTTACGTCGCTATAAAATTATTTTAATGTAATCTATTATAATTTTATTATAATTTCAACCCACCCATTTATCAAGTGAGAAATTAACTTAGAAAAACTATTGTATCATATGACTGACATGTGTTTCTTGTTACCCAGGTGTTGCCCTTTAGATTGATTGTTTAAACATTAAATAACCCTGAATGTCTACTCTTGGTTCGATTCTCATATGTCGAAATCGATAGGAGAAAGTCCATTATATATGAACTGAAATAAAATACGGATATTCAGTCCCCTACAGAATTGTTGGAACGGAAAGGACAATTCCATTGTTTTTGTTGTTCACTGAGTAGATTTGGGTTTAAAATAACCAGATGAATATGAGGCAAGTGTTCAGAATTTATATACATTTTTATTTGTTAAACAAATTAGGGCAGACTTCGTTTTTCCAACTGAATATGAACAGCCATTTTTTGAGCGAAACATGTCACCCTTCTTTTTGAGCTGGGAATGTCCGCAGTTGTTTTTGAGGTGGACATGTTGGCCGTCTTTTTTGGGAAACATGAACATTGTCCAGAATATTCTTTTTGAGCCAGAGATACTATCTATATTTTGATTACATCCTTATATTTTTTTGAGCGAGAGAAGCAAAAACGAAATGAATTTATTAAAGATGTAAACATTTTTTTGCTATCCTCTTCCACCACCAATGATGGAGAAAGCATTACTCGAACCATCGCCAGTGAGACACGCTGCAAGAGCTACTCCCTTTTCGCGAGGCTCTTCGCTTAATCGAGACGCCATCGCGCCAATCCATAATGTTTTGAAAGATAGTAATTTAATGGAATAAAATATCTTTACTATCGACATTAACCTAGCAAAAAGATTTGTGGAAAATCCTAAAAACAACTCAATATGATAAGAGAAAACTATATTAATAATATATTTTGGGGAAGAATAAATCAACTGTAAGTAATATATATTATGAATATAAATTATATGTAGAAATAGTCGAAAGGTAACATAATGAATAACTAATATGTAGTTGTGGACTGTCAAAGATCCCAGATTAACAAGTAAAATAGTAAAATATTTAATTTATTCCTCTGTATATGACATTGCATTAATCGAGTATATTTCTCTGGCCTATGTCTCCAGTTACTTTGTTCGCATCATAAAATCTGATCCCTTCAACATAACTTATTTTCAATATTGTTAATTATGATGAATTGCGTATGTGCATGACAGGATATATTGTTCATATAATAAGAACGATATACTCAAAGTTTTATCAAACTTCTCTCTTTAATACTAGTTTTACTGTGATAATATTGATTTGCATCAAAGTTTTTCTTCACTTTATATATATATATATATATATATATATATATATATATATATATATATATATATATGCAAGTTTCATTAAAAATGACAGACAAGGTACTACGGTTAAGTTTTTTTATTTAATTTTTTTTGTGTACGAACAAGAGCTTTCTTTGCTGGACAAAGGGTGTGTAAGAACTGTCCAAATGTTTTATTTTTCCGAGCGCTTTCGGCTATATCGTTAGCCATTATCAAGGATGATTTGATTTTTCAGCTTAGTTGAGTGTGTGCATTATGTATATGTCTTAGTGTGTAGTAGTGGTGTTTTAATTTCCGAATACGGTGAGCACGTTGTGGCTTTGTTCATAGTTAATATTGTTATGGGTAGGCTTTTTCTTTCTTATTATTAAAACCTCCATTATTTTTAATCTTTTTTTACAGGTAAAAGCAATTAATATATTTGTGTTTTCTACTAGTATATTTCTAATGGAGTCTGGTAAATTTTTGTGTGTGATTAAATGGGTTCTAATGGAGCTGTGATCGGATAGGTGTAAGGTAAGACGTCTGGATAAGCATGTGGTTGTGTGACCGATGTAATTATTTGTGAGTCCGGTTTCGTTAGGAACGCAGTTCCTTAAGGGGCATTTGAACTCGTAAATAATGTTCGTTCTTTGCAACTTTGATTTATGAGGCGTGTTGTTATTTTTGAGGATGAGGTTAGCTGTCTTGAATTTTTATAATAGATAATTAATTTGATTTTCTTTTATTTGGGTCGATCGTATATAGTTTTTTTCCTAATGTATTGAGTTATGTTGCGATGATTTCTATGTCTAAATTTAAAAATCATCTCGTTATGTTGGTTCAGTAGTTTATCAGGATCTTTACGCTTTATCATTAGGATCTTCTCTTTTATACACAGGTCACATCGGTCTTTGAAATTTATTGGAGTTCGAGCCCTTGAGACGATTCTCCATTTCACTTGTGGGGTTAAGCCGTTCTCCAATAAATCCCAATAATGTGTGTGTATGTGTTTAATATATTAAAATATCATGAAATGGTTATCTTATATATCTATCAACCTATTTAAAATGCGTTCCTATGAACGGTTGCCCGTCAATAAGTGAATGAATGAAGATTTATGGTTTCATCACTGCCGTAAACCATGTCACTTCAGTTGCCAATGATTTATAATTTGTTTTGCAAATTTACACACTTATATCAAGCATAAAAAAGTACAATTTTATCGTACATTTTTTCGCACCGAATCGCGACATAATAGAGGAATTAGTATCTCCGTGACTTGTGGTTATATTAGTTCTCTAAATCTCTATAACAATGCAATTTCTGTAAACACTCATAGTGAGTTATTGCTTTCAATCAGTCATGATTATAGACTGACTTAATGACATAGATACGTTCATTTTTGTATCACACTCGATGCAAGATAAACATAAATCAGTTACAAACTTTCCACGAAGATTTTGTAGGTGAGTTATGTGAATAAATTTATTGTAGATTAAGTTAAGATTCATTATATGTGGCAATAATTGTTTAGGTTTCAAACAAGACTGATGCTCAAAGCAGTGGATATTTCGTTTTCCTTTTACGCCAAATTTGATTCTGGTGTTGAATGGGAAATTTATAAATAGTATTACAATTCAGAACTGGATCAAATATATATTGTGTAATTTGGAAGATCAATTCAAAATGTCTTCAATTTCAGGAGGGACACGTCATCTGGATGAATGGAGAATTGACTCAATCCGATTCACAGTATCAGCATTTACGTGCACCTTTCGTTCCTCTCCTTCCTTATTGCAAACATTGTTTCAGTTGGGCATCCAGAATAGGCTTTGCCATTAACTAAGGACCCATTTGAAATACAATTTAGGCTATATAAGTTAAATAAAAAGTAATTAGGCTCCAATATTTCACTATCAAGTAAAGTTACTAATCCACACTAATAAAGGTCACGATTTACTACCACAAAGTTGACAGTTTTTTTCAATCATTTTCTTATAAAAACTGCTATGTGTCTATTAGCTGTCGTATGCTCTAAATATTATTATAGAATATTCACGCGTTACATTAGTATTTTAAAAACATTTAACAGCGAAGAATATTTCGCCTACGTTGTACAGGAGTGTTATTTACTTCATTGTCTGTCTGACTGGAAGAATTTAATGTGTAAAATCTATGGCGTCATAAAATTGAAATTTGTGAAACAATGTCACTTTTATAGATCAAATCTTCGTTGTAATTATTTTTAGCGAATGAAATATTTATTATTTTAGGCATTAAAATTTGTCTTATCTACTCAGCCAACATTTCTCAAAAAACAAAATGCTTTTTTCAGGGTTAAAAACAAGTATCAATAAATAATCGCGTTTCGGTTTTTCTTAAGAATTCCAGAACTTCGACAGGTGACTGGATGCAAAATAACTTTTTTTAAAAGTGTTTAAATTTTCTCTCGTCAAAATTAGAGTCAAAGTCGGAGTTTTTCTCGAATTGGTAGAATTCTCTTTTCTCGAAATATTTCTTCAAATGTATGGAACATTTTCGTTTTTTTTTTCAACATATATATATTTGTTTTTTACTTCGAAAATGTGTTTGTTTTCACCAAAAATTAGTATGTGCAAGATATAAAATTAAAAAGAAAATGTGTAATGATTTGTGTTTAGTCTGGAAAATGTCGGGCAATAGTATGGAATGAATACACGACACTTTTAACGGTGTGTACGATGGCTTCTTAACGAAAAAGGGACCATGATTAATAAGCTGTAGGTTACTAATCAATGACATTATTTGCTACACATACTTGCTTCGTTATTCTTCTACTATTTGCGATATTGTGTAAACATATATGCATGCGCTTAATTTAGATAGTACAAATGTAATATATATTGCGTGTTACCAATGCAATGTAATTTTTCATTGACTGAGCAGAGAATTCTATTTTTGCTTGAAATTTATAAGATCCTTCTCTTAAAACAATTTTCATGAAAATAGGTTTCTTCAGATCACTGTCATCTTTCTTTACACTATTGATGAGAGTTTCCTTTCTAAACAGTTTTAGTGTGAAAATTGAACATTTTGTCATTATTTTCTCTTCGAGTTACAGGTGCTATGCGTTTTTGTTGTTGTCGCTGTTGAAAGTTCGCAATTAATGTTGTTTCTGTTATTTGATGAAGTCCTTGTTGAATTCCGTTGCACCAATTCGAAGACCTACAGGGTTCATTCGCCCCAAAATAATTTTAATCTTTGATTTGAGAAATCTGTTGTACATATTTCAAAGTGTAGACGATTTTGAGCGGGTTGTGCGTCATGAATGGATATCCAAATGAAAGTGCCGATCCGATAAAGCAATTAAAAAACATGAGAATAATTTCCATGTTAAAACTTTGATTTTGCAATATCTTGCAGTGTTGCACAAACTATGCCCTGCACAGCCTATAATATGTTCAGTTTCTTGAGCGCCTCCAAGACAAAACTGCTCTCCATTAATCACCACAGGAATCCTTCCCTGCATCCCATTAGAACGTCTGAAGCTCAACTTCTCGAGAGCTCCTCTCTGCGGCTGCTCGGTCTCACACTGTCTGCTGACCTGAGATGGAACAACTACATTGAGTCGATTGCTTCATCCACCGCAAGGAAAGTTGGCTCCTGTGCCGGGCCAGGAAATACTTCTCCCCTGAATCGATCCTCCAAATTTACAAAGCAGCTATCCCCCCTTGCATGGAGTATTGATGCCATATATGGTCTGGAGCCCCTTCTGTTTGCCTCAAGGTTCTTGATAAGATCCAGAGACGGGTATGCAATGTAATTGGCCCTGATCTGGCTTATCGTCTGCAGTCTCTCTCTCACAGAGGCACCGTCGCCTCTCTTTGTCTCTTTTATAAATACTTCCATGGTAATTGCTCCGATGAGCTGCTATCGCTGGTTCCATGAATTCAAGCGTCCTACGAGGCTGGCATCCCGTTCCCACCCTTCCACTGTTGAAACTGTTAAACTGTCTCTTCTACTCCAATAGCTTCATATCTCGCACCTCACGCCTATGGAACTCCCTTCCTCATTCCTGTTTCCCTGATGAATATGATCTCCAACTATTCAAGTGTAACGTCAATCGACATCTCCAGTTGCCTTGATCTATCCTCTATCCTTCTCCACATCCTTTCCTCTAACACTCCTATTTGCTCTCACTCCAAATCCTCTGTAACTCCTTGCGTGCTAGTGGCTTCCAGCCTTGTCTGGGGTGAAAAACTTAAAAAAGAAAACAAAAAAGGAAAAGAAAAATAGTAATCAACGCACCGATGTATTTGAAGTGTTTAATAGTTATTAAATCCATATCCTGAATAGTCGTATTCAATGTATGCGCGATGATTGCTTTTATTCCAAGTCCTGATCATATTTTCTGTTTTGCAAAGGTCTTATTTCTGGGAACATTTGTAGCATACCTTTTTTCTTTCAGGATCATTTTTAACCCAAATATAAATACTTTTCTAACGGCATTGCCACTCCTCATCATTATTAGTACGCAAAACAGTAACGTTATTTTCTATTAGTTGGTTTGTTTGGGGTCTGGAATGGTTAAATGATCAATGCCCCTCTCTTCATATCTGTACTTGTATATGTATAGCGCTTAGTCTAGGAAAAGATTAAACATATTGAGTCTCCTTGTAATACTATTGATGTGATTTGAAATTATTCGCTTTTGTGGTTTTCAACAGATATATACGATTTTGAGGACCGATATATTCCCTCTATCAGATGTACACATTCGCGGAGCTTGTAATACAGGTGTGGTGGATGAGAAAATGAGGTTTCATTTGCTGTGCACATAAGGGAATTTGCGTTATTTCTGTTGGAGAAGTATGCAATTTCATGGAATTGTTTGATGGCATATAACACATCATTATCCCCTATATCAGTACGATGTTCAAACAGATCCGTCAGGAGTTCAATTTCACTTTATTAAATACTATATTTATTCTTATTTTAACCATTTTTGATACAACCGTATATGTGAGAATCTAAATAACAAAATATTGATTCTATGGTGCACTAATGCACGGTATACCGAAGAGTTTTGGGATTGGCTTCTGCCAAACTTGTTTGTGAACACGGAGGTAGACTATTTTCAAATGTTTAGTCTCAATACTTAGCGATGCTTTATTATTCTTAAGCATTGTTTTCAGTTTTCTTGACATCCTCATGACTACCTTCCTTGTTGTTTAAGTTTGGAGACATATTTGTAATTCTCGGATATATACAACTGTATATTCTATGTCATATGGCATCTTTCGAATTAGTGTACAAGGATGAAATGTGATTCGAAACGTTTATTGAGACAAATACGTTAGTTCTCTTTTGGTTTTGATTGTATGGTATTATTTCCATTTTTGCTCAACTACACATAGGCCAGTGGATAAAGGAGTTGGTTAGATCTAGTGACTAGACCCAAAGGGTTGTGAGTTCAATACCAGGCTTCAGCAGTAGTGAAACAAAAAAAAATTGGAGAGTTGAGTTAAAGGGAAATAACTGAGACACCCGGAAGAGGCTTGGCACGTGGAACTAGAACAATTTACCCCGGTGGACGAAATAAAAGGTTCAATTTCGAAATTCCAATCATCTGAATAGAAGAAGGCCGGAGCATACAACGGCCGAAACGTTGTGAATGTGGCAATGAAAATGAGGATAACAGTCCGAATAATATGAATAATGTAAGTAATCATGATACCTCAACTAAGAGATGTAGACAGATATTAAGTTCCCCATTACAATTTCATGTTTTTTTGAAAGTTTGATAATTTCTTATCATCAAATGGACAGTAGACTTAAAATGGTATAGGTATAAAAAAAAAAACTATGCAGTTGTTTTCTTCTAGTATAAAACATTTTCGTAGACTTTTTTCTTTTCGGAAACCACATTTTTTTTCATTTGCGGAATAGAGAGAATTGACCGATAATTTACAGCTACGCACAAAAGTATCAGTAGTCATCGAATTTTATAATTGGCGTCTGTTACAATATGAGATGATTTCTCTATTGGAATTCAATTCCCATATCATATCTCCATTATGCCTGTCCAAGAGAAATTGTATCCCAAATGTGAAGTCAACGCACCTCTTGCATACAGACACCATAAAAGATCATATTCTTACATTATCTGAAATTAATTCACTCTGAAATCACCTGATCCTCATTGGTCCTAGATTTGTCTTATGTCCCTTTTGAAAATATTTTAATCATCTTTTTAAACTTCTTACTTAAATTTTATATGTAGTTAATGATAAGTTAGATGGCTGACTAGACTTTTCCTTACCAGAAGCAGATTTTCAACCTCGGGCTGTTATGTCACCGAGTGAGACATACCTTATTAATTAACGTAACGGATGAATGCTACCTTCAGTTAAATTATTAAGAAATGTCATGAGATCATTGACGTTGGTCTTATATAAAAGTTTCCTTCTTCCAGGTAGGTGAACATTAAGATGGCTAATTAACTGAAACAATCCAGTTGGTTTTATATATGAAAAATATTTTGAAAGAGATATATCAAGAAAATAACATGATCACTCTTTTAGACAGGTGGTGAAATATATTTGAGATGTTCATTGACATCGGCAGAAACTGTCCTACATGTTATCTCTATATCTATCTATATCAATATAGGTGTGCGTGCGTGCGTGTGTGTGCGCGAGTATGCACACATGGGCGCGTGGCCGAGTGGTTAGAACGTTCGCTTTATGACCTGAATTCGAATCTTAACATTCCATCAGCAGACCTCTGGATGTTATCTGTCTGGAGGGGGACGATGCTAATGTGCAGCACCATACCACGGGTTGAGCCAAGCCTCGTGAGTGAAATTGGGTAGACAGAATCCTTGCTCGTATGAAGTCACATGACATCGTGGCCGAGGGCTTGAGTGTGCTATATATATATATATATATATATATATATATATATATATATATATATATATATATATATATATTAAAAGCAAAATTTTAATTAAAAGCAAAAGACCTCTTATTAATCGTATAAATTACAATATTTCTGGAAACATCCTACAATGTTTATAATATATTTAAATTTTATAACGTATTCTTCGATCTTTTGGCTTGTATAATAATCTTTTTCACGCCGTCACATGATTAAAAATCTTCGCCATGCACGTGATAACATCATCGTGTCTTTTGAAATTAAAAGGATTTTAACGTTTATTTAGTTTGTAAAAAAATGTAGCAACATGATTCCGCTACAAGACAATTGGCAAATGTTTTTAATAAATTTTGACTAAAAAAAATTGACTAAAATCTTTTGACCCTGAAGATGAACAATGATGTTCGAAAGTACTAGGTCATCGTACGGACAATATTTATTTCGATATCATTATCAAATAAAATGTCTCATTAGAAAATATGAGAAAATTCAAAAGAAAATATGCAGTACGATGTTGTCTTTAACATTCAACACAACATGTTTAAATATATATATATATATATATATATATATATATATATATATATATATATATATATATATATATATATATTAATGCATGTTTCATTAAATAATATAGACAACTTTTGTCTATTTATTTTAAGTACGTTCCTTTCGTATTGTCTGATAAGTTTAATCACATTATCGTTGAAGCTATATACATAAAACAGTTGAAACCTAACCTGAATAAAATAAACTATGAAATCTCCACAGACATACTTAAATGCCTATAATTTATAACAGAAACCATTGGTTTATACTAATGGCTTCCCATACTTAATACTTCTCGTTTTAACTGTCGCGTGGTCATGTGTGACGTCACGCGCTACGACGCGTTTTTCGCTT
>OZ038476.1:150583579-150593579 GCA_964036315.1 Acanthosepion esculentum | reverse complement strand
TTTAGCTGACTTGGTGGAGCGGCTACAACGGAAATGATATCTGTATCTACCGCAAGAAATGTTGGATCACTGTGACGTACCAGAAAATCTTTTTTGTCAGAGTCTGTCTTGCACATTTACAAAGCTACCATTCGCCCGTGTATCGAATACTACTGTTATATCTGCTCTGGTGCTCCTGTTAATCTATTCAAGGTCCTTGACAAAATCCAATGAAGAATCTGCAATGAAATCGATCCTGACTTGACATCTTGACTTTACTCACTTTCTCACCGACGTGACGTGGTTTCCCTATGTCTATTCTACAAATATTTTAATGGCAACTGCCCTTTTTACCTGGTGCCCCGATTACACGAATTTAAGTGTGCTGCTAGATTGGCATCTAGGTCTCACCGGTTTACTATTGAAATAAATACAAACGCCACTTCTACTGCAACAGTTTATTTTCTCGCACCTCCGACCCGTGGAACACCCTTCCATTTACTTGCTTCCCTGATAACTACAAACTCCAAGAAATTAAATTCAGTATCCATCGCCATCTTCTTGAATCTTGTTCATCTTTTATCCTTTCCGCAATCCTCCCTATACTCAGTCTTTTGTCTCACTTTCACTCCCTCTAACCCACTACGTACGAGTAGCATTCCAGCCATTCTTGGGGGGGGGGGGAGATTAAAAAAAACTTGAACTCGGCTCACAGATTGCAATCTTCTCAGAGTACTGGCTGAATTTTGACGCAAAGATTAATAAAGAATGGCAAACAATCATTATCTCTTGTCTTCTTAATTCCCAAAATTTTATTGTACTCTCTTCTGAGTAGTATTTTTCTCATATTCTCTCACACTCAGTCACCTCTTTCATTTTAGTGTGTCTACTGCTGGGGTTTAAATGATTTAAAAAAATACAATTTTGCGTTTGTTTTTATATGACGTTTTGTCCAATAATTTCCTTTGTTTTCTTTATCAAAGCATTCAGCTATCATTTTATATCGCCTACAGATTTTACTTTCCAATTCCTTTGTTCACCTGATTAGCAGGGTCATCGCAGTTTAACAAAGTCTCCTGTTTTCTTGCCAAATATCTGTGTCTGTTAAAGCCAGAACCGTGTTTTGGAATTATGTCAATTTACGAGATCTGAAGTTCCTGAGATAAAGGAAGCCACATAGACGAGTTTGTTACAAACGAACATTTCAAGAAAACCGAATGAACTTCAGAGACGTTGCTGGACATAATTAAATTGAAAAGTTGAAACATCGCATATTAGAAATGAGCATGAAGCATTAAGATTTCCCTGGAGTTGAGACGGCAAAACGCAGTAAGAGTCTCCACCTCAGAGATAATTGTGAGCCTTCTTCCTTGATAAAAAACACATTAATTTATAGTATTACAGGAAATTAACTCAGGTTTCATCTGCTAAAGGAATGCTTCCAACTGTAGAGAAAGTTTCAAGAGTGGTGTCAATGCTACTAATTCCGTTCATTTGCCGATTCTCTTAATCCTTTCTCTAGAACTCGTTAAAATCGCGAGGTATATGGCTTACTGAAATCACCGAAATTTCGCAACGATGAGCCTACTAAGTACCTACATCAGTGACAGCTTGGGAATACCAGGTGCCATAAGCTTGGATGCACGTATTTTATAATAGAAGATGCCTCGGAATTGTTAATAGGAGAGCGGAGTTCCAATTCCGGTCAGGCTCATTATATCCACTTATGCGCAAATTACCTTAGCAATGTTATGAATACACTTCTTCCCTACTTGGCTATGGGTCATTTAGTAAGCGTTGTATTACTAAATCATTATTTTCTTAAAAGCATCCTTACAATCTAAATATAGCTTTAAATAACCTGTAAAATGTTGATAAACCGTAGAAAACAAATAATTCAATCAACCTAAGCGGTAAAACTTCGAAATTGCTATTATATACGGTAGGAAGTGTCCACCACACTTTCATAATGGAGACATGCGTACTACGTTCATTGCAAATGGCGTCAGAAAGCACACGACTTTAGCTTTATGATAAGGTATGTTCGTATTTTCTGGGAACACTGGACTTAATCGAAGAGAACTGCTATTCAAGCGTGTTTCTGATAAGATGAAGGAAATATTTATTATTTCAGAAAATAGGAAAACGTTGTCCTTCACAACATGCTGCACCTTCTTGTTGCTCTAAATAACTCTTGTTCTTTCAGCGGCTCTCTTATTTCTTCTGTCATTCCTTTTACTTAAACTCGTCGAGAAGGCGACACGGGGATCAGCTTCTTCTTCCCTCACTATGTCTTGCTATCGATCAAATATCCAGGTGTATTTTCCTTACTACGTGTATCCCTGAAACATTTTCTCCTTCTGATTATGTATTGTTTTTTTGTTGTTGTTGTCGTGCAATAAAAATACCTTCTTTTCACATATATACTTTGTCTCTTGTATTTTCTTTCGATTCTAGTCATCGGTGAAGAAAGTTTCCAACATTAGCTACCATATACGAGATTAGATATCACATAGATATCACATTGATATTTCCCGATACTTTTCTTTTTTTCATGAAAAGTACCCTTCATTTCTTTTATGCGTTTTCATATTTCTGTCGCTCTCCGCTATATCTAGTCTGATATGAGATTTAAAGATTTTAAAACTGCTCCTACTTTTTCCTAACTCCAAATGTTACAGAATACGAAGGCCAGAGCAGAATTGTCAGTGATTGACCAGAGTGACACGTCGGCGATCATTCTGACAGTGGTTGGTTGCCTTTGTCTGGGTTGTGTTATCAGTCCAAAATGGCGAGAATTCAACAGAGAATCCCAAGAATTCTGAAGCGTCGATATGCCTGCCACACCCAGGTTCAGACCCTGACTAAGACCACCCAGGGAGGGACGCTGTACCAACCTGCGGTATGCCTTCCTGTCATGTCATTCTTCATACTGCATCTTAGAATCCAAGCTGTCTTTCTTAATAAAACCAATACCATAAGTAAATGACCTTTTTCGTTGATACCATTTTATGAGTAGCGTGGGGAGACCGACACAACACAGAACGCAAAATAAACAGCGCATCCTTAATTATTTCCTTTTAGACGATCAGTTTTAGATAGTTGTTTTCTCGAAAAGACATATTATGTGACAGACAGTTTAACTTTACAGAACTTTTAAAAATATGTTATTAATTTGTCTATAGACCTAAAACACAGAATTATATCGGATTAACGTCTTACTGACCTTTGAAACATATTTTTAGATATATCTCTTTGATACCAGGCTAATATTACTTGTATTTTAAAACGACGTGTAAGCACATATTGAACTTCATCTTTTCCGTGTATATTATCCATAAAATAATTCACATCAATGCTCGCCTTTTGGTAAAGATAGATCTTAAAATATGTTTCCCATATGGAACAATGGACACAAAAATGTTAACACAATTATTTGGTATATACCGCGCGACCTTTTATCGCTTACACCCAACAACTTTAAATAACGCGAACAAAAACCGCTTGAGACAAAACGTAGAGTTAACTGTTTTTGTTAATAGAAAATAAACTAAAATTGCACGAAATAAATTTTATTACTTATTTAGAGATATTAAAACGGTAATCCGCATTTAATGTCTCGCATTAAAATGAAAACGATGTGGGATAAAGGAATATATTTTAAAATACTTATTTAGGAAGGATTTGCCATCCGTCTTTACAATAAATAAAGCAATTACTTTCTCTTTCTGCTATACATCTGAATTTTCAACTCTCTCCCTTTATATTTTAAGTATGTCAACGAATTCGTAGCATCAGAACGGATATAACAGTAATTTTTCATTTTCTTTTATCAGATTTGATATTTACACAAAATGGAGTATGCCAGGGGAAGCTAGGTACTTTTAGTGCCTGCCAATTTCTCAGCGTCATTAGCGATGTATCGTAAGCATCTGCTCCACTTGAGGGCTGGGGTGAACTTGCGTCCCAATAGTAAAATTAAAACGCATTTTCCAGAGTGCGGCCATTCATTGTGATTGGGGGAAATTAAGGCGAGGTGATGACGAAAAGTTATTAGGCTGATTTTTGAGGTATTGAAAGATACAAGCCGATTCTCTGCACATTTATCAGTGGTCTATTACTATTGCTTGCAATTATTTACCTTATTTTTCGTTTAACATGTCGTATTCTGTGCCTTTTCTAGGTGTTACTTGCTGTATTTCTTTCATTTGATCGAAAATTTCACTTGTGATCCCCTCCTTTTTGTTCATTTCTCCATTTATGATTTCTAAAGATGTTCTATGAATTCTTGACATATTCCAAATATTTTAGAATTTCGAAACTGGAATACTGTAGAAGATATAGTTCGAACTAGAAACTTAGAACAAAGACAAAATATTATGCAATAAAAAATTAAAATATAAAGCAACAATATTCTATATTTGAAAACGAAATTAAATGCTTGAAGGAGGAAGAGCAATGTTGAAGCGGAGAAATGTCTCTATGTCAATGGGCGATTAAATTAAGTTTTACGAATTTTAATATAAATTCTTATTCGATAACAACGGTAAACCTATTTTCTTTTTGTTGATTTCTCCATTTCTGATTTCGAAAGATGTTCGGCTATGAATTCTTGACATGTTCCAAATATTTTAGCCCTTTGAAACTATAGAAGCAATAACGATATCTGTAGAAGATATAGTTCGGATTTGAGAATTAAAAAAAAAGAAGACAAAGTATTAGAATGAGATCGTATGCAATAAAAAACTTAAAGTCTGAAGCAACAATTTAGAAACGAAATTAAATGTATAAACGTGGAAGAACCATCGTGAAATTCAAACGGCACTGACATTATTTTATGTTACCACCGAAAGTAGCAGAATAGGACAAATGTATCTGTGTCGATTAAATTGTTTTATGAATTTTAATATAAATCCATACTCGATATCAACGCTAAATATATACGGAATGCTGTGACAGTAATTAATTCAAGCAGCCAAAACACTTAAATATCCTAGGAGCAGTAAATATAATAGTCTTCGATATCATCTAAATCTGATATTCTCCGATATCATCTAAATATGATATTCTAAGATAGCATCTAAATATGATATCCTACGATATAATCTAAAGAAGTTTTTCAGATCAAGTCTTTAGAATTTATAATAAATAGGTGAAGATCATCATCAACGTTGTAAATCAAACGAAACAGTTAATCAATTCCTGCAATGAAATTTTACTTTTCTTTTTAATGAAATTCACATGATTATTCATATTTTTATATTTTTCCTGTCTGGAAGATGAACATTACAATTTTTATCCTTCCATCTAATGCATATATTAGTGTAGACATTTTTATTCTGTTGCTAGGTGTATAATTCAAACATGAAAAATATTGAATTTAATGAAGCCCTTAGTCAATCAGTCAATCGCAGAAAACGTCCAGCGGCCAACTAGAATTAATTATTCGACGTGAAGTGAGAAGTTAGAAAAGAATACAGAAATAAGCGTCATTTTTCATATTATTTATCAGCTAGAAGAAGCGCTAAAATATTGATATAGTTCGTACGAATGTGAAAGTTGTTACTTAGTTGGCAAGGGAAAACGTCTCGTCAGGTCAGAAGGATTTTATTTTATACCTGAAAGAATATTTTCTTATCAATATGATTAACTCCCGTAAAACGGTCATACAATTAAACATGGTATTTACACCACTGTAAAAGACGTATTGACTTATTTGTCAATTAGGTATTTCAAGTCCTTTTGCAAATTGAATGATGTGTTTATACTCTGGCAAACAGTTCTCTTTTTGAAACTGGTTGCTTCTGAAACAGCCTTTCTTTTTTAATGTTGAAATACATGTCTTTCTCTTTCTTTTCGACACAAAAACATTTTGACGAGAATTTGGATCTTCTTTTATTAAAATGGATTATTATGAAAATACAAACGAAAAAGAGATTAAAAAAATTTAAAAAATTTTATATATTTATATGAAAGACTGCTCGACATCAGAGACAGGGTGTTTACTGTTATGGGCAGTGTGTGCATAGCTTTCAAAACTACATTTTGACTGTCAGTTTCACAACCCACTGAGATGTTCAATCTTCAATGATGTCCCCTTAATGCAACCTTCAAAAAATATTCCCACCTTCGTCTGTAGATCATATTCAAGCGTGAAAACTGTCACAATTGAAGAGTTGATTCCGATGTACACACTCTCTGTATATATATATATATATATATATATATATATATATATATATATATATATATATATATATCATTAATGCGTTTCATTAAATAATATAGACAAGTTTTGTCTATTTATTTTAGGCAAATTCCTTTCATATCATCTGATAAGCTTAATACTATTATCATTGAAACAGTACACAGACATAGCAACAATAATAGTCTTATAACAACAATAGATTTCCAAGCAGTGACAAACTCTTGCATACGCGCCACTGGAAGCGAAAATCGCACTGCGGCCCATGATATCACACATGACCACGCGAGAGCGAAAACGAGAAGGGTTAATTATGGGTGCGATTTTCGCTTCCAGTGGCTGGTATGCACGAGTTAGTCCTTATTTGGAAATCTTAAATGCAAACAAAACAGACTATCATAGTTGGTATTTTCGTGTTTTATTTAACTTATTGTAATGTACTCATCTCATAAAAACATGTATCAATATGGTGATTTTCTTTCGTCTTTCAATGATAATGTTATTAAGCTTATCAGACGATATGAAAGGAATCTGGTTAAAATAAATCGACAAAACTTGTCTATATCATTTAGTGAAACATGCATTAATGAAAACATGTTGCCTAAATTCACAATATACACACACATATATATATATATATATATATATATATATATATATATATATATATATATATATATATATAAAATTGAACATTGAAGTCAACACTTAGAGCCTCTAAATGTTGAATTCAATGTACTTTATCCAATAAATATAGCACACCTTAAGAGTATATTTCTTCATATATATATATATATATATATATATATATATATATATATATATATGCGGTACTGTAATGCCAGTTTGTCTGATGATCGCAAAAGTGTGATAAACAGGATTACAAATTCATTTCATATCCATGCAACTGAATATATATATATATATATATATATATATATATATATATATATATATATATATATATATATATATATATATATATATATACCGGGGTTGAACAAAATAATTGAAACGCTTGTTAAATTAAAGAAAATTTATTTAATATGGAGTTGGTCCACCTTTAGCCTCACATACAGTTTTAATACGTCTATGAATGGAATCATACAGCTTCCTGACTTCACCCAGAGGAATTTTCAGCCATTCTTCCATTAACACCTGTTCTAGCTCTTTAAGACACGACGGTGGAGGATAGCGGCTCCTAACTTGTCGCTCCAAAATGCACCACAAATGTTCAATAATATTGATATCTGGAAATTGGGGAGGCCACTCCATATGTTCTAGCTCACTTTCATGCTCTTCATACCAATTCTTGACCACTCGAGCGGTATGTATTGGAGCATTATCGTCTTGGAAGATGCAGTTACCATCAGGGGATAAAGTCTGGGCCATTGGATGAACATTATCTCCCAAAATGTTCAGGTAATCTTTGCTGTTGATTCTACCACGCAGTGCAACTATTGGACCGAGACATTTCCATCATATAGCGGCCCAAATTGATCCACCACCATCCTTCACAGTTGGAATAAGGCAGTCTGGGTTGTAAGCTTCTCTGTAAGCTGCCTCTACACATAAACTTGCCCTGAAGTTGGGAAAAGAGAAAAACTGGACTTGTCTGAGAATATGACTTGCTTCCATTGGTCTGCAGACCAGGCATTGTGATCTCTGCACCACTTCAACCTCTTCTGAATGTTGCAAGTGGAGAGAAGAGGTTTCCTTACGGCGGCTCTTCCATGATATCCAGCCTTATGGAGATCACGACGAACAGTTTTAGTAGAAACTGGACTATTCAGATGATTATTCAACTCAGCAGTCACTTTGGCCGCAGTAGTCCGATGATTTTTCGTCACGTTGCATTTCAAGGCATGTCGGTTCCTGTCAGTAAGTTTGCAAGTCCAGCCCGAATTGCTATGCTTGCTAGAGGTTTTACCCTGTTTCTTGAATTGCGTCATAGTTCTTGATATGGTAGCTCTTGAAATACAAACAGTTTAGCAACCTAAGTGATCGAGTCTCCTGCCATGCGAGCTCCAACAATTTACCCATTTTCGAACTCAGAGAGGTCACGCATTTAGCTTAAATGTTACTAAATTCTAAAAATATCTAAATTAGATAAATAAACATATTTACAATAGATATAACCTGCCATTACGAAGTTTTAGTTAAAGTTCTTAATATAATAGGTCTTTGAAATATAGGAGTGGAATTTTCACCTGTTCCAATTATTTTGTCCAGCTCCTATATATATATATATATATATATATATATATATATATATATATATATATCTGTGTGTGTGTATTGCATTTATTTAAAAGAACTATTTTCATGGATCGTTAATAATACAAAAAAAGTAATACTTTTACAAATGACAACTTAAATTCGATCTTAATTTTCCATTAATTCAAGTAAATTATGATTTATTCATTCAGCTAATTAGAAATGTTTTACGAATTTTTTATAAAAGACAAACAGAGAAAGCACCACTGACTGATATAAATTTAGAAAAAAGAACAAACGAGATTCACAGTTAAAATGCCTAGCAAGTATAGTTACATATTGAAGCGAAGGAATTGGAATGACCTAATTACTCTTCATACACAAGCAATGCAATGAAAGACTGACGGAGAACTTGGAAACAATCACTCAACAATTGGTTCTAAATATGTCACGTTGCCTTGAAATTACCTTGATATCGACAAACTCCGTTCCTTGTGTAAGAGATGCAATTAAGGACCCAACATTTCGATCGTAGGATCAAGCAATCAATGCTTAAATGACAGTTCAAAAGCTGTCCGTGACCTGAGTGAAAATATCATTGGCTGAAAGAATTAAATGATTTCCAAGTTATGGGCAACATCCTCAGTTAACACAAAGCAAGAATAATACTTACAGCTCTGTAGATATAATCGGCAGATCTGGGTGTCCATTGGATAATTCTGAAGTTTCATCGGGCATGATGCTGTCAAAGAAATTCTAGATCAGAAAATATAAAAAAAAATCAATTATTTTTTTAAAACTTTCGGAATGAATAAACAAAATCCCTTATATTGTTTTCTTCAAAAATCAAACAAATAAAATATATGACAAAAACGATAGGAATTACGAGAAAAGAAGCACAATGTTACATTCTATTCGACTCTCAGAGTTCTCATAAAATGACACCCAGTTTCTTAATGTTGACAAACCCAGACACTTTTACCAACCGACACTTACTTATTTTGTCAAGAGAGCTAGTTAATGACTTTTCATTGGTTTTTACTGAGCAAGGCACTGAATCCATTCCATCTGCTTATAATTGCCTTTAATTCCTGTTCATTCCAACTCATATTTTATCACAAAACTGAGAGTGACCAAAATTTTTGATCTTCTCTGTGTAAACAGATTTGTTCTAACGCTAAAAATAAACGTATTCATTGTGTGTGGTAATCAGGGTGCTGATCATTGTAATCTACTCACGAGGTAGATGTTTGCATTTAAGTCTTTTTCTTTTTTTTGTCCTATTGAGATTTTATTTTGTTTAAGGGTATTTAGATTTATTGTCAAGTTGTCCGTTAGTTCCAACTGTTTTAGTGTATATATATATATATATATATATATATATATATATATATATATATATATATATATATATATATATATATATATATATATATATATATATTCACTGAGACTTATCGAATTCATGTCAGGTTGACTGATAAACTCATACAGTATAAAAAACAATACTTAAATTGCCATATGAGTAAAAACAAAAAGAAAAAAGTGCACTCACTTAAATTTAAAAAAAAAACAACCTTAGCTTTGCGATTGTACGCT
>OZ038476.1:150576079-150578579 GCA_964036315.1 Acanthosepion esculentum | reverse complement strand
AATAACTCCTTGTGTCTTAGTGTTATTATCCGCTTTCTTGGGGGGAACTGATTAAAAAAAATAACCAAATGATTTTCGACAACACCTGGTTGGGATTTTATTATCCATGTAACTTGTGCCGATAGGGTTAAATACTCCCCAACTGTTTGAATATGTACGATTTCCAATATAAACATAAAAGAATGTGGTTTTAAAACAACTTGTTATAACCGCGGGGTAGTTAATTTGCAAAAGTGTGAAAGAAACAATATATAGTGGTAAGTGAAACGAGCCACCAATATATATTGTGTATTTTGTGGAATTGGGAGTCTATTACCAGAAATAAAAATAGTTTTTTACTTTTAAATACTACTGTCACTTAGAATCTAGAAATTGATGGAAAAGCTACTTCGTCCCGTTATATTACATCAGCACAAGATTAGACTGAATATTTCTTTGTTGATCTAGAAAACAGTGTTAGAGTTTTGTCACAATGCTTTTAATCTCCACCATATTAACTAGATATTGCTTTTTCGGTTACTATTTAATATGCTCTTTAAAAGATTATCCTGATGAAGAAAAATCCCTGGAATACTGCCAACAACATTTAGAGCATGTCTTTGTTGAGAAAGACAACATATTATGAGAGGATAGAATTCTAAAACTGTCTTAAAGAAAGCAGATGTCACGAAAACAAAATCTTAAATGCCAAAATGTTGATAATATCTTATTAGTATGCAAGAGAAACAGATTTCATTTAATCAGGCAACTGTTAAAATTATCCCCTTTCCTGGTTTTCCTTTTGGGGCAACTTGAAATTAACCAAATCTTTCCGGAGTTGAAAAACTATATCACAAGAATATTTTGATTAAAATCGTTATTTTTTAGAAGATATATCAGAATTTGCTTCCTGACATACTGCATCATTAACATTCATTATGCAATGCGAAGTATATTTGTATATTGCAGCGTCTATCAAAAGAAACAGGTTTTTGTCATTTAAGAAAATACATTTGAGAAAGTTAAAAATCTATCACATCTCCCCATTATGGATTAAAAAAAACAAGGTGCACCGATGTCTCTTTCCTTGATAAGATAAACAGTCTAGAAGGAAAGAAAAACAGAATTCAAGAGTGGGGAAGAAAGAAGTTCACTAATATTCTATTACAGATATTAAAGAAACAGAAGGCGTAGAGGGCTATGTTCTCTTACAACCTGAATGAACATTTTGCTTAAAGTGAGATAGGGAAGTCATACAGATAATTTTAAACAAGCAGATGGTAAAACAATACAACTAAAATATGAGAAATTTCAAAGTTTAACTAAATTGTAAGGTAAGAAAAAACTATGCTTACAATTTACTTTTAATTCCCTTCTTCGATTCAACAAGGAATTTTTGTACAAACATATTAAACGACCTTTTGAACTTATACATTGGATTGATACCAAAAAATCATTAATTGGCTGTGATGTATTAGTAGCTGCTCTTTTATCCAGTTTGATATTTTAGATTTTTACACTTACATCACCAAGGATTTCTTTACCCTGGTTTGCCAAAGAATATTCTACCTTATCCAGTGAAGTGATAAATATAACAATGAACTCTAGAAGATCAGTTCTCATGCAAAATAAAAAATAAAATAAAACAGTGGTTTAAGAACTCCGATGATTACTTTGATATATCAATGGGATCATTAGATTCTGTAGAGTCTTCTGATCTGTATTTATTTTATATAACCTATGAAGATATCAATGTTTATAATATAGGTTTAAATAAATCATTTACTCGCCAGTAATTTCTAATCACCTGATGAGATGCATTGATACGCATCGAAGCACTACTGCAATAGTGTAACGAATGTTTTCGGTGTAATATCCTTATATATGATAACTCTAACATTTTTAGGCATTTAAAACAACATGCCTGGCCGCATACACAATTCCGGAAAATCCTCGTCGAAAACACAACTATACTTAAACATGAAAACAATAAACAAAAACTAAAAATTCTTGAAGCTATATACATAAAACAGTTGAAACCTAACCTGAACAAAATAAACTATGAAATCTCCAAAAATATCATTAAATGCCTATAATTAGTAACAGAAGTCATTGGTTCATACCAACGGCTTTCCATACTCAATACTCATCGGATTCACTCTCGCGTGGTCATGTGTGACGTCATGAGCTGTTGTGCGATTTTCGCTTTCAGCGTTTTATATGCACGTGTTTATCGTTGCTTGGAAATCATCCATGTAAACAAAAACAGACTATCATCAATTTCTTGTTCGTGTATTGCTTAAATATATTGTGTAATTGTCATCTTTGATAATGGCTTATGAAAGCCGAAAGCTTAGATTGGATTAAATAAAAAAAAGTATGTATCAATATTGTGATTTTCTTTCATTATTTAATGATAATGTTATTAAGATTATCAGACTATATGAAAACAACTTACATAAAATATATAGACAACACTTATCTATATTATTTAATGAAACATGTATTAATATATATATAT
>OZ038476.1:150556079-150571079 GCA_964036315.1 Acanthosepion esculentum | reverse complement strand
TATCTTCCAGCAAGATAATGATCCTAAATATAGGTCTAAATCAGGGACTGTGTGGCTTCAGAAAAAGAAGATTAAAGTTCTACTATGGCCTTCAGTGAGTCTTGACTTGAATCCTATTGAAAATCTATGGTAAGAATTGAAAGTTCAAATAAATTGTCGGTTACCAAAAAACTTCAGGAATTAGGACGTGTAACCATTGAGAAATGGTGGAAGAAAATGACAGAAAAGACTTGTTCAAATCCGATCAAAAATGTCAGGAAATGATTCCAGCAAATTATAAAGATGAGAGGCCATGCGATTGACTATTAATATTGCGAAAACTGTTCAATTCTCTTCTATTTTTCATACTGTCCGAATAAATTTCTTTTCCTATTTTGCATAATTCGCCTGTCAAATTTGGTCTATTTAATCTATTGTTATTCCTTTTTTGTGCTTATTAACTGTTATGGTCCAATATCCTCGCACCACGGTTATGGTCCAAGGTAGAACCAAGGAAGAACAATACGAACACAAGAGTACTAAATAAGAAAGATATATTACAACAGAAATATAATACAAGAAGTTGAAGGTGTTAGTATTAACTGTCAGTCTGGTTTAGAGCGAACTACTATTGTCTTGACTCGTTAGGTCTCAACTCATTCCTCATCCCTCTCTCTCAGAGTGGCGCAGTATTTATAAAGCCAGGAAGAGTCCATTATCGTTATAGGTAAGTTCCCATAACATTAACATATAAAACACTGGCTGCATACGGGCATTAGATTCTGAGAAATAGATAAAAATTATTCCAAATTGATGGCTGTATGATTAATTCCGTCGTTGATTGTATGTTTCAGCTTTAAATAAATAATAAATAAAATGTTACTACTTTGTAAAAAGCAGACCAATCAGTCAATTGAAATTAGAAAAAAAGTTTAATCCTTACAATTCCCATCCCCTTCTACGATTCATTAACACTAGCGTTTTTCGATGCTTCCCTCTGTCCCTTTTGTTGTATGAGTGACAAATTTACCAAACCCCATTTCCTCATTATTCTTCTGATTCTAAGTATAAGTGTCCTGTTTTTTTGTACTTTTCTTCACACTTCCTCGTTGATCACATGTTCTGCCAAGGATATTCACCACATAATTATGTAGAGTCTTTGTTTACTTCACTCTCTTCATCTTTAAGTGAACTATACAATTTTCAATGCCATATATTATATAACAAATCAGTACTGGACATATATTTCGGATATGTCGCTTTTACTTAATGTCGTGTTTTTATTGCCGTTTCTGTATTTTTATTTTGCAATCCTTAGTAAATAGCAGGGATAGTAAGTTCAAATACGTGCTCATCAACAGAGAAACATGCATCCCTTTTCCTCAGTTGTCTACCTATCTGGGCCACTTGCCTTGCAGGTCCAGTTTAAGAATGCCAACAGAATATCTAAACGTAAGCATATAATTGTCTTTTTTTATTCTCTTAGAATGCACTTTGCACACAGTACAACTTTTGGTGCAGCTGGAAAGAAAATAGAATTAATCAGCACACGGCTTCATGCTGCCAGGTATTGAAATCTTGTTTCCTCATGTAGAAGAAAATGCAGATTCCATCGAAATAATGCTCTAATCCATAGTGCGCAAAGCACAACGCAGTGCTTTTAGAAACACAGGGCATCAGCTATGAGTTGGACCGCATATTCTTCTGACCCCAAACTAATTCAGAACCTTTAGGCTTTTCTTTATCGTGATGTTCTAAGAAGGTTGGCATCAATAACATTCAATCCAAGAAGTGACAAAAGTCTCTTCAGGATGCATGACTTTAATAGAAAATAATAAGCTATATAGACTGATAGCCATAATTACCAGAATGAAAATGACATGTTAGGTATGATCCGAAAGGTGTTATAAGTTACTAAAAATAAAGATAACTTTTAAGATATTTTACGGGCGTTGTAATGTCGCTACTTGGGTCGTTTTTTAAAAGTTTACGAAAAAGTACATCCCAAAACAATTACCCGCAGAATTTTCTTATGTAGAGAAAGCATCATAATATAAGGTAAAATCATAATATAAAGTAAAATCATAATATAAGGTAAATCATAATATAAAGTAAAATCATAATATAAAGTAAAATCATAATATAAGGTAAAATCATAATATAAAGTAAAATCATAATATAAGGTAAATCCTAATATAAAGTAAAATCATAATATAAAGTAAAATCATAATATAAGGTAAATCATAATATAAAGTAAAATCATAATATAAGGTAAAATCATAATATAAAGTAAAATCATAATATAAAGTAAAATCATAATATAAAGTAAAATCTTAATATAAGGTAAAATCATAATATAAAGTAAAATCTTAATATAAGGTAAAATCATAATATAAAGTAAAATCATAATATAAAGTAAAATCATAATATAAGGTAAAATCAGTTGAATACCACATACAGTTCGTTTTATAAATACGTATCACACTTGAAAGCGACGTTTGAATTTCTCATATGAAATATTCCTTATTTTTGTATAGAATTTATTTTGTTTTAATGCCAGTTGATTTTAAGGTAATATTCAGATCGATAGGAAGCAACATGCAAATAATTTTTATATGTAATAATTTAAAAACTGGAATATTCTCTTTAAATATATACACAATCAAATGTCAATATTTTGTAGTGATTTCCGATGATTCATGTTCGAATAAAACAAACAGTGACGCCTGCAGCAGACAAATTCGCCTGCCTAGAAACAAATTCAGATTAGAAAGTAATGATGATTTATCTTAGTTATTTGTTATTTACGATAAACCTAAACAAAATATCAGTAATTACAAGAATACGTCTTGAAGAAATTAACTTACATATAATAATATAATTTACAAACAAAAGCTAGATTTGACTTAAATTAAAAGATTTTAAATCATCAAACATTTTCCAATACTCTTGATATGTGGTCGCTTTGCCCGTCTGTCTCTATCTCTTATATATATATGTATATATATATATATATATATATATATATATATATATATATATATATATATATATATATACATAGCATAATGAGAAGCCACGTATACTTTCTTAATATGTATATAATATAGAAAAAACAACTGAAAAGTTGCAAATTAAAAAAAATTGAATGTTTTTTGTGGAAGTATCTACTTATATATATATATAAATATAAATAAATACTTTCACAAAAAACATTCAAAGTATTATATATATATATATATATATATATATAAATACTTTCACAAAAAACATTCAATTTTTTTTTAATTTGGAACATTTCAGTTGTTTTTTCTATATTATATATATATATATATATATATATATATATATATATATATATATATATATATATATATACGTATGTATGTATCTATCTATCTATCTATATATATATTTATATATATCAGTATGTTCATGGCTGACTGTTGCAGACAAATCATATATATCTATCTACATAAGTAGTGATCAACTCTTGTGTCTGAAAGTGACATCAATAGCGAATCTTGCTTTGTCCTCCGACAAAGGAGTTTGAGATAGGTTAAAGGCTACGATTTCCATACCAAATTGATATACATACATACATATATATATATATATATATATATATATATATATATATATATATATATATATATATATATATATATATATATATATATATATATCTTTGTATGTATGTATACCTTACAAATGTTTACAAATCTATGTCGGTATCCACTATTATTACTATTCAAGATATTTGTAAATAGAAAGGCTAACAACACGTTAAAGGGATATGTTGATTTCATGCTATTAATAATATATCTGTAAGTCATATTTCGTTGGATTATAAGAATTACTTAAAAGTTCTTTGCCAGACCAAGAAGGTCTTTAAAAAGACCATTCGCTCTCTTCATTTTAAACAGATTCGCGGAACACCACTAGGTCGAGAATTTTTTAGGTTCTTCTTGAAAACCACATATCCACGCATTATTTTTTTTATCTATCGACAAATAAAAATTAGTCATTCAGTAAGCAGAAGATTTCTTCTGCGTCCCAATTTTAACTGACACAGTTTCTGAACTAAAGTAACCTGTAAGCCAAGTGACGGGTAATAGAAAGAGATACAGTCGTACTTTACTTAACCTTGTGGACATGTAATGCAGCCATCGAGCGAAACGGACAGACAAATTGCAATGGCCGGAATGGTTTCTGCATCATGACTGCATTTTCGTCAAAAATCGACAAATACCGAAACCGAAATAACGTCGCAGCTAATATTGCTGTGCTTTTTACTTTGGAAAAGTTACTTAGACACCAACAAGTGGCCAAATGTTTTGTGCATTTTGTACAACCAACCACAAACACACGCACACAGGCGCGCGCACACACACACATATGAAAAATGTAAAAAAAGAAAACAATATTGTGTGATTGTAAAGTGGAAAAACTTCACAAAGGACAAATAATCACGACATTCTACACGTCGTCGCAAACGCGGAGACGTGTGGATGGGCACACTGGCGCGGACAAAGACAGCCAAGTACACATACAATATGATGAAAAACAATCTTGAACCAGTGAAAAGTGCATGTAAAAAGAAAAATCGAAAGGTATACATAGTCAGTTGCTGGCGAGTAAACGGAATTATTCCTGGAGTGAATGTCTATGAAACATTGGAATTGGTTTGTTGAAGATAACATCAATCAACTCAGTCACACAGATTCATTCTATATACATATATAGCCAGTGATATTTAATATGAAACCGAAATGAATCATTTAATAACATTTTGAAAATGCAGCACTTAGGTCCTTTTTTCATACAATAGCGTTTTTTCTTTCTAAATTGCTGTCAGTGAATTTCGGTAAAATGCACTTGAGCAGAACAGACGTATATTTCACTAAAATATATTTCACATTTTCCCCCAAAGATCTGAACAAGACGCGACACTGCCATTCCACGATGAGAAAAATGATCCCATTGGTAATTGCGTGTTATTTTTGGTCAAATAAAATTATTAGAGCTAATTAACTTGAGAAAATCTGGTCAAAGGTGGATTCATCTGAGATACTAATAATGTGTCACATCTATCTATTTATCCATCTATCTATTTATCCATCTATCTATAGTATTTATCTACATGCATTATCTATATATCTATCTATGCAAAGCCGATCATATAGTCATTTTCAACAACACAACACCTTCTTTAATTGCATCGCTTACGTGCTTCGCTATGGCTATACGAGATTTTGTATTCGGTCTTGTCATTTCTCCAAGACTGGTTGTTAACTATGGATGTAGTAGCAGCATGACCCGGCGTTGCCTGTGCTTGATTCAAAAATCGTACGACTCATAGAGCAATCGCCATCACTTGACCTAAAATATTTTGCCCTTCCTTGCCTTTAAAGGAGTGTCCTTTGCCGTGCTGATGTTGCTACATGCCTTACTTCTTGCCTATCTCACATTGCGAATTTTACTAAGCTCTATACTAAACATTCAATCTGTTACGAAAAAAGAACTAAACAAAATGAACACAAAACGATCAGCTCTAAAAAAGGACTCGTAACTGGAAAAACCGAATGAAAAAAGAACGTTAACAACACATTCTTTTTCACACCCAACCCAGTTCTGCGGAATCAGAATCAATGTTGAGTTTAAGTAAGCGAATGAACCAATTGGAGTAAAGTGCCATGCAGATTTTAATTTTTCCCACTTGTGCCGAATGCAGCTGTCGATTTTTTTTGCATGCTACTTAACATTCGTGTCAGTCAGATGTTGGTTCTCACGCTGGCCAATAGAAACTTCCTGCCTATGCGTGGCAGCCAGCTATAGGCTCTCACTCTGGCCAGTAGAAAATTGCCGCAAACTACATGAAAACTGCCGTAGAAGCATAAAAAAATCGATTATTTCCACTATCGGTGCGAGATGGGAAATGCAAAGTCGGTCTTGGTCTTTCCACTAACTTGGAGCATGTGCATCTAAATTTTGGTGCAAATCCGTCGAAAATTGCGGCCGTGCATTCGTTACACACACACACACACACACACACACACACACACACACACACACACACACACACACACACGCGCACACACAATCGTTTCGAACGACCATCATCAGATAGACATTTGAGTGTGTTTTTGTTAAATTCCAGGTAATAATGAGACATCGAAAGATAGTGCAGAGCGAAAGATGTGTTTTTTTAGCAATGAGATATTGTTAAATGTAAGAATAATTTTGGAGCGTGCAGTCGCGACGCTGAAGTTGATTGTATTTTATTATTAAATATTGTTTGCGAGAGTGATTCTTGCCATATAATTATCTTCATTATTTGTTTTTTGTATGAATGATTTACGTTATATATATATATGCATATATTTATGTATGAATATATATATATATATATATATATATATATATATATATATATATATATATATATATATATTTGAAACAAGTTTGTACAATTTCTAAGTGGATTTCAAATTTCAAGAGCAATATTTGTATACGTAGATTCATTCAACCACATATGTGCCTTTTGGTTCTATTATCTCTACCCTCTTTGATGTAATACCAGGATTTCATTTTCACAGAACTTGCTATTGTTTTGTCTGATGAATCTTAGTGTTTTAATCGGAGTTATACCCATTAAAAACTTGTAGGTTTCAAATAAGTGGCAATCCGACGACGCAAGGTCAGGTGTATACGACGGGTGTAGTAAGACATCCCAGTAAAACAGCATCAATTTCTGCCATGAGACCTGAGGACTGGTGTTTTCCTATCAGATGACACGATTCTAATTGGCTAGTTCTGGACGCTTTTCGGTTACTGTTTTGGTTCTAATATTAAGAAATGGTTTCGTTTTCCATTATGTCCTTCCAATTACACCTGAAACATAGCATCGGTTTATTCGGATGCAACCAAAATTTGGAATAGTAAACACTGGCTCTTTCATTTTTGTAGGAACTTTCGCTCCATATTGTGGTAAACAATGCATTTTACATCGCCTGTAAGGATTCATTTAGAAATTGGTTATTTGAACAAAGAAAGAGAAATCTCCACTAAATGATTTTTCTTTTGTTTTTTGGTACACAACTTTCGTCATTATTCAGAGAAGCAAGTGTATTTGAAATGCGTTGCAATACTCCTATGAGAAAAATGGAGTATCTCTAGAATGTCCGCTACCATGTAACCAAGATTAATTTGTTCCATGTTATCCAGAATAAGATAGTCCACTTCTAACCGAGGTGTCCCTCTTTGAACAGTATTTGCTCAACTATGGCTTCATCTCTGTAAAAGGACACATACATTTTTTGCTGTTTGTACAACGTGTTATCCGTTCCTGAGCATGGTATAATGAAAATAAATGTCATTCATTTTCTCTTGTAGCATAAATCATTTAAAATTCTTAACTTCTCATGTAGGTGAAGTGTCACTTTTCAAAATACGTGAAATCTCAGTCAATATGTGAAATATATATATATATTCCATACATATATATATATATATATATATATATATATATATATATATGAAATACGAGATTTCGTTTCACATGTTACTGTGATTGCTCACATTTTGAAAAATACGCGGTTTTATCAGTTTATATATATATATAAATATTGACAAATTGGAAAGAGACGAGGAACTACGATTAAAATTTATTTCAATATTCAGAAGGGGATGGTGAAAAAGAGGAATGGCAAAAATCAAACTAAATAGTTCCAGTCTATTTTGAAAAGGAAAATTTAAACGTACAAACTATTGAGTAGAGAAAGAGAACGAACAAAGGTCTCCTTCTCTCGCCAGAAAAACAGTCAATCCAATTGAATATATATTAGCTTCTATGATGGTGAAGATGTTTGCCTGAACGTTCGTTGCCTAAAATGGAGAAAAAAACACGAGTCGCTGTATTTATACGCCCACTATTTATTATCCAAGACGATTGCCCTATCGCGGAATCCTGTGCCGTCTGCGTAAGACGTGAATTACAGTTATTCATACCCTGACTGATGTTGCGAGGCACATGTTTTGCAATACGCGTTTCAAGGCACCGATTGGTCCAAATTATGTAGCTTCGCACTGACGTGTAAATTTATAAACGGCCAAACTATTTTGTATATAGGACAGAACATGTTTAGTAAACAAATAAAAAGCGGAGACATTGCGAAAAGCAACATGTTCCCTGGAAAGCACGACTTAACACATACAGACACATTATTAAACAGAAGCTGGCTTCCCTTCCCTAATCATGACAGTTTTAGATACACTGGACCCAAAACAGGACCAGACATAGGTGGGGACTTAAAACCTAGCCCAATCGTACGTTTAATAAGCTTTTCTGGGAAACTATTTCACAATAAAGTTTACAAGGAGAACTTGTCATCAGCGCACGATGGGCCAAGGTAGAAATTGAATTTAACTTCCGGGATTTGGAAACAAAATAATTCCAGTTGGTGTATAGTCCAGTAGATTTAGATTTACGATAAACACTAGTGATGAAAGATCCATCCTTCCGCACAACAAGCACATCTAAGAAGTGAAAAGACGAATCAGTTTCCTCCTCCATAGTAAACAGAATAGATAGGTGGAGGGAATTATGTTGAAGGTGAAAAGTCTCAACCTCTTCAATGGAGTTACTATGGAAAACTATCATCAACATAGTGATAATACACGTAGGCCTGCTGTCATTTTTCAAAGAGAAGGTTTTCATAAAATATCAATCAATTAATCAGTGGCTTTATCTCTCCCTCTCTCTCTCTCTCTCTCTCTCTCTCTCTCTCTATATATATATATATATATATATATATATATATATATATTAATTAATTGATTGATTTTATATATATATATTATATATATATGTATATATACATACAAATATATATATATATATAGATTGATTAATTGATTTTATATATATATATATATACATACAAATATATATATATATATATATATATAGATTGATTAATTGATTGATTTTATATATATATATATACATACAAATATATATATATACATATATATATATATATATATATATATATATACATATATATATATACGAAAGGAAACTTGTCTCAGCCGACGCGTTTCGTATTCTGCGTGACCTTATCAAGGCAAATGTAAGGATTTTATTTTGGGGCAAGTATTTATATTCAAGAGCCAAAATGTTACTTTTTCAAAATATTTTCGTATAGGAATGCTCCTGAATATTCATTAGGTTAGCAGAAATATCAGGCCTGTTCATGGACATGGGGTGATAAAAGTTAAGATCCCAAAAAACTAAAGTGAGTAGGGGATTTTTTCTATGTATATATATATGAAAATTAGTATTTAAATATTTTGGATTGGGATTAATTTATCCTTTATACGTTTTGTATAACATGAGATCATGGATTTAACCATTTTCTTCTAATCTTTTTGTATTTTTATGGCCATCTACCTTGGCTTGGGACAGTAGTAATCCTTCAGGCAATGAGATATTGGCAAGAATCCGGGGCGCAGATTTATATTTTGATAAAATTCAATGGCGACACTTTCCAGATTTTCTCTCCTATCTAGGTTACTTTCTTTTTTAATAAGTATAGCACTCACTAATTCAAAGTTGTGATCGAAGTTACTTCTGTGCATGACTAATATATTTGATAAAACTTTGTGTTTCTTTTAAGTTCATAGATACATTTTTGATATTACTCCAAGTTTCTTCATTGTACTGTGAGGAAGAGCACTGACAATTTATTTTGCATAAATTTGCTTCATAATTATTATTGTTGTAGGATTTTTGGTTCTGATCATACCCATAATAGTTTTTGATGTGGTTGTAATTATACATATATATATATATATATATATATATATATATATATATATATATATATATATATATATATATCCGATGCGATGAGAACGAAAGTAATATATAAATTCCAACGTTCGCAGCGTTAATTAAAAAAAGAGCTCGATACATGTAGTAGAGCGATAATTATTTATTTATTATAATTTTATCATATAGACAAAACCATTTTACTCACAACAAAGATGCAACTTGGTTTCAGTGCATTTTAACTGCACATCTACGGGTGAGGGTCGAAAACCATTTTCGACCCTCACCCGTAGATGTGCAGTTAAAATGCACTGAAACCAAGTTGCATCTTTGTTTTGAGTAAAATGGCTTTGTCTATATGATAAAAGTATAATATATATATATATATATATATATATATATATATATATATAAAACGAAATGTAGAATCTTCTTCGATGTGCCGTGTCTCTTCAGGGTGATCAGGACTTTCCAAAACTTCCCTTTGTAGCCCTTAGTAGTGTTTCTTTGTTTGTCAAACGTCCCGCATTCATTCCGTCATCTATTTACACAAACTCGTCAGGTAGGTGGCTTGCTGCATGGGTGGGGGTATGTTTTTGTACACTTCTGTGGTCACTAAAATGTGGTGGGAGATTCACTCACATCATAGCAGCAGAAATTATCTTCAAGCTCACGGAGATAAAAGCATATTTGATAGTAAATAAAACGTGCAAAATTGGCAGTAAAAACATGGAACATTGTATGTTAATTCCATACAATTTATTCATTTTTTTTGTATGTATTGGTTTGTGTATTTTTTAGGCTACAATTGTTTTATGGTACATGAGATAAAAGGGAGAAATTACTCCGCTTTATTACAGGCCATATAATAGAGAAAAAGACACGTGTTGCCAATAGCGAGTTTCGTGACGAAGAGATTGAATTTGACGTCTTTTAGCGGGATGTCCGTATATTTTATTTTTAATTAAACTATTTTAAACAAAGTTTTTATGTTATTGTTTTATTTTATTTATAATTTATATTATTTCTTTTATTTTATATTTTATTTATTTATAATAATGATAATATTCCTACAGCTGCTTTCTCCTCTGTTTCAGGCTTAAGTTTTCCTAGCCCTCCTTCCTCATTATATATTCAAAATATTCCGTCTTTCTCTTTTTTTTCTGAATATTAGAGGGTGCGTGCGTATTTAAATAAGCAAATGTAATCACTGTATTAAATATATATATATGTTTCCGTGTGTTTAACTCAATTACATTCACACTTACAACCTATTTCTGAATGCACGTACATGTCTGTACACCCACACAAACAAACAAACGCAACTGCATATATCGATACACGTTGACAAATTAAAATTATAAGAAAACCTCTGGATACTTTTATAAACTTGTTGAGTGTAATTCGTCTTATCTGCATATTCATTCATAATTCATACAGGCATATACAGACCCCTGGCCTATGGGCAGGATCTTATTCAAGTACCTGACTTGTCTGGTCAAATAACACGTATTTCTCCGAACATCCTTTACACAGCGTATATTTTATTGAATTAATTTAATGTTATCTCGCCTCGTCGTTGAATTCAAATGATTTAGATAAAATTTTAAAAGTCACCAATAAGGCACTTACAGCTGCTATATTTTTCCCTTGTCCAGTAAACGAAGCAAGTAAATGATTCAGTTCTGTCTTCATATAGATTTTACTTTAACTTAATAAGTTACTGAAATGTACCACATAAATCCTATGTGGTTTATTATAGTTGGCAGCATAGGAATAAACAGCTGACAATTCTTTCATGTAGACTAATATCTTGTAAAATTATAAAGAGTAAATGCTTTAAACTTTCTGTTTGTTTGGTAGCTCGTCACGTATAGCATTACGTGAGTGTAGTGACTTTCTTCTCCAGCATTGGCTTAGGTTTAGCTTCATAAATAAAACGTGGGTTTATCTAAAAGTTTCTCAAAAAATATGTTGGAGTTTTTGGGGACCTTGGTATACTAGTGAGCCAGCCAAAATGAGCTGACTTATTTTATAGTTCACCGATACAAGTGAAGATGGTATAGCGGCGTGTGCGAAAGAATACAGAATATTGATTGGAAGTCTTATTTACGTCATGACATCAACAAGGCCAGACATCTGCTATACGGTTACTAAGTTGTTTCTAAACTTAAATAAACCGAGGACTGTGCATTTAACAAGAGCTAAGCAAGTATTACGTTATTTAAAGGGAACTAAGAATCAGTGCCTAGTATTTCGACAATCAAAAACCCACTACAACTGGAAGGATTTTGTGATGCTGATTGCTCAAATGCACAAGATCGTAAAAGTATCACAGGCTATTGCTTTAGATTGGCAAAAGATAATCCAATAATTGGCTGGAAATCTAAGAAACAGGGAATGATTTCACTTTCAACATGTGAGGCGGAATATATTGCATTGTCGCAAGCAACACAAGAGGCTATTTTTCTTAAATTACTAATAAAAACAATTACAACACTGATAATAAGTGAGCCTATAACTATTTACTGTGACAATCAGACCAGTATTGTTTTGGCTAAAAATCCAATAATACATCAAAGATCAAAGCATATTGATATTAAATATCAATTTGTTAGGGATCAGGTTCAAAAGAAAACAGTACAAATTGAATATGTTCAATCGGAAAATAACGTGTCGGATTTGTTTACAAAGCCAATTACAAAATTGAAATTAGGGGCTTTCATTCCTGTCATATTTAGTACTGACCAATAAGGTGCTTATTAGTCCTGGGTAGGAAGTAAAACTGCATCCATTAGTTATTGTCTTAAGAGACGTCAGTTTTTGGTATGAATGTGAGTCCTTAGTTCCAGGGTATAAACGTAAATAGTCCTACTTTTAGCCTAATCCTCCACTGAATGACATTCAGAATCACTCTGACCCGGAGTGATAGTGCCTGTTTTAATGGGTCCCAGCTATGGGTAAAATAACAACTTTTTCCACTTTTTTGTTGTGATCACAACCCAAATTTATAATATTGTTATTAATGTTTATTAACCTGAAATACTTAACAGTGGACAAAATGATATAACTAATTTTTGTTGATATTAATTTTAAAAAATATATATATATATTTTATGAATACTAAAGTATTTTTTCCATATGAATATTGACTTTACTAATATTTTGAAAGAAGATTCCATAATGTACCCAAAATGGGGGTTGTTGGAGTTTTGTGTACCTTGGTATACCAGTGAGCTAGCCAAAATGAGCTGTCTCATTTTATAGTTCACCAATAGGAGATTTAACCAATCAGAAGGGTCAGAATATTCAATTTAACGTGTATAAAGGCGGTCATGTTTTTTCCGGAATAATCACTGCCAGCCTTTGATATCGAAGACTGAAGAATTACGAACAGCTGGTGGGGGTATTGGCGATAAAGTCAGATTAAGTAGAGTGTCTGACTCGTGAGTGTTAATCTTTAACGTTGTTTCATTGAAAAGATTACGTACTGCGCTGGATTATATATTCATAGACTATTGTGAACATGGTCAACAAAATATACTCATGAATAGTTCGACATATATAAGTTATATTCATATTTATTATTTAAAACCTATTTCATTATATCTAGGAAATAAAATGATTTTAATTTGGGACATTGTAAGTGAATTAATGCTCAAAACCGTAGATATTCACAAGCATGCTTTAAGCGATTTTCAATGAAATAATTTAAGTTTGCTTAAATAACATCGAAAACTAATCGACATCATATGTCAAAATTATTTAACCCAACCTGTTCGAATATATATATATATATATATATATATATATTAATGCATGTTTCATTAAATAATATAGCCAAGTTTTGTCTATTTAATTTCAGGTGGTTTCCTTTCGTATTATCAGATAAGCTTAATTACATCATCGTTGAAATACGAAAGGAAAACACCATATAAACACTTGTTTGAATCCAATCAAAGCTTTCGGCGTACATAAGCCATTATCAAAGATGACAATTTTAATAAATCAAACAACACATATGACGAAACCATATTAATGGCCAGCCCTTGCTGTTTGAATAAGCTCAAAATAACGACAAACTCTTATTTAAGAGCCAAGGAAGCGAAAAACGCGTCTTAGCTCGTGACGTCACACATGACCACGCGAGAGTGAAAACAAGTATTAAACATATATATATAGTTAGATAGATTCATCTTGAATATTTTCCAATGTCTTTTTAGCATTTGTAGGTCTGATGAATTGGATCGTGATTACGATTCCAATGTAATAAATTATAACCATGGAATATTAGTGTTTGTGCCTTTTATATTATATTATACATATATATATATATATATATATATATATATATATATATATATATATATATATATATATATAATTCCGTCAAGACATGACATCCCCAACCTATATTAACTCTAATTATTAACTCTTAATTCTAACCGCTACAATGCCAACATAAACACCTTTCATAAAAATAAAGAATTGTATGAAAATGATCTCCATAAAAGTGATTTTTAAAATAAATTATCTTATCTAACCCGTGAAATATCTAAAGGGAAAAGTAGACACAGAAACAGAAAAAGAATAATTATGTTTCAACTCCGCTCCTGCAAACAGTCAAATATTAGTACCGGACAGTATTTTCTAAAGTTAATATATAAACATTTTCTTTTAAACCACCAAGTAAGATGTTCAATAGGAAAACGATTAAAATTAGATACTCCTGTACTTATAAGATATATAAAATTATCACCTCATATAAGAACTATATTTTAAGAAGTTTCTATGTGATAAACAACAACCTTGGTATTGGACACTCCTGTAATTGTAGATATAAAGAAAATTGTCCAGTAGGGGGTAAATGCAGATCTACTAGGTTTATATATCTAGCAACCATTTCGCCCAAGGAAAATATGAAAATTATAATGTTTACATTGGAATTTCCGCGGGAAAAGGAAACAGAGATTTTATACACATAGGCACTCTTTTACCAATTCTAAATTAAAATACCAGATAGCTCTTTCAAAATATTTTGGGAATTGAAGGAGAAAGGTTTGAACCCACAGATAGTTTGGAAGATTATAGTTTCCACACGTAGTACTAATAGTCTTATGTTTAGAATAAAAAAAATAGAATAATAAAATACAATAACCAAAGCCAACTATTGAATCAAAAGAATG
>OZ038476.1:150501079-150546079 GCA_964036315.1 Acanthosepion esculentum | reverse complement strand
CCAGTTAGGAACTGATGACATCGGGAGAGTTCCTGTTGAGGATAAGAAAAAACGTAGATTCATATCTGTATATATATATATATATATATATATATATATATATATATATATATATATATATATATATATATATATATATATATATATATATATATATATATATATATATATATATATATGTATGTAAAGGTTTCATTGAATGATTAAGTAAAGTTTTGTCTACTTTTAAGACACCTTTTGTCTAACATGAAGCTAAAATATGCCCAATACATATATATATATATATATATATATATATATATATATATATATATATATATATATATATATAAGGTATAACAGGAAAATTGATATATTACTGGAATTCTCCGAGGTTTTTATAACACTATTGAACTCTACTTAGAAAAATAGTAATGTATTTATCTCTAAGATGAAACGTGTTACTACCTGATTTAGTTTTCCTCACTACTGTTCCCATTTTAAAACTTTTTCACCGTTCTCTTGATGGTTCTTGAATGGACTTTGAGGATGGAAGCCAGAGCCTGAATTTTGGTACTATTACTTAAGGGCTGAATGATCTATGTCCTCTCAACATCGCTCATTTGGGAAGACAGTGGAGATCACACAAACCGATCTTAACTTTTCTCTTTCTATTTGAATATCTCGAAAGGTTATCAGTGATTCTTACTACAAATGGTGCCAAGATGCCTAAACGTGTTACGTGAAAACCTGGAGAAAGAAACTCAATTAGTTTATATATATATATATATATATATATATATATATATATATATATATATATATATATATATATATATATATATGTTGTGGGGCTCGCCACTTCTTACACAAGATGGACTCGTCTAAAGTATACTTATTCTGTGGAGATACGTTGAGTACACAGGGTGTTCACAAAGAGATAGTTTGAGATAATGTTGAGATACGTAGAGTCCACAGAGAGTGAGATAGATAATTACGGCTTCACTTACAGAGACTTGTACATATACTTTCTACTAACCCGTATTCTTGGACTACTAATCTTCATTTCAAGTTTGTATTCTTACGTTCAATACACTTATTTTCCTATTTCAATTACTGGCGTTATTTATTTATTTGAGCAGGATTCCATCCCCGGAATTCACAACAATACATATATATATATATATATATATATATATATATATATATATATATATATATATATATATATATATATCATCTGAAATTCAAAACGAATTACTGAAAAAGCTTTACTCACCTTGCGCGATATGTAATGGAGCCGTCAGCGTAGATATGAAGCATTCGGTTTGGTACAGTAACCTCGTGAAACGATGCCTTTTTCTCGTTTGGAAAATACAAATCTGGAACCCAAATTTTGTCGATAAGTTTTACATCCAGTTCAAAATATTTGGCATCAATAAGGCCAAAAAACATGAGCCTTTCATCTCTCCATTCTTGTGTTACGAACATACTAACCGAATAATCCTGCAATCAAAAGAGAAAGAAAATTGCCCTGTAAATTGTAATTATAAAAAAGGAATATTGTAGATAAAAATATTTTTCAATAAATTGGAATTTTCTTTTATATTTTTGTGATCTTCCAAATTCTGCGTGCTATTCTTACATGTTAAAATTGGAAGCTACATCCAACTGTATAACATTGTTTATCTTAAGCGGATTTCCTTATATTTGCGAAAGCAAATACCGACACCCATCGATTAATACGCATTCCATTAATGTATTTTCGATTAGTGCGCTAAATTTTTTACATACCAAAATTAGATTAGTGCATATATAATACACGATTAGTGCGGTAAAACATTCTTCAGTTTAACAATAGTAATTGAAAATTGATTTTTGATAGTTACTAAAGTACATTTTGGCTATACATTTTAATGATATCAAACACTCAAAATGAATTGAGATGAACATAGAATATATGGCAGACTGAAAAACGGATATAGTTTTTGTTTACATCATTTTAGAATATTAAACTCAGTGTAAATGACACAAACCCAAAATTCTGAAGAATACAAACGGCCATAGAAATGCCACTTTGTCGTGGGGATGGGCTAAACATTTTAAAAATCAGCATTCTTCAAATCAAAATACTTGCTGAGGAAACTACAGAAAAATTAATTGTCTAATTCTTGTATAGTGATTTACAGTTCCCGTGCAATCATCGAAGTTAAGCAAGGCCGAGTCTGGTCTATATCTAGATAGGTGACCACTTGGGAATACCAAGTGCTGTAAGGTTGGGATGTGCGGCTGGTGTAATGGATACTGTCTTTGAATTGGCAATCGGTGAGCTGATTTCGAATTCCATTCGGGTTCGTCAAATTTACTTACGCGTAAATAATCTTTGGAATGGTATGAATCCACTTCTTCTTCTCTCAGCAATGGGTTAATTATTAAGACTTGTGTCACTCAATCATTATGTAAAAAAAATTCTTAGAATCGAAAAATATTTTCTAGCATTAAATAACCTGCAAAGGCTTGATAAGCTGTAGAAAACAAATCAATCAACCAATGATACATTCTTGTCTGGTTTAGCAGAATGTATCTAGTGCTATATTTTTTGTAGACAGATACGTACACGTATACATATGCTACTGTCATTTTTAGAGAAATGAAGTTTAAAATCAAATATTTCCAAGACTCCATCGCAATAAGAAGTACATCATATATACTTAAAACTTCTTTACTTTTGTGAAACTGTATAAAAAGCAAAAATGAAGGAAGTTATGGAAAAAAAACTGTTTATTAAAAAGCGTTGTACCGAAAATTGTAAATCCACATCTATATGTTTGACTTTTTAATCATTTTCCACTGCAATTAATACGCAAGGAGTTCCTGGCAGTGGAAGACAATGTGAAGACATTGGGGAGGAGAAAAGCAGGAAAAAAGAACAGGCATCACGGAGACAGAATATGACGATTGATATTCCATTTTAACTTTTAAAGATCGTAATTTACAGAAAAGCAAGACGCCGAAAGAGAGTTTCAGAAATGAGAAGTGCGGGAAAAGTAACTATTAGAATATAACTTAAGGTTACATCGAGCTATTTTAATAGTAAAAAGAGGAAACCTAGTAGCCAAACTCGTAGTACTTTTAAATGCATGCGGTCAAGGTGTGGAGAAATGATGGAAATAAACTCCAAGACAGTCAAACACCGAATGGTAAAAAAAAAAATGATTTCTGAGTTGGCAGATTCGCGCATCCTTCCTGCTAATTAATTACTGCTTTGAAAATAATTATTTAATATTTTTCAACTATCGGGTCGCGTTCGTGCCAACAATAAAAAAAAATACATTATTCGTGATCCCTTTGAAAAGTATTTAAGCAAAGGTCGTAAGGAGATGGAGACTGTAATAAATTCCCTTAATAGTTCACCTGTCTTCCTCACCAATCAACGTGAGATTCATACTTTCCTCCTCACTTCACATTCTCCTCTTTTCTTTATCACACATACGCGCGAAGAAATCATATTTCTTTCCATCTTAACAAATAACTACAAACAAGGACTGTAAGAACTTTAACATGCATGCAAGCCAAGAAAACTTTAGTTGTAAAGAAAATAAATAAATATATTTTATATTTTTATATTTAAACAGTGTTTTCGCCTTTTTCTTTGTTGTGGGTGGATTCAAATCCTGAAAAAGGTGTCAACGACGAGATCTCCTTAGAAGACTTCTCAGAAAATATTCATAGAAAAGACAGAAGCCACTTCAGCGTGTTAGAAAAGTGATTGAAATCTAGATGCCAGGTCAAAACCGATAATATTACAGACCATTCGTTTATTTTGTCGAGAAACTTTAGATATATAGATTGGCTATTAACTCAGATATGGCAGCAATATTCAATGTATGGGCGAATGATATGTTTATTTAAAAATATGTAAGATGGATTCAGAGAAACATCTATCTTAGCAATAGACGTAGCCGTTGATTCAATATAACCCCTCTACTTCATTCCAGTATAAAATATAAGACCAAGAACGCGCAATGAGTTGTTCTCCTAGATTTTATCACTAGTCAGGGCAGAAGTGGATCTTTATGATGATTAAACGGCAGTTGTCTCGTCTTGGAGGCGTTAAAATGAATATAATTGACTTGTTATTTATGAGATGTTCACACATTTGGGGTTTAGTTAATTTTGCACATCTATGACCATATGCTTTCACTAATTTGTCTCAAAGTTCCGAGATAATTTTGTATCATTCCCTCTACTGCTAACTGCAAAACAATTACTGACTTGAAGTTTCGGTGATTGGCTAAAGATTCTTAATAAGATTTGAGACCGAAACTTTAGGAGCGCCACATAACGATCTTAACTTTTTCAGGTTCATTTTTGCAGCATGACAAGCAGTAGGACATGAACCCCATAATCTACGAGAAGAAACAGTTTGGTTTTAAATAATATATTTATACACTTTGTCATGTAATCATGCCAGAGAACATCCGACAGATCAAGATGTTAACATCCCAAGAACGATATGCAATGTAATCGATCCTGACCTGGCATCTTGATGTTCGTCCATTTCTCACCGACGTGGCGTGGATTCCATCTGTCATTTCTACAAATATTTTCAACTGTTCTGACGTGCTTTATTCCCTGGTGTCTCGACTACATGAATCTAAGGGTGCTACTATACTGGAATCTAGGCTGCAACCTCGTCCTGTTGAAATATATACTTCTTTGGTTGCACTTCCCAACTGTGAAAGTCCGTTCCGTTTACCTGCTGGATAATTACAATCTTCAAAAATGTAAATGCAACATCAATCACCATCTTCTGTCTTAAATCCAGTTAATCTTTTCTCCTTTCCTCAGTCCTCCCTATTCTCAGTCTTCCCTTTCCCTTTTACTCCTTGTAGCCCCCCCACCTGCGTACTAGTGGTACTTCCGCCTTGCTTTGTGATGAAATGATTAAAAAAATGTTACGGAATTTATCCCATCTGACAAATTTATGCTCTCTGACATACTGTCTAAAGGCGGAAGCAACTTTACGTTCATCGCTGAAATAAACTCTTAAGCAAATGACATTTATCCTTCTAACAGTTTCGATTGCGAACGGCTCGCCTCGCATTATGGATCTTTTGTTGCTGGGTGGGGAGTGACAGGAGAAAAACATGAATGAAGCCCCATGCTTCGCTTAAACGATGGTCCACTTTTTGCTGGGACACATTCATGCTAAATTCATTGATATATAAAAACCACTGTTATTTGAAAACCGACCATTATGAAATATTTGATTCGCCGATTGTGTTCAAATGTCGTTTTATGCGGCAGTCTTGGAATGATAGGAGACACACAGGAAATAGTATCATTCCACATATTTTAGAAAGTATACTCTTTCATTTATCAATTTCAATAGCAGAAACCATCATCCCTTGTGTTTCTCTGTCTGAGATATTGAACAAATTTGCAATTATCTGCCATCGGGATAAGTAAGTTAAGAAAACAATAATGCGGAAGAATAAAGAATATTTTTTCCCTTGGAATATTTCCATATTTCCTTGAAATCTTCCAGGTCTATTTTTCGAAATCATTTTAGATTTTCTTTGGAGATAATAATGAAAGAGGTGTATCCGTGCCTTTGACAAGAGTATTTGCGAGTAAGTGAATATAACGAAGCCAATGCGAATTGAAACTCGGCACTCCAATGAATAATTCAGAACCATTATCAACACCCAAGTACACTGCATCTGATATTCGCAAGTTGTCACCCATCTAGGGACTAACAGGGCTCAACGTTGCTAAACTTCGTTGATTCTACAGAAAGTTTGATTTAAAGTAATGAAGTCATAAGCTCTGTCCAAGTTTGAATTCAGAGTTTTTTCTCTTAAACTTATGAAGGCTAGACATTCCAGTCTGACTACCAGAGCTATAGAAGAAAATAGATTCATAGGTTTGCCAGTGGAATTTGCAGGAAAATAAACATAACACACACCCAGGCATAATCACCTGTGTAGTAGTGGAATCCCGCCTTGCTTGGGGTGAAATGATCACACACACACACACACACACACACACACACACACACACACACACACACACACACACACACACACACACACACATATATATATATATATATATACATATATATATATATATATATATAGTAATGATGCAATATGGTAATCCATATGGAATTTCCAGCAGGATATAGATCCAGAGAGAGCTATATGCCAAAAAACAGATCAAAATTATTATCAATTAAAGAATATCAAACACTTAAAATACCATAGGTAAATAAAAATAAAAACCATTACCTATGGGATTTTAAATGTTTGATATTCTTCATATATATATATATATATATATATATATATATATATATATATATATATATATGGAAAAGATGATCTGAGAAAAATACTGAGAAACATGAAGACAAAATTTTTTTGCGCATCAAAACACTTCGTCCAGATGGAATTAACCACAAATTTAACAAAATTGATAGAATCAATATATAAGCCCTTAAATCCACCCCTACCCACATTTTTCACCCACAGACACAGTGTTGAATTCTCACAATTATACACACTCTCATATCACATACACTCTCAAAGAACTAAAAGATAGCATACACTTAACACACACACATCCCATACCCAGCAACCAATAAAACTGTCAAAATGACCAAGGAGGCAATCCTTTGTCAGGAATCTGCCATCATCTATCTTAAAAACCACTTCAAAGAGGCCGTTTGGCCAACACAAGTACTAACCAAAAAAGAAAAAGCAGATAAAAAGCAGATGAAAACTACAGATAAAGTTCACTTTCTTCAGAAACAGTCATTCACTCCTATAGTTCATTACTACTAACAAATACGGATTTTTTCTCCTGATGATGGCCATACTGTGAAAATCTTGTCGAAGAACTGAAATAATAATAATAATTAAAAAAAATATTAACGTACAACCCAGTGTGTCTGAATATTTTAATTTTTTAATATTCTGATTGTTCGAAACATATATATTTGTGTGTATGTATATTTATATGAACTTTCTCTCTTAATTATTTAGTTTTGTCAGTCATATATTCTAATTATCCTGCTTTTCTATTTTTCAAATCAATCACGAATTTCGAAACTGCTGAAATGCGGTTATTAGACAGAAATCGACGCCTCGAAAACAAGACTACTTAGCAGGTTGCTTTGCAAAAAATCTCAGTGAATTAAGTGTTTTCTCAAATCGGTTGATATGCAAGTCTAGAGTTTGGCGCAATCTCTTTAGATTTGCATTAACAACAATTACTTTATCGTTGGAGATAAATTGGAATTTTACTGTGTGTAAATTGAGTTTAATTTAATTGAGTGCCTTCGTATTTGGATGCACGCAAAAATGTAGGTATATATAACAGAGAGATCTTACATGAAAAATAACTATTCCATTGTAATTCCTCTACACAAGTCTTTTCCTTTAACCAAACACAGCAGACTATGTGTATACATATATATATATATATATATATATATATATATATATATATATATATATATATATATATATATGTGTGTGTGTGTGTGTGTGTGTGTGTGTGTGTGTGTGTATAAAAGATTTACACAGACGCATATATATATGTGTGTGTGTGTGTGTGTGTGTGTATAAAGAGATTTACACACGCACACACGCATATATATATATATATATATATATATATATATATATATATATATATATATATATATATATTAAATCGGTGTCACCCCTAACGAAGGCGGTACCGGCACTAACACGCAACGGATTACAGGGTTTGCAGGGATTAGGAACAGAACAGAGAAAAGGGCAATCAGGAGAACAGTAGACTGCGAGTGACATTGCATTTAAATTTTTGCAGATAAAAGTTGGTTGGAGTCTGGAGGTAGTTTCACATAGGAGAACTGAGAGAAAAGAAACTGTTAACATAGAACTTACGGCTACATCTAGCCAGCTCAACTGTAAGGTAATGAAATGTCAACTCCAGTCTCGTATTGTGCACAAATCCACACAGTCTGGGTACCATAATAAAGAGCTCACTCAAAAAATTGCAATGAAAATATTTATAAAAAAAGGCACCGAAGAGCAACCTTCGAGTGCTGGGCAAATAAGTGAAGGCGACCTGCCCGATCAAGACCAATAATATTGCTGAGTGGCTCTTATCAAGTAATTCCAGGAAACTAGCAGGGGCACCGGACCATATATGGCAGCAATATTCTAAGTATGGAGGAATGGTAGACATATAGATATGCAGGATATATATATAGGATAGAAAAAACGGTCTCGCCCGACACAGTGAACCGACTTTCTTAGCAACTGACCTAGCAATGGATTCGATATGGTCTTTTCATTTCATGTCAGATGAGAACATTAGCACGGGGGATAGCATCAGCCATGTTCATGGAAAGCAGAGAGTGGTCTCTCAGATGATTAACTGAGAAAAAGGTTAGTTTTGGAAGTGTTATAATTGACAAGCTATCTTTTGCCCCAGTTAACGATGTTCCTGAGGTCGTTTTGTATATCAGTTTCCATTTTGACCGTGCGGAAATGATCAGCCGTACTATCGAGCTAGAAGTAAATGGTAGTGCCGTCCGCGTAGATTGCAAGTTGAGAGCTGATGTTATCGGGAAAGGTCGTTTACGAAGATTAAAAACAGCGTAGAACCAAGGATGGAGCCCTGGAGGACAGTCTCCTTAGTCGGAGAAGATGTAGACGAGTGGCCGTTCAGAATAACTTTCATTTAAAGATTCCATAGGAACGAAAGGATCAGCTCAAAAATATTGCCCGGTGACACCGTAACATTTCGGCATGTGGAGAAGACTTGAATATTAGAACTTGTCAAACGATTCCGAGATGTCCAATACAATAATCTGGGCTTCACAGTGTTTATCTTGAGTATGATGGGAATATTTCCGCAATTATCGTCAGTACACCAGCATTTAAAGAGAAAACGAAAATCGCATTGTTTGTCTGAGAAAATGCACTGCGATAAGAGATGATGAACTTATTCAGTCTTGATTAAAGACTCTAGGAATTTCCGAAAAAGAGGCTAACTATGCCTATACTTGGATGATTCGATTGATTCACCAGAGTCCGTAAAAACGGAAACAACATACGATGATTTCCAGCAGGCAGAGATGCAGGAGACAGTGAGGCATTAATTTTATTGTTTAGAAAGAACAGGGGCCAGTTCGGGAGCAAACTTCTTAATGACTATTACAGTGGTATCATTGTGGGGACCCAAGGTTAGAGATGATCGCAGAAACCATGGAAGGTGTGATATGCATATCCCTCAGAAGAGAATCAGTTCTAAGTGGGAAGTTGGACAGGATACTCTAGATGAGTCCTGAGTAGAGTTTGAGGAGAATTTACGGGCGAAGTATTCAACTTTATCAGCAGAGGATGATAACACCTCAAATCGATTGAAGATGGGGGAATAGATACCTTGCACTTATTTAGTACCCTATTACAGAGCCGCCAGTAATTACGAGAGTCAAAGTTGTTGGATGCTATGCGGTTCGTCATTCTTTCAGCAGTGACTTAGCTACTTCGACGACTCGCTTACATTTGTTACAGGCAGTAGCAAAAAGCTACCTGTTATGTTAAGAGCTATCACGCTGGTATAGAAGGAAATAGTGCTTCCTGTGTGCTATGGCAGTCGAGCATGCTGATGAGAACGATGGAGAGGACTGCAGTTTCAACTGGTATTTCCAAGAAGGGATGAAACTGTCCATGCCAGCTTTGACACAAAAAGAAACCTCAGTGGCCCAATTTTCATTTGGGTGGTTGAAGATGCCAGTGCAAGGAGTGTCGCGAAGGAAATCTTGGAAGGAATCCCAATCAGCGTGTTGGTAACAGAAGGAGGTCTTATGAATAAGGTGTTTATGTTTAATGCTCGGAAGGTGTCATCACACAGCGGTCCTAATTTCAATGAAGGCTGTATTGTGAAGCTCGGCATAAGCTCGGAGTGGAGGTAAAAAATAGATCAAGTAGAGAAGCCTCTTGCTCGGTTTGGCTAGAGAAATTAGTAGGGAAGTATATGATTTGAGTGAGGGATTAAGCAATGGCAAAATTTAATCTCTATATACAGGTAACACCAGTAACGTTAGAATGTTTCAGCCACGTATCGTGGTGAGCATTAAAGTCACCGAAGACAAATATGTTTTGCAGATGGATGGATAGAAAGTGCCTTTCCTATACTGATAGCTATTGCGTCTAATATACGACAGTTTTTGGGAAAAGTGGAGCGTTAAAGGAAAAAGAGCTGACAGATTTTAGTAGCGAAAGACGGAAACACATGAAAGAGTAGTCGGTAGCCTCTAGATACAATTCCCTGGGCATCGGAGGATTACCCCGGATGTAAAGACCAAGGCTGGAATCTTTTCGGCAAAGGTTATGATGCTCTGGAACAAATTATTCATTAGTAGCAATGGAAGAATTCAAGTTGCATTCAAAAAAGGCAAAGACATCTGGCGACCGTTCCAGGAGGAAAGATTTTACGATGCAGAAGTTGAAACGGATACCACGAATATTGTAGAAAGATAGATTGAGGTTTGTTTGTTTTTTTGTTAGCTGGTTTAGTTTTATTTCTTTTTGTTTTCATTTCCATGAAATATGTTTTAAGGAGAGAGAAAAACGTCCACCATAATTGTCACTATCTGTCGCCATTGGCAATCCAGACCAATCAGTGCGTGAATGACCGCAGAGCATAGTGTAGCCTCAGGGCTCCCCACCGGAAATACATGCAGGCACACCTCCAAATGGCACTAAAGATACAGCAAAATTATGCGACTGTGGCCTCTCTAAGCGCTACCATAGAATCTAGGTCCCTAATGAACAGTCGGATGCAGCAGCCAGCAAATTGTCAACCCGTTACCATCACAATGGAAAGTCACAGCTACTGAAAAAGCCACCAAAAATAGATACAGTTAAATCATTGTGATCTTGGTAGAAGAAAGACAGGGAAGCGGCAAACCATGTCCTGATAAGGGAACAAGGGATGTAGCTCTACTCCTGTTCAAAAGACATGGGAGGAGTGTTAACCGGACGATGTGTGTGCATATCTACTCCTATTAACCCGCGGGAAGAAAAAAAAAACACATGAAATACAAACAAATTCATATTAAATTATGATTTAATATAATTACTGATGTCTATTACCAAATAAAAACCGGGATGTTAAAACTTAATGTACTCTTGTTGGGTCAATTTTTCTCCATTGACGAGAAACATTCTAATGTAAACCCATAAATTAAACAAATTTTGGAGAGGGGGTGAAGTCTGAAGTTTGATAATTAATAGCAATGGGGGGAACAAAATACAGGCAACAAAATGTGGGATAAATGAAAACATCACAGTTTGAACAACAACAAAAAAATAAAAAATAAAATAAAATTCAAAGTAAGATACAGATGTTTAAACATCTGCAAAAAGATGTCACAAGGCAACGCAATTTACATATGAACTCTACAAATTATTTCCAATCTTTAACTTATTTTATGGACACTACAGACGAAGCTGTTATCAATGAAGTTGGGAAAAATTATGTCTACTCTCTTGTCTCGGCTTTCCTTGGCCAAGTATTATGACTTGAGATGGGGAGGCTGAGCGAGGAGTGGGTGGGTGTCGGTGTGGAGTAACCGGATCGTTCTATATATATATATATATATATATATATATATATATATATATATATATATATATGTGTGTGTGTGTGTGTGTGTATATTATTATTATTAATATTAATTATGCATAATATCCTTCATATTGTGCGATATATAACATTGTGATAAATATGTATGTCTATTCATTTACACTAAATAGCTCTGTTATATTACATCGAAAAATGTTTTATTAACACCAGTACTTATATATATATATATATATATATATATATATATATATATATATATATATATATATATATATATATATATATTTATATTTATATATGTATACAGGGTGATCCAAAAAAACGGGAACATTTTAACAATCCAATAAAACCAAGAGTGATGGAAGAAAAATATTTAATTCATAGTAACTGAAACCTTAAAACGTGCCATTTAAGAAACATTGCGGGAATTTTCATTTTTTAAAAATTACGTCCTGTAGATGGCGTCCTCCTGTACGAATACATTCTTGAAATCTGCTGTTGAGATTCCTCATTAACTGCTGCAACATCTCAGCTGGGATACTGTGAATTTCATTCTCGTTACTAAAATGGCGAAATGTTTATTTGCTCAAGGTCACTGTCTCGCAGTGTTGCCACTTGCTCATGTCTGGCAATACGCACTTCAAAAATTCCCGTTTTGTGGGGTCACCATATATATATATATATATATATATATATATATATATATATATATATATATATATATATATATGTATGTATGTATCTATATATACGTATCTATATATATATATGTATCTATATATATATATATATATACACATATATATATATATATACATATATGTATATACAGAAATATAGTCTTAAAGTGTGCTATATTTATGGGGTAAAGTGCTCAATATCAGAGATAGAGCGTGTGTAAATATAAAAGTGGACATGGAAGTCAGCACTTAGAGGCGACAGTCTGTTTCATGCTAGTGCAATCGTCAGGCGACTAGTGCTGTTATTTTTCTCGGCTATTTATATAAGGGTCAGTGGTGCATTATGGGTAGTCTATTTTGGCGGTTACTTTTACCGGAAGTGGCTTATTTGTTTATTTATTTATGTCAAATTGTTTTGCTTGTTTTTTGTTTGTTTTTTTTATTTTTATTTTTATTTTTTATCTTATATATTTATTTATTTATTCTTTTATTTTGATCGGTGTTTTTGGTTAACGTAGTAAAAATTTGTTTATATAGCTTATTGTTGGTAGTCTATAATGGCCGTCATTACCGGAAATCGCTTGTTCGCTTATTTATTTGGGTCAAATTGTTTTGCTTGTTTTTATTTATTTTCATTTTTATTTTTTATCTTATACATTTGTTTATTTGTCATTGATTAAATCTGTTTGTTGAATTTGTGGTTTTTTCTGACTATTATTTAGGTGGGAACAGTTTTTAATTTATCTATTTAGGTTGGTTATCTTTATTTGTTTTTGTTTTGTTTTGTTTTTTAAACGGCTAGTTTATCGTAATCGGTTGTTAGTTTATTTATATATTTGGATGTATTTAGATCGATTTATTATACTTGTTGTTATTTATTTGTTACACTATATCTTTTTGGCTTTCGGTTTTTAAGTAACGTAGTATATTATCTTTTATTAATGTTTTTTTTTTTTGTTTTTTTTTTGTTGTTTTTTTATTATCATTTTTATTTGTATAACAGTTATAACTTTCGTCCGTTCTTTTGTTTTGATTTTATTTCGTATATTCTAACAGGTGTGGTTTTATGATTTGTTTGGAGTAATTTATTTTGCTTATTTTATTGTTGTTTGTTTATATATTTATTTATTTTTCTATTTTAAGTTACGTAGTAAAAATTTGTTTTCATGTCTACATTTTGAGATTAGCTCGGATCTTTTATTTAATAATTTATTTTCATCTGGGAAGGTAATGATAGCTATTTTTTCCTCCAAGCAAAGTTTGCAGGTTTTTGATAGGTTGTTGTAGGCTGATGATTTTTTCCTTATTTTCCAAGATATTTTTGGTGTGGTGTGTGTTTTGTTTTTTATTTCCCAGATATACTTAGAAAGCATTGTGCTGTTCGCATATTTACTATTTGTGAAAGACATTTTGTGTACATAATTTCTTTGTTTCCATGGTCCTTCGGTTACTCCTATGTATACTTTTTCTTCATTATCTGCTGATTTTGTCGTGGCTTGGTAGATTACGTTGTTTTGTAAACAATTACCGTTTAAGGGACATTCGTTTTTTATTCTGCAGTTGCACGTGGGTTTAATTTGTTCGTGTGGTTTGTTGATAATTTTTCTGTTGTGCTTTTTTATTATTTGTGCCATGTTCTCGGTGCAACTGTAGCTGATTTTTACTGTGTTTTTGTTGAATATTTTGTGTAGGGTGCTTGATTCAGGGAAGTGTTTGTGTAAAAGCTTGAAGAATATTTTTCCTATGTTTGTTTTTACGTTTTTGCTGTACGGTGGGTTGAACCATATGATATTTCTTTTTCTGTTGGTCTTTTTTGTGTTCTGTGGTGAGTATGTGAGTGTTGCTGGGAATCCGCTATCTTTTAGGGCTGTTTCGTAGTCTTTCTTGGCCTTGTTAAATATAGATTCATCGGAAGAATTGTCGGAAAGCCTGCGGTTAATCGATTTAGGTATCTGTTTGATTATAGAAGGCGGGTGGTTGGAGTATATATGTATGTACTGTGGTTTATCATTCGGTTTTCTGTATGGTTTGTGTGTGCCTTTTCTTAGGTTGAAGGTGACATCTAGAAAATCTACTTCGTTTAGGTTAGTTTTTATATCTATCTCGAATCCGTTATTTTTGAAAATTTTAATTATTGCTTTTCTAGTTTTATCAGTCTTTTGTTTGTTGCAGTTTCTTAAGATTATGAGACCGTCATCTCTGTAGAGCCCTGTGTCATTTCTATCTATTATTTTGCTTAGTTCGTGTAGTAAGTAAATGCCTACGATTTCGCATGTCTCTGCACCGTCAAAGCTTCCCATTGTAGTGTCATATATGTATATATATATATATATATATATATATATATGTATATATATATATATATATATATATATATATATATATATATATATATATTGTTGACGTAACATTTCTTCAATTATTATATTCATGGCATTATTATTATTGAAACATCTTTTCCACTGCGTCATTTGAATGCATAAATTGGTCTCTGACTATGTATAATAACTTTTCTTTTTACAAATGATAATCTTTGAAAACCTCACAAGGTAGAAAATTCTCCTACAGTAAATTTAATTCATGCATAATATCTCAAATGTTGTTCTATAAATAACAACAATTTCCTTCATAATTCTCGTAATAAAAGTATTTCTTTTGCGCAGTGAGAGTCTTGTCAAAAGCAAAAATTGGAGTGAATGCTTAAATGTTGATCGATAAACATTACCGTAACTAAATATGGTGAAAAACTTGTTAACTACATATGATCGAAAGCATCATTAAGTCATTGAAAATAACACGATGTTTTCATTAACTGAATAGTAATGACCTTTAGAAGAGCTAATTACGGTTTTGAATTCAGAATATTCCTACATTGAGACCAAAGGCTTCTATTTAACCCATAGCTGGAGGGGTTGATGGATTTATACCTGCACCAAAGATATCTGTGCGAAGGTGAAGCTAACGAAAGTCTGAAACTTGGCTCTCAGATTTCTTTTTCCGAGTCAAGATCCACTAGACCACCCACGAATTTAATAAATATTAATACATTTTCCCTTCATTGTGCACAGGGAATCGAAAATACAAAGTGTGGTTAAAGACAAAAAAGGGCTTAATTTAAAGAACGTTTAGCTTTTAGTTTATTATAAAATATAAGAATAAGATTTTTTGAAAGGTGGACATTTTGTTGAATAACATTATACACACACAGACAGTCACACGCGCACTTACACTCTACACATACACGCATATATATATATATATATATATATATATATATATATATATATATATATATATATATATATATATATATATATATGAAAGAAAAAGAAAAATCGTTGATGGAAATAATGGAAAACTTACCAAAGGCTAAAAGACTTATCCAGATACAGTCTCGGACAAAGACATCAAAGCGGAAAAAAGAAAGAAAAACAAAGCCTAAAGGAAAAGTAAGCTGCCCAACGACTAGACTGCCTAGACCAAGCAATAAATGCTTAACAACGTTAAATCCTATGCAAGGATGGCTTTTGCCGTAACCCGAGTTCCACGTTCACGTGATCTTCAAACGGATTGAAATTATATCTTTCCATTCGGTGATATTTGGTCTTATACTCGGATATTTATTAGAACTCTCGTCTTTTGGTGGAACGTCGAAATTTTGTTGTTTTAATGTATCATAAAAAGACAAATCAAAACACCCGATGTTATATATATATATATATATATATATATATATATATATATATATATATATATATAGCCTTCGATGTATGGAGATTCGACAAGTCAGTTCTTATAACTAAAAGCACTTGCAATTATAATGGTGTTGGGGCACACCCACCTTCACAACCACAATAGACTGATCCTATTATTATAAATAGAACAGTAGTTCTAGAGACTGCGAGTAGTGTAGCAGGGCAGTGCAGTGCAGTGCAGTGCAGAGTGAGACTTCTGTAGTGATCAGTTACACTTCCGTTTCTCGACCGGAAGATACCGTTGGACTTTATTACTATTACTTATTGTTACTACTAACCTACGTTCGTTCTACTACTAATCTCTTTGATGTAAATACCTCTCTGAATATACCAGTATTTTCCCTACCACTGTGTTTGTTCGTTATTACCATATACTCACGTGGAAACACTCCACATCTCAACAGTGGCGACGAAGGATGTTTTATTGATCTCAACAGTGGCGACGAAGGATGTCTTATTGATCCCCAAAAGTGACTTACGTTGAAAAATAAATATTGCAATAGCGAAGAGGAACGATTTCAACACGGGAAAATTCAAAGACTTCAAGCGTTTTTTCAAAGCAAAGGATTGAAAAATTTATCGACAAAAGAAAAAAAAACTGAAAGTTAGATATTAACTTATTTATCTATTGGAACTTATAAAAAAAAATTAAATTAAATTAAAAAAAAATTTTTCGTGCCAGAGAATTTGTTAAATTATTTTTTGGACCCCCTCAGAAGAAAAAAAACAAAAAAAAACACATAATTTCGTTTTCTTTTTCTTTTCTACACATAAATAGTCATGGAGCAATTTCAATCAACTATGCTGGAACTCATTAAGTGTCAGATTCAGAGACAACAGGAGAGTGAAGAACGTTTTCAGAAGGAACAACTTAAAATTCAGAAGGAACTACTTAATTTACAGGAAAAACAAAATAAAATCCAAGAAGAAAATGAAATGAAACAGTTAGCAATGACTGAACTTATACACAAAGCTATACTGTCTAATCAGAAAAACTCGGATGAAAATATTTTTTCTCAAGACACAATATGGTCGACGATCGAAAGTTTTACCTATAACCCAGAAGAAGAAAATACTTTCGAAAAATATTATCACAGATATCAGGACTTTTATGAAGTCCATTGCCAAACATGGTCAGATGAGAAAAAAATTAGATTATTATTACGAAAACTGGGAACGGCAGAGCATAATAAGTTTACAGATTTTATCTTACCTAAAAAAACAAGAGATTTAAAATTCAACGAAGCGATTGAATTATTAAAGGAGCTCTTCAACCCCAGATTATCATTATTTTACAAAAGGTGGAAATGCCTTAATATTCAAAAAAGCGAGCAGGAAGTCTACACAACTTTTGCGTCAATCGTAAATAAGACGTGTGACGATTTTCGCTTGTCCGAATTATCGGCGGACAACTTTAAGTGTCTAATATTCGTGCTAGGCTTAGTGTCTAAGAAAGACAGTGAAATGCGAAGACGCATTTTAGCAAAGCTCAAAAATGAGCAAAACACGACGTTACAAAAGCTAGCAGAGTACTGTCAACAATGCGTAAGCATTAAGTAAGATTCAGAGAAAATTGAAGAAACTGCTATCGCAAATGTGAAGAAAGTAAATAGAAAGACGCGTTTCCGTTCTCCATCGCCTGAACGGAAGTGGTATCCTACTACAAGAAGGAACAGAGAATATAAGAAAAAAAAACCTCCGAGTGCATGTTATGGATGCGGCCAGTGGCACTGGTATAATGACTGTCCATATAAAAATAAAGCTTGCAGAAATTGCAAGAAAGTAGGACATAAAATGTCCAAGTGTAGAAAATTAAACAGTAGTCGAGTAAAAGTTACTAAGTCAGATGAAGACCAAGACCGAAATATTCGGAAATACTTACATGTAAAAATGTACAACAAGAAGGTTAAAATGCAACTGGATTCAGGATCTGACATTTCTATTATTAACACACAAACATGGAAAAATCTAGGAAAAACCAACTCTATTAAAGTCCAACAAAATAGCCAGGACGGTAACGGGAAATAGGATTAATTTTGTAGGTGAAATATGGGTGAATATTAATTTTAACAACAAAACAATAAAAATGAAAATTTTCGTGATGAAAAACACGAACAACCTGTTTGGGACTGACGCAATCACTAAGTTCAATCTATGGGACGTGCCCATTAGTTCATTTTGTAACAACATTACTGAAAGCAAAAATAATATAAAAGATTTGCAAACAGAATTGAAAATAGAATTCCCCGAAGTTTTCGCTGAAGAACTTGGACGTTGTACGAAAGCATCAGCAAAAATACAGCTGAAGAAAAATGTTCAACCAATTTTTAAGAAAAAGCGGAGCATTAGAAAAAATTGACCAAGAACTCGAAAGAGAAGAATTGGTGTGATTTCGAAAACTGAATACAGCGACTGGGCAGCTCCAGCTGTCTACGTAAAGAAGTCGGGTGAAATTCGCGTCTGCGCCGATTTTTCAACCGGTTTAAACGACGCAATAGAAGAGTATCACTACCCCCTACCAAGTCCCGAAGAAGTATTCGCAAAATTAAATGGCGGAAAAATATTTTCTAAAATAGACCTTAGCGAGGCATGCTTGCAAGTACCCATGGATAAGGAAATCGCAAAGTTGTTATGCATTAACACGCATAAAGGCTTGTTCAGATACGAACGTTTACTGTTTGGAGTGAAGACAGCACCCGCAATATTCCAAAAAATCATGGACACTATGTTATCCGATTTAGACTACACGATAGCATATCTCGACGATATACTCGTGAAAAGTGAATCAGTGAATGAACACAAACACCATTTACGCAAAGTTTTTGAAAGATTAAGAAGCTATGGTTTTAAAGTAAATGAAAACAAATGCGATTTTCTCCTGGAAGAAATCAAGTATCTGGGACATATTGTGAATAAAGATGGGAAAAAGCCAAACAAAAATCGAGCATCAGCAATAAAGGATATGCCTGAGCCAATGGATATTAAATCTCTACAAAGTTTCTTAGGCTTGGTATCATATTACCAGGATTTTATCCCAGACCTCCACATTCTATGAGCTCCCCTTAACGATCTACTAAAAAAAAGAAAAACCGTGGGTATGGACAAAAGAATGCGAGCAAGCATTCAAGAAAATAAAAGAAAAACTAACATCAGATCTATTTCTAGTACATTTTAATCCCAAACGAGATATCATCGTGGCAAGCGATGTCAGTACTCATGGTGTAGGAGCGTGCATATTGCACAAGTGGATGGATGGATGGTAAAGTTCGACCGATCGCTCATGCAAGCAGATCGTTACTACCTGCTGAACGAAATTAATCCCAAATTGAAAGAGAGGCTTTGACAATTATTTTCGCCGTAACAAAGTTCCATCGTTACATACATGGACGATATTTTACGCTGCAGACAGACCACAAGCCTCTGGTAACGATATTCGGTTCTAAGAAGGGCCTGCCAACATACACCGCCAATAGATTACTTAGGTGGGCGACAATGTTGTTAAACTATAATTTTAATATAGAATATTTGTCCACGCACAAAATTGGTCACGCAGATGGTCTATCATTCCGAAAGCAACAGAACCTTTAGAGGATACGGTAATTGCATCTCTCAGAGCAGAGGACGAAGCTGAAGAAAATTTGGCAAACACAATTCGAGAGTTACCAGTATCGCTTAAGGACATCAAAAACGAGACAGTAAATGACAAATACATCATTGAAATAAAAGACAAACTAGCCAAAAAAGACGTAAAAATTCAAGAAACATTCTCTCTGTGATAATGTTCTAATATACAGTGAAAGGGTAGTAATCCCTAGTACACTCCAAAAAGGGATACTGAAAGACTTTCATGCAGGTCACCCGGGCATAAATAGAATGAAGAGCCTCATGAGAGCATACATCTCCTGGCCAGGTATGAACAACGACATCGCGTCTATGGTCAGCAGATGTAAAGGCTGCATTTTGGCTTCAAAATCACCACAAATTCTACAGAAGCCATGGCCAAAAACCGACAGACCATGGGCAAGTCTTCATATTGATTTTGCGGGTCCAATTGACGGATGGCATTAACTGGTCGTAGTTGACAGCTACAGTGAATGGCCCGAAGTTTTTCAAATGAAGAGGCCAACATCACAAAATACAATAAATAAATTACATTAATTATTTGCAAGGTTTGGAGTGGTAGATACTATAGTTAGTGACAATGGTACCCAATTCACAAGCAATGAATTCACAGAATTCTGCCAGAATTTCCAGGTGGATCACGTGAGGATTCCTCCGTATCATCCACGCAGCAACGGACTATCCGAAAGGTTTGTCGATACCCTAAGAAGGGCTCTTAGGAAAGCAACGGGTACACCGACTAGAAAGGCATTACAGTTATTCTTGCAAGTTTACCGCATTACCCCAAATAAATCTGCCCCATCAAGTCTATCACCTGCGGAGCTAATGTTTGCAAGGAAAATCAGATCTGCATTCGATAAATTGATACCAAAAAATAAAATACACGCACCAGTCGCAATGGTTCCTAAGAGAAAATTTCGTATAAATAAAAAAGTTTTTTTTAAGAACTATAAAAATAATTCAACATCATGGGTACCAGGAGTCATTCAAAAGCGGATTGGGAATATGATATATATGGTAAAAGGTAAGGAATTTACTCATAAAAGGCACATTAAACAACTAAAGAAAAGGAGTACCGAAAAATCGGAAGAAACTCCACAAGTAGAAGAAGAATTATTCGAACTATATGATACGTTTGACCTACAAGTACCACAGACAGAACAAAAACAGCGCATATCTGGGAGAAAGCGAAAAGCGACTAAACAATTAATTATGGATCCGAAAAGAAAAAAATATTGAAGAAAAAAAAAAAATTTTTTTTCACATCGAAAAAACAATTTTAGTGGGGGGGCGCACCCACCTTCACAACCACAATAGACTGATCCTATTATTATAAATAGAACAGTAGTTCTAGAGACTGGGAGGAGTGTAGCAGTGTAGTGCAGTGCAGAGTGAGACTTCTGTAGTGATCAGTTACACTTCCGTTTCTCGACCGGAAGATACCGTTGGACTTTATTACTATTACTTATTGTTACTACTAACCTACGTTCGTTCTACTACTAATCTCTCTGATGTAAATACCTCTCTGAATATACCAGTATTTTTCCCTACGACTGTGTTTGTTCGTTATTACCATATACTCACGTGGAAACACTCCACATCTCAACAAATGGTTAAGGCTTATGCAAAATTAAACATATTGTTCGGATGAATTCTCTGGAGAGGACTGGTGTTCATGATGACACCAGGTCCCCAAATTGTGGTCTTCAGGTTGAAGAGAACAGTTCATTAACATGGCTGGTGTGAGAAGGTAGGTTTTTATAAGTTTATCAATGGTATTGACAATTGAGATTTGAACACTGAATATCTCTTCTACTTTCTCTCTCTTCTCTCTCATATATATATATATATATATATATATATATATTCGTGACTTTCTTCGAGATGCACCTTGGATTGATGTTCTTAGCCTTCCTATTGAAAAATATGCCTTCCCGAATATGCCAGGTAAAACCAGATTTTTTTTCTATCGTTTCCACCCGACTGTTCAGCCGCTATAGCCTACAGAAATATATTTTTTCGACAATTCCAGCGTTACAACTCTGATCACAGTCTGTCAGTTATGTGCCATGCGTGATAAAGGCTTAGGCGATCGTATATAGCTAGTGGGGTGAGAAGAGAAGGATTCATATCTTTCCCAGGTGTTATGATTTTGAATCCATAGTAAAATAACAGACTCGGATATAAGTTAAACGGTATATTATTCACGGAAATGTAGTACAAAGTTTTGTGGACTGGAGAGTACTTTCTCTCACTGGTGTTCTGACTTACTCATTCATACACTCACTCGGTGATACACGCTTGGTGACTCACACATGATGACTTCCTCCTGGTGACTGCCTTTACTCAGAGCTGGTAGCCATATTATATAGGTGTGGAAGAGTCCATTTGGAGGTAGGTTCCCACAATACCAGGGGTATTAGCACGTAAGTGAATGTAAAGGATTTGACTGGAATTCGAACTCGGCTCTCTCTCCAAATCCGTAATTCTAGCAGCTATCTATTGCTCCACCGTGCCTCCTATCACAACATATGCCCATTCATGCTTGCTAGGAATAATTGCAAACGTTTCCTGAAAAAGTCTAAGTCTTTGTTTGCTGATCGAATGAAGCGCCGTATAGCCTTTAAATACTTTGGCTCTCGTGGCAACTGTCGGATCTGTAATAGTGTATTAAATAAGTTTTCTGTTCATCCTGTCTTCACCCAGATTGAGGTTTAGCATCTGATAAAACGGCTTGTCTTCTTTTCAAACTTTTCGCTTGACTAATCTAAGAATTCTTGCCTTACTTTCCACTTTCTCTGTGGAATGATATGAAAATTATCTTATACAGTAATTCATCTAGATGTTTTTTCGCTAATGCAGATCTTCCCCTGAGTACCATCTTTGGACGTATTTTGCTTTATGTTTCAAGAATGGCCTTCTAGATGACATCGGTTTTCAACTTGGTAATTGTGATAATGGTACAACCGTTTACACCCGTCTCAAGAGTAATTTTAATCGGTTCGATAAGTCCAAATTAGCAGCTGATATAAAAAAAAAATGCCTTACAGTCTGTTGTTAACTGGGACAAGAAATGATATGTTAATTTTAATGCCTCCAAAATGAAACTTCTCAATTAATCATCCGTCAGACCCTTTTCTCTCTCCCTTGGCTGAAGCTATCATTCAGGGCTGTGTCTCGTTGGGCCTTCTCGGCTGACATGAAATGAAAACATTATATGGAATCCATTACTAGGTCTGAAAGTTGTTTTACTGCGTCGCGCAAAATCAATTTTCCTCTCTGTAACCGATCTTACATTCGTCCATGTTTTGAATGCTACATATGGTGCGGTGCTCCTGATATATATTTAGAGATTCTTGATAAAATCCAAAGAAGAATCACTAATAAGATTCATGTTGACCTGACGTCTCGGTTTCGCTCTCTTTCCCAACGCCGTAATGATACGTCACTCTGACTTTTTTAAAAATACTTTCATGTTCCGATGAATTCTTCGCTATAGTACATAGATTTATGAATTTGAAATACACACATTGCATCAGATTTATATCACGCCGAGGCACTATTGCCTCGACTGTTGATTAATTGGCCAATGACTGTGATGGACATTACTCCAAGTAAATTTCGAAAATTGTAACTCTGCACGAACACACTGGCAAGCCTTACAAGTGAGCAAATCAAAGTATTATAGACTGGCTCTGAAACTCAACTGATTTAAATCCAATCGAGAATCTGTGGTCAGTCTGCAAGGAACGACTTCGTGGAATGGACATTCGAAGTACTAACATATGCACTGTGTCATGTTTAATAGGAAAAATACGAAAAAAGTAAATAATGGAATTATTCGTTTGGTTTCCATTAATTTGCACAAGGGTGTATATATAATATATCGCACACACAGTGCTGGTGTTAATAAAACAGTTCTCCGTGTAATAGAACATAACTATTTAGTTTAGTATATATTAATAAACACACACACACACACACACACACACATACACACACGCACGCACACACACATATATATATATATATATATATATATATATATATAGAGAGAGAGAGAGAGAGAACGAGAGAGAGAGAGCGAAAGATATAGATATAGATATATAAACATGTTTGGTTGAATAATATTGACACCATCTGTCTATACACACACACACACACACATATATATATACATATATATATATATATATATATATATATATATATATAGATAGATAGATAGAAGCCACAGACAGTCTGTTACGCTGTATCACAGCTCATCAGTGTGGCTACACATCCGATTGCTTCAAGCCGGGGTCGAAACTTGGACGATTTGACATCAATCAGAGACCCTTATATCTACGCACGGCAGAGAAAAATAATTTTATCATATACGAGATATATCTAAACGTCATACCGGGCGCCATTACGCTTAATTCTTACGAAAAGCCATCGACCTAAATAATGTTTGTTTATATGACAATCAGATATACAGATCTAAATTTTGAAAAAAAAAGTTGTTTAATGCATTAATCAAATCGAGTGTAATGAAAATATTCCTTCCTAAACAGAACTTTTTTATACTAAATTTTAAGAATTGTCCTATTGTCGCATTAGTTATTGTTGGTAATATATGCGTGTAATGTTCAACGTGTAGGTAAATAAAAGAAAATAATAATTTGGGAACAATTTGTTTCTTCGCTCTTCTCTGCTGGGTTTTGCATCATATTCTATGCGGCTTTAAGGAAATTGTTGTTATATTTTGGCCGGTTCATAAATTTCCTAATGACACTTATCGATAGAAAAATGCATAAAGTACCCTAGCATCAAATAGACCGCTTTTGAGAGGGAACGAGAAGTCAACCAAATAAAAACATGATTAGATCACCCTAAAGGAATTCGGGGACTCCATGATCGAAAACAAAGAGAGGACACATATGATTACCTTCTACACAAACCATCTTATTCACCTTCAAGCTTGCAAGTGTAGACAGTTAATAAACATGATTATTTACCTTGATTTTCAGTACTTCACAACTCGCCAAAGAAATACAGGTTTTATTCCACGGGCAATGTTGATGTGGCGACATCAAATAATAATTCGGCGGCAGAAAATTTGTTTAAATTTGTGCCTAATTTTTTGCCTAAATGAAAAAAAAACATCTATTTTCCTTTCTCAAAATGTCTCTGAAAGATATTGAAAAAATTCCTAGTTCTTTCTTTCTTTCTAATAGTTGACGTTCTAAAATTATTTATCTGGAAGTCTTATTGTAAAACGCATAAAACTCGAGAGAAGGAAAGGTTATTTGTGAACTTTTCTTGGTAATCCTCTGGCAAAAGAAAGTCTTTTGAGACTACCCTCGTACAATTCACATGATTTGACAGGCAAAGTGGTTGGTGCGAATTAATTTATAAATGCTTTAAGCACTGTCGTGATTGGTGTACCAGATAACAGCAGTAAAGTGGACTGCACTAAAAAAACGTTAAGAATGTATTACAAACTATCAGAAGGCAACCTACTTTTTTTATGAAAACTACTTCAGAGTGATTGATAAACCGATTTTCAGAGTGGAAGACGAAGGCACATTTAGACTTCTAAGGCATACTTGACCAAATCTAATTTAGAGTTGCATAAATTCTTCAGATCTCGAAAAATGGTCAGTACTAACCAGCATTCAACTGGTATTAATGGTAGATTTTACCTAAGGAAGTGGACAGAGACAGAAAACATTGGGAGAGGGAAAGAGAGAGGGGGGAGAGAGAGAAAATATTGGAGAGAGAGAGAAACAGAAAATGTTGAGAGAGTCACAAAAAATATTGAGAGAGAGAGAAAATTGAAAGACAGCGAGAGAGAAAATATTAAGAGAGAGAGAGAGCGACAGAACATATTGAGTGAGTAAGTATTGAGAAAGAGAGACATAAAATAATGAGAGATAGAGACAGAAAATATTGAGAGAAGAGAGAGAGAGAGGAAGACAAAAAATATTGAGAGAGGCAAAGAAAAATATTGGAGGGAGAGAAAGTAACAGAAAACGTTGAGAGAGAGACAGAAAATATTGAGAGAGAAAATGTTGAGAGAGAGAGAAAATATTGAGGGAGAGAAAAAATTGAGAGACAGCGAGAGAGAAAATATTAAGAACGACAGAAAATATTGTGAGAGAGAAAATATTGAGAGAGAGAGAGAGACAGAAATATTGAGAGAGAGAGAGCGAGGGAGAGAGAGAGAAACGAAAAAAAAAACAAAGAGCTTGAAAAAGAAAAAAGAGATAATGAGCCAGTAACGGTGCTATTTGTGTTTTCTTTACAGTTGTCCGCTAAAAGAATGATCTACGATTGGCTTCGTCTATAAATTTCAGACGATGCACAATGTAAAGTCTCCGTGCTTAGAAAACGAACTAAACAAAATGAAACCGTTTCCAAATGAAGCTGCTAATATGATTGTCAGATTTAAACCTTTTGTAAAAGGAAACGTTACTATTCTTTCACCTTAACCTCTAAAACAACCCGTCAAAACATTTTTTTCCAATCCATTGTACATAAATTAAATTAAAACACTGGAGATAAGATGACAGAAATATTTTCTTAAAAATACATTCTTTATTTTAAAGAAAAGGTTATCTTCCCTTGTTTGATAAGATCCACAGATATGGAGATGGGTCCATTTATCAGATAATAATGGGTTAGTCCCAAATTAGGCGCTAAATGGAATTTAAGTGCAAAAGCTGAGAGGCCTTAAGACGATTGAACTGAAAGGACGTGTTTTTGGCCTCCTCCAAAAATAGGCGATGATGACCACAAGAAAACCTGAATGATGCTTTGACAAACAGCTATTGGATGAACATTATGAGCAGCATCAGATAAGTGTTTCGATCAATTTCAAACACATGCATATATTTGGATTTCGTACCCAATCCCATGACTTTAACTGCTGAAGGAATGTGTTTATTTCTCTATTATTATTCTCGTTAAATAACGTATTTCGTATATAAAGTATTATCTTTAAACTATTCAATTGTATCGTCTTTGTGCATCTGCCACGATTCAGTTTGGCGAGTCGCCACATTTCCCACATCATTTTCATTTCTTGATCATAATTCTTTTCAGGTTTACGCATGAACACTGAAGTTAAGTAACTATTAAGTTACTATTATCACGAGAGAAACTTACAATCTAATAATATTTTCTGTCTTTAAATAACCTGTAATGTGTTGATACGCCGTTGAAAATGAGTTTAATCTTAACTGTTTGGAAGATTTTGCAATATGATGTTTGATATATATTATAAGTCGATTGCCTTCAGCCTTGCCAAACTGTTATATTTTTTGTTTAAAATTTACTAAGATTTTCGGTTTTATGAATAAACAAATAGAAATGCTAACAAAAAGTAATAAAAAATTTCGAGTTGTCAAGATTAGTCGCGTTTCATTTGATTAAATTCCAGCGAGACGCTGAAAATATAGTAAACAAATTACTGGCTAATTTTTTTAGAACCCCTATGAATTCAGCGATCAATTTGTACCCCTCAAGGAATTTCCCTTCTAAGAAGGGAATATCTGTTTTGACTGAAATGAAAGAGCCAGGATATAGCTGGCTTATTTACACACATTATATTTGAATGTTTTCAGTTACGCTTGAAAGTTTTCCTTTGCCGTAGACTTCATTGTTTGCACAGAAAAAGCTTTATATTTAGAAAATTGGTAAATTTATAAAATCAAACCTGAATTTTTAGATATTATTTCCTTAGTATTTATTTCAAAATTTAAGTGACTTTGGGAAAACTCTAACATGTTCGGAGAACATACAGCAAAACACGGATAATATTTTGTATATATAGATGTGTTTTCTTTTCATGACCACCATATGGATTGTGTTTTATGTTGGAAATAAATGACCCGATTTTTGACATGTTTTTTTTTTCAATTTTACGCAAGGCATATACAATTATATATTTCCCGTTTCTGTTAATAGTGAAGGAATACATTTAAAGCGCCATATTTCTCTGGAATATCAAACTGATGAGATCATAAAAACGTAATTGGATTGAGTGAATCAGTAAATGCTGATTGTCTAGAGCTTTGAATGCTAAATGTCCACGCGCTCCACGTAAAGATTTCTACACTGGACTTACAAAAATTCATCTTCCAACATCATATGTTAGATGATTAATTCATGGATCAATGTGGGTCATGAATCATTTTACAAGCTTAAAATGTGAACAGTTACGCTACTTACTTCAGGGCACGATGGAGCAATGGATATTGGCACAGGAGGGGTAATGGCTAGCGGCTCGGATTGAGGAATCGGAGAGCCGATTCGAATTCCAATTAAACCCGTTACATGCTAATACCCTTTGGGAAGGTATGGATCCTCTTATTACCCCCGCAGCTATGGGTAAATAGTAGATGGGCCTTGGATGACAGAAAGAAATAGAAACTTTACTGCGGGAAAAATCTGCCTAGTCAGTTATGTATCGAAAGATACATGATCGCCTACGCATAGCACATAACTAACTTCAGAGACAGAATAGCGTCGTGAAGAACAATGTTCTGCAAGACAATTATTATGAACAAATTTAGATTTTCTATAAAATAGACGTTTCATTGCCTCAATGAACGGTTTAGTTTATAACGAAACTAACGAAGATACATTATTCTATATTATGGCAGTTTATGAAAATGTACGGTTATTCCCAAATCTAGAACAGCCACCTATGTTACATGATAGCAATAATCTGTTAAAATAGGCCAAAAGGACCGCTGAATACAAGTTCAGCACTACCAGTTTTATTTACAAACACAACATGTTAAACATCGCAACAAGTTACCAATGTCATTTCTTAACATAATGTCTTCACGCAATGGCAGAAGATGTGTGAAGTTTTATTTATTTATTATACGAGATTATAATTTTCATGAATCAAGACGACAAAGAATTACAGTTAATTTCTAGGTTTTCACTAAAGAATATCATGTAATTGATCTATCTATCTAACTCTCTCTCTCTCTCTCTCTCTCTATATATATATATATATATATGTATATATATATATATATATATATATATATATATATATATATATATATATGTGTGTGTGTGTGTGTGTGTGTGTGTGTGTGTGTCTGCATTTTGAGATGATCTCAGATCGCGTATATAGTAATTTATTTTGGTCTGAGAAGGTAATAATAACTATTTTTCCTCCAAGCAAAGTTTGCAGGTTTTGGATTGATTGTTGTAGCCTGATGATCTTTTCCTTATTTTCCATGATATTTTTGGTGTGATTTGTGTTTTGTTTTTAATTTCCCAGATACAATTGGAAAGCATTGTGCTGTGCGCGTATTTACTATTGGTGCAAGATGTTTTGTGTGCATAGTTTCTTTGTTTCCATTCTTTATTTTACATTTACACGTGGGTTTAATTTGCTCGACTGGTTTGTTGACAGTTTTCTTGTGTTTTTTTTATTATTTGTGCCATGTTCTCGGTACAGCTGTAGCTGATTTTTACAGTGTTTTTATTGAATATTTTGTGTACAATGATTGATTCCGTGAAGTTTTTGTTTAAGAGTTTGAAGAATATTTTACCTACGTTTGTTTTTAAGTTTTTTTTTGTACGGTGGGTTGAACCATATGATATTTCTCTTCCTGTTGGCATTTCCTGTACTCTGTGGTGAGGATGTGAGTGTTGCCGGGAATCCACTATCTTTTAGGGCTGTTTCGTAGTTTTTCTTGGCTTCGTTAAATATGGTTTTATTGCAAGAATTGTCGGAAAGCCTGTAGTTAATCGATTTTGGTATATGTTTGATTATCGAAGGATAATTGGAGGATGTGTGTATGTACAGTGGTTTATCATTGTGTTTTCTGTATAGTTTATATGTGCCTTTTCTTAGGTTGAAGGTAACCCCTAGAAAATCTACTTCGTTTAGGTTAGTTTTTATATCTATGTCAAATCCGTTATTTTTTAAAATCCTTATTATTCCATTTCTAGCTTTGTCTGTGGTTTGTTTGTTGTAGATTCTTAAGATTATGAGACCGTCGTCTCTGTAGAGTCCTGTATCATTTTTCTCTATTATTTCGCTTAGTTCAGGTAGTAAATATACACCTATCATTTCGCAATTTGCACCGTCAAAGCTTCCCATTGTAGTGTCAAAGATCCCTTCTTTCTTTATCCATGCGTCTCCATTGTGGAATAGTATAGGAGGAGGACAGCTACACTCAGAAAACAGTGTGCCTGTCTTATGTGAAGGGGTTATCAGAGAAAATAAAAAGGATCTGCGTTCCATATAACATCAGGACAATCTTCAAAAGCTGGACGACACTTCGTAGATATCTCTCCCGAGTAAGACCCCCTATAGAGGAGAACATGACTAAAAACTGTGTGTACGCTATCCCGTGCAGCTGCGGTAAGAAATATCAAGGGTAGACAGGCCGTCCCCTTAAGGTAAGGCTTCAAGAAGACCAGAAAGCTGTAACACGATGGAAAGTGGAAAATTCAGGCGTGGCTGACCACATATGGAGGGAAAAGGGTGATCACCGCCCTCTGTGGGATCAGGTTGAGGTCATAGACAAAGAACACGTTGGAAAATTCGTAAACTTAAGGTATCAGCACATATGATAGGCCACAAAAATGTTCTGAGCCGACCAAGCATAGAAATGAATACAATATGGAAACCAGTAATAAGAAGTGCCAGAGAAAAGCGATAATAACAACAAAAATTGCAATATGAGCTCTGGTAAAAACATGTTATGATAACAGCAAAAACTTGCAATATGAGCACTGGTAAAAAAATGTTAACTGATACATTAGTTTTATAATAACCATAAATTCATACACAGCTGTCCTCAAGCACACATGGCACAGTGGATAAAGGCGTTGGTTAGATCCAGTGACAGGGCCCAAAGAGTGTGAGTTCAATACCCGGTTAAGGCAGTGGAGAATTAATGGCATGTGGAACTAGAACAGTCTACAGTGAGTGAAAGAGAGTGTTCAGTTCAACATTCCAACCTGAAGAAGGCCGGAGCGTAATAAATATGGCGACAAAGATGAGGACAATAGTCCGAATAAAATAAAGCTAAAATACTCATATGATCTTAGTATTAATAGAATCCTATTTGCCAATATTTACATAGAACACAATACTAATGAATTTCAAAACGCCCTTTCATAAAAAACAATCGACAATAACTTCTGTCTAAAGTATTATAATAATGAACGCCCACAAAGATATAAATATTAGTGATAAAAAATCCGTAACAGAACTCACTTTATTATTATTATTAGCAAACATAAAAAGCAAACATTATTAACTATAAAAAACTATAACTATATTATCAGTAAATTAATAAGGTTATTCCTACTGAAGATGAACAGAAAGAAAATAAAAAAATACTGCATTACAAAATATTAATATCTTTTACTACCAGCAGTATTATAAACAAGGCAAATTCGATTTCTAAAACAATACATTTCACTGTCGATCCGAGCAAACATGTGAAACTTACAATACAATATAAGAACCTACCAACCTCTTAATTGCCCATCACACGCCCATAAAATTCAAACTTCAGACCACCAATGACGTTACTCAATACAAAACTGTGACTCTTGTAATAAATAAGATAACGACATCGGTCAGACAACAATGTGATTAAATCGTAAACTAACAAACCGCTTTAGCGATTTGAGTTCGATAAAGACGCACTGCTTCTGTAAGAAAATAAGAATATTCAATTTCAAAAGGTCTCTCAAGATAAGTGGAAGCCTAAATATATATAAAAGGCTTAAGTCAAGTCCCAGGTTTCCGCTATTTGAAAACGGAAAAAAGCCTCTTGGTGATCTTTTAAAGTCATACATAACATGGATTTACAACTACTCCCTTTTCCAAAACACTGCTTAGAATTCAACACAATACAACTTAAATAAGGGAAACATAGAAAAGGGGGCTAATGAATCGACCGAAAGTCACTTGGCACAATAATCACTACGGAAAGTTTTTACAATCTCTGTCCAAATAAAAGGAAAACAAAATAAAGAAATATATATAGAATTTTCCAAGTCTGTCGCATTCACGGATAGATGATAGATAGATAGATGTAAACGGGCTGAAATAGATATAAACAGATTGAGAAAGATAGATATATACTAGCTGAGATAGAAAAGGAATGAGATAGATAGATAGATAGATAGATAGATGTAAACCGGCTGAAATAGATATAAACAGACTGAGACCGATAGATATATACTGCCTGAGATAGAAAAGGAATGAGATAGATCGATCGATAGATAGATAGATAGATGGATATAAACTGGGTGAGATAGATAACCATGTTTCTGTGTATGTGAGATATAAGAGTTTAAAAGAAAGAAAATATTAAATATAGTCTTAATTCATTCATATCCAATTTTAAATATGATTTTTTCATATATATTTGTAGCATTATTTTGGGGTGCCTTTGATATCTAACAGGTAATAATTCTATTATAATTTCTGATTAAAAATAACACAGTTAATAAGGGTTGCCCCCATATCTTTTCAAAATGTCATTTATCGCATTGAGATTGCTATCAGCAGTTTGATTATAGTTCCCATTTTCATATGCTCTGTCCCTGGCTTTCTAAATATTACTGGGACAATCATATCACAGATGCTTCAAGTCTTTTGAACTTTTTTGATGAGATTTACAGTGTTTGGTGTTACAGAAGAGGGTAGTTATTATATAGAACTCATTCTTTCGTTTCTTATATTTGCCCAACTATGATTACCTGATTAAGATTTGAAAATAACTTTCTTTATACCTAAGATTTGCAGAGATCTTCCTTTGCCCCTAAGGCTTGAAAATAACTTTCTTTATCCCTAAGATTTGCAGAGATCTTCCTTTGCCCCTAAGGCTTGAAAATAACTTTCTTTGTCCCTAAGATTTGCAGCGATCTTTCTTTGCCCCTAACGCTTGAACATAACTTTCTTTATCCCTAAGATTTGCAGATATCTTCCGCTTGAAATTAACTTTGTTTACGTTCACTATATTAATACTACACTAAACTACGGATATAGGAATGTGTGGGCGGTGTAACGGATTGCGGCACTACATCGAAAATCAGAAACCCATATTTGTTACATATAGATATACAGTCAAAGACGAAATTTTCACAATATTAATCGTCAATAGCATGGCCACTCATTTTTATAACTTGCTGCAATCGTTTTCGGAAGTTTTTTTTTATCTGATTTAAACAAGTCTTTTCTGGAATTTTCTTCCATTCTTCAATGGTTACACGTTCTAATTCCTGAAGGTTTTTTGCTGACCGACGATTTTTTCGAACTTTCAATTCTTACCGTAGATTTTCAATAGGATTCAAGTCATGATTCATTGAAAGTCATGACAGAAGTGTAAATTTCTTTTTCTGAAGCCACGCAGTCCCCGATTTAGACGTATGTTTAGGATCATTATCTTACTGAAAAATAAATCGTCTAACCTAGATGAAGATTTTTCTCGTGCAAAATATTCCGTACATCACTATGTCCAAAAAGCTTAATTTTTGTTTCATCACTTCTTAGTACTTATTCCAAAAACAATTTTATTTTTCCAAGAATAATTTGGCAAAATTAAACCCACCAACAATGTGACATGGTTTGTGAAAAAGGCTTCGTCGCGGTCGGTTTCCATACAACTACTGATACTCATTATATCCAAACCTTTGGCAATCTTTCAAAACAACTCTTGGGTTTATATTAACTTCGCGAGAGTTTTCGTGCAGTTCTAGGTGATAGTTTGTATTTTTTCCACGCTCAGGCAAATTCTCTGTCGTGCCAAACTGTTTAAACTTGTTTATAACGGACTCTACCGTAGATCTAGAGGTAGCTAACCGATTTGAAATAGTCCTGTTACTATTTCCCGACTTGTTGAAGTTAATAATTCTGATCAAGTCAATGATAAGATGCTTTTTCTTCTCCATCGTGTTCTTAACGTAAGAATAATAATGGTGACACTCTATAAACCACGTGATGTTCCCACTATTTAATATGATAATACAGATTTGCTAATTATTATAAGATAATACAGGTTCGCGACCCATTCATTCATTACAATGTACTCATTCAGTACTTAGCCATCACTACTAAATGCTGCATATACCAAAATACCGCATATCCACAGGGGACCTACAAAACACTACTTGCTACAAAAATCTGATGAAGAAAGGACAAAATGTTCTTCTTTTTTTTTTAAGTATATAAAAATTTATTATTTCATGAAATGACGGGGAGGGGATGAAACCCGAAAACAAACTAAAAATGTAACACAGATATAAAACCAAATCAAATGATATTAGGACATAACCACTCCTCAAAATAATAAGAGAGGCCGCTGTATTTCGCCGATAGGCTTTCTCTAGGGACCCCCTAGCCACCTCCCGGGACAGACTATCCCCTAGAATCTACACCTTTTTATTCTTATCTGGATCGAGACGTTGTCTATATTCAGTGGTGAAGGACCTTATCCTATTTTTTAGCCTCTCTCATCACCTACTCTTCCGTCCTGGGTAAGACGGTAAACTACATCCAACAGCAAGGCCTCTGATCAGGAGGTTTTGAGGAGCGTGGAACCACCTCTTAGTTGCTGATGTTCCCAGGTCCACCCTGACCCGGGGTGGTAGCACCTGTTAGGGTCCCAGCTATGGGAAAATAGTGAAATCCCAAGGTGTGTCCACGTCCTGGGTATGACGATAAACTACATCCGCGTCCCGGGTATGATGATAAACTACATCCGCGTCCTGGGTATGACGATAAACTACATCCGCGTCCTGGGTATGACGATAAACTACATCCGCGTCCTGGGTATGACGATAAACTACATCCGCGTCCTGGGTATGACGATAAACTACGTCCAACCAAAAGGCCGTCGATCCGATAAATCGGCTGGTCATGTCATACCCCATCACAACAACCATCCCAAAACAACTACAACTTACAATTAACTTTCCCTCCCAAACCCTACACTAAATATACTAACACCTTACCCCTAAAATGTGATGGGAAACAATGATGTTGCCAGCTATACGTTTTTGAAACAATGATGTTGCCAGCTATACGTTTTTGAAACAATGATGTTGCCAACTATACGTTTTTGAAACAATGATGTTGCCAAGGATACATTTTTTTTAAACAATGATGTTGCCAGCTATACGTTTTTGAAACAATGATGTTGCCAGGGATACATTTTTTTGAAACAATGATGTTGCCAGCTATACGTTTTTGATATATCTAGTAAATACTGGATCTGGCATTAAATAACCCATAGTGGTTGATATGCCATAAAACCCCAAACAAACAAACAAACAAATCACCTACTCCTAATAACCGCCCCACTAATTCCCGCTGCACTAATGTAGTCAGCTGTTGCTGAAAGTACCGGCTGTCCAGTAAGAACAGATTGCATTCCAGTTTCCAGTCATTCTTTGGCTAGTACATAACACCATCCGGACGTAGACGAGTCTATGATCCGAATAGTCTAAACTGTGTAACGTGCGACAATCTAGTACATCTAGGTCGAACCTTCTCACTAAGCTTCTGTCCAGGTAGCTGGTTACCTAGGGAGATGGCCAATTACGAGCCCACGTCCACATCTCCCGCCCCGGATGATCGACCCGGTATCTATCGACGAGCCAAACTCGACGATCTGATCAACCAAGCTACGATCACTCGATAACCTTCCTACCTCTTGTCTATCTTGGAGCCCAGGATGGCAACCAGCCCTCCATTAAGACTAAGCCGACGAATCGAGCAGGAACGGACCCAAACGACGGAAAAAGTCGACACGCTCGTCATGATCGTTGGGCCCATGACCGCAATGACCAGAAATGAACTACTGCTCACGGACAAGGTCTACCATCACATCTAGGGAACGCTTGAATAACAAGGAAACACCTCTGGCCTGCAAGTCCCATATGTTGAATAAACAATTATGTCGGTAGACAGCACACAGCATCGACGTCGCAAACAAAGTGGGTCACCTGCATCGCGGCCACATCTACACTGAAGGACAAGAAATCTGAATCCAGGCGAGTAGCTTTACCCCGATCCCTCAGGCGCTTCACATTCAAGCTAGCTAACTTAATAGACATCTAAGTTGATTTAAGAAAACCCTTTAAATGCAGACTCGACGGAAATCTATGGGAGTTGGCACCTCGACGGATTACCCCATACTACTCGTTCCAACATCGGTCGTAATTCGACCGTCACAGACAATACTGCCGACGTCCGTAGGGAAGGTTAATTTTACTGCCCTATATAAGGAGGGCTGTAGCAACACCGGGACCTCCTAGAGCAAAATTGAACATTTTTTGAGTTCGAGTGATTCCAAACATATCATCCTGATGTCCGGGAAAGCACTCTTAGCCTACGCCACGTAATACCATACTTTGAGATTACCATCCATATTCCTTAAAAATATAATCACTCCAGGTGACTTCGGAAAGATGCAGGAAATCTTCCGTGGACTAGCCATCCACAGAAGGACATTTAAACAGCGGTCTCAAGAGGACCTTTTTTCTGAGAAGAAAGATTCCTGTCGATTGTGCACAGTTTTCCCTCTTGGGAACTGTCTTCTATTTTTCTTTTTTCTTGTGATGGGTTGGAGGAAGGAGACGGTAAAGTCGGGTCCCTAGAAGGAGAGGGAGGGAGGCTCCTTGCCTTACTTTGGGTATGTTGATCCTTGCTGCTGCATGGATTACTGCAGGGTTTTTTGTTACTACATATTTTCCGACGGGTTCTTCGGTTGTTGGTGTTTCTGTCGCAGGGGCTTAGGCTCATGCTCATGCTGCTGCTGTTTCGCCTGCTGCTGCTGCTGCTGTCGCTTCTACTGCTGCTGCCTTACCTGCTGCTCTTTCGCCTGCTGCTTATTGGTAGCTTATTTCACCGGGACATCCTGCTGGGGAAGCGGATTTGACACCTTTCTTTCCTACCCACCACCTCAGTCCACACGCCAGGACCACTGGAGGCCTTCTTTCGTACTTCCGCCTTCGGCTTATCAGTCTTTGATTGAGGCTGTTGTACCCGGTTTCTGCCCAGCGACAACACAAGACCAGCAGTTGGGACGGTGGCTCTCCACCACAATATAAATATTTCGGCTGCCGCAGGTGACGACTTTGGGGACCTCATTAAATTTTGGCCGGGTCTATGTCACCATGACTTTATATTCACTGGTGGCAATGCACAATTTGCTTTTGATAGAGGATACCTTCTCCAGAGAGCCAAAGCCCGAGAAAAACGACCCCAAATGGTCCTTAGTGATGTACATGAGCTCCCAATGTTGGGTAATGCGAGTCTTCCGGGTGACCATCTACTCCGTTTGAAGCCTCTTGGTGATGACCACGCTGCCGGCTAAAGTTTTTCCAGCCTTCTTCTGTTGTCAACAGGATGACGCGCATGGCATTTGAACTGCGGATCAACACTTTCGCTCCAATAATCAAGGCTTTGAGAGCCTCTCCCATCATCTCTCTGTTGACAGCAATGCATTTTCGCATCTTAACGTCAGCCGTCAACAGGGTGTTGGTCCTTGTAGTAACTGCCACCATTACTGAAATCACCGGAAGAAGTTCATGGCCTGAAATAAAGGACCTTGTACTAACTACGTCCTTTTGGGGGCCTTTCCGCGGCCCATGCTGATTTCGACAGTGTGGTGGCCAATATCTCTTTTTGCCGGGATACGTCCGCCATAACGGGAGGGTATTCCCCTCACGGAACAAGTAATAATCAAACAGTTACAAATCACAAAGACAAGGCACAAAACAATCACAAATGTCCAATTTACTATTCTGACGTGTCTAGAGTATCTACAAACAAAGTGGGCAGACGAAATATAAATGCATCCTCCATTTGAGGTTCTTTGCTGGCATTATTACAAATATTTTACTGAATAAATATTTTAAAAGGCTTCCTCGTTAAAATAATTATTTAAATTACACGAATAATGAGATGACCCATGCCCTCTGTGCCTACACGAAAAACTGCATATCATTAGATTTCTAAATAGTGAAAAGTTACTAAACCATAGACATGAGTTAACGGTGTTCTGTCGTCATCAAATGATTTTCGCATTAAATAATTAATAAATAGATTTAAACAAATTAAGTCCATAATTTAAAAGCCTTAAAAAACTCAGCCCAATAATTATTGAGAAAAACCCTTTGATAAAAAAATCCATGTAAATAAACAAATAAACAAACAGATCAAATAGATAATAATGAAACATAACCTTCTAGTCCCTCAACGACTCAAGGCAAACCCATAAATAAAAAAGACGCCGTCTGACTAGCATAAGCCAAAACCACTCTGGACATAGAATCACCATTGTAACTTGATACGCTTTTTTGGAAAGGGACTGGCCTGCAGATAAAAATTAATTCTTAATTCTTAGCCCCTTAAACCACCTAACTTCAACGGCCGAAACTAGCCGTTTCCATAGCAACAAATATTCCAACGATACCGTATTTATAAACACTAGCTAACCAAAAGATAGCTTATTCACAAATTCTCGCTTGACAAGGAAGCGGGTACGGACACCTTAACTCTTCATAACTTAAAAAAATTAGGTTAGGGATCTCGGCTCTCGCTTTTGAAACATGAGAACTCTTATGTAGCGGAGGAATCATATTTTTAAAAACTAAAAATATTATTATAATATATATATATATATATAGTCTACGATACATACATATATATATATATATATGTATATATATATATATGTGTGTAATTTGGCAGCAACTTTTCTTTCAAACATGTAGTATTGAATGTTAAAGACAACATAGTCTTACATATTTTCTTTTGAATTTTCTCATATTCTCTAATGAGACTTTTTATTTGAAAATAGTTCCGAAATATGTATTTTCCATACGATGACCTAGCGCTTTCGAACATCATTGTTCATCTTCAGGGTCAATATTTTAGTCAAAAATTATTATATTATATTATATTATTATATTAATATTATAGTCTAAGATATATATATATATATATATATATATATATATATATATATATATATATATATATATAGTCTAAGATATATATATATATATATATATATATATATATATATATATATATATATATATATATATATAGTCTACGACGAAATTATTCGTACATCCATCAATTTTGAAACAAAAAATTATCCATTTCTCAGAATCTGATGCCTGTATGATGTCAGGTTTTACATGTTAATAAGCACAAAAAAGGAATGTAAAACTCATTTTTCAGAACATAGGTTAAATACAATAAATTTTGTACAGGCGAATTATGCAAAATAGGAAAATACAAATTTATTCATACAGTAGAAAATCTGCTTTTAAATGGATTGATTCGTGTAAGTATAAGAACGCGTTTTTCCATTTGGTGGGAATAACGGAGGACAAAAATTGTTCCATAATTTTCATCGTACCAAACACTTTCGGGCATTTTTTAGCCATTTTCAAGGTGGTAGTTCTTGTTAGTTTTCTTTATGCTTTGATTGCTTAAGTTTTATTTTATTCTTGTGTTGTTTTGGACTGGAGTGTTTATTTGTTGAGCGCGGTTGGAATATATATATATATATATATATATATATATATATATATATATATTCCAACCGCAGTATATGCATACGAAGAAACACAGCATATGCATACGAAGAAAGTAGATTGAAGCAATTCAGATAAATGGATAAATAAGCATTTACAAATGAGATGTCTTTTTAATTTGAAGATGATCTTAGAAATGGTCGAAAGTACTTAGGTTAAAAAATACGGCGGTTTATTTAATGATTTTCATCCTAACATCAAGAAAATGATTGGAAAGAGTTAGTATGGAATTAAGCAGACACAATGTAATTCTATATTATTCAATGGAATATATATATATATATATATATATATATATATATATATATATATGTGTATATATATATATATATATATATATATATATATATATATATATATATATATATAAAAGTGGACATGGAAGTCAGCACTTAGAGGCGACAGTCTGTTTCATGCTAGTGCAATCGTCAGGCGACTAGTGCTGTTATTTTTCTCGGCTATTTATATAAGGGTCAGTGGTGCATTATGGGTAGTCTATTTTGGCGGTTACTTTTACCGGAAGTGGCTTATTTGTTTATTTATTTATGTCAAATTGTTTTGCTTGTTTTTTATTTGTTTTTTTAATTTTATTTTTATTTTTTATCTTATATATTTATTTATTTATTCTTTTATTTTGATCGGTGTTTTTGGTTAACGTAGTAAAAATTTGTTTATATAGCTTATTGTTGGGAGTCTATAATGGCCGTCATTACCGGAAATCGCTTGTTCGCTTATTTATTTGGGTCAAATTGTTTTGCTTGTTTTTATTTATTTTCATTTTTATTTTTTATCTTATATATTTGTTTATTTGTCATTGATTAAATCTGTTTGTTGAATTTGTGGTTTTTTCTGACTATTATTTAGGTGGGAACAGTTTTTAATTTATCTATTTAGGTTGGTTATCTTTATTTGTTTTTGTTTTGTTTTGTTTTTTAAACGGCTAGTTTATCGTAATCGGTTGTTAGTTTATTTATATATTTGGATGTATTTAGATCGATTTAATTATACTTGTTGTTATTTATTTGTTACACTATATCTTTTTAGCTTTCGGTTTTTAAGTAACGTAGTATATTATCTTTTATTAATGTTTTTTTTTTTTATTATTATTTTTATTTGTATAACAGTTATAACTTTCGTCCGTTCTTTTGTTTTGATTTTGTTTCGTATATTAACAGGTGTGGTTTTATGATTTGTTTGGAGTAATTTATTTTGCTTATTTTATTGTTGATTGTTTATATATTTATTTATTTTTCTATTTTAAGTTACGTAGTAAAAATTTGTTTTCATGTCTACATTTTGAGATTAGCTCGGATCTTTTATTTAATAATTTATTTTCATCTGGGAAGGTAATGATAGCTATTTTTTCCTCCAAGCAAAGTTTGCAGGTTTTTGATAGGTTGTTGTAGGCTGATGATTTTTTCCTTATTTTCCAAGATATTTTTGGTGTGGTGTGTGTTTTGTTTTTTATTTCCCAGATATACTTAGAAAGCATTGTGCTGTTCGCATATTTACTATTTGTGAAAGACATTTTGTGTACATAATTTCTTTGTTTCCATGGTCCTTCGGTTACTCCTATATATACTTTTTCTTCATTATCTGCGGATTTTGTCGTGGCTTGGTAGATTACGTTGTTTTGTAAACAATTACCGTTTAAGGGACATTCGTTTTTTATTCTGCAGTTGCACGTGGGTTTAATTTGTTCGTGTGGTTTGTTAATAATTTTTCTGTTGTGCTTTTTTATTATTTGTGCCATGTTCTCGGTGCAACTGTAGCTGATTTTTACTGTGTTTTTGTTGAATATTTTGTGTAGGGTGCTTGATTCCGGGAAGTGTTTGTGTAAAAGCTTGAAGAATATTTTTCCTATGTTTGTTTTAACGTTTTTGCTGTACGGTGGGTTGAACCATATGATATTTCTTTTTCTGTTGGTCTTTTTTGTGTTCTGTGGTGAGTATGTGAGTGTTGCTGGGAATCCGCTATCTTTTAGGGCTGTTTCGTAGTCTTTCTTGGCCTTGTTAAATATAGATTCATCGGAAGAATTGTCGGAAAGCCTGCGGTTAATCGATTTAGGTATCTGTTTGATTATAGAAGGCGGGTGGTTGGAGTATATATGTATGTACTGTGGTTTATCATTCGGTTTTCTGTATGGTTTGTGTGTGCCTTTTCTTAGGTTGAAGGTGACATCTAGAAAATCTACTTCGTTTAGGTTAGTTTTTATATCTATCTCGAATCCGTTATTTTTGAAAATTTTAATTATTGCTTTTCTAGTTTTATCAGTCTTTTGTTTGTTGCAGTTTCTTAAGATTATGAGACCGTCATCTCTGTAGAGCCCTGTGTCATTTCTATCTATTATTTTGCTTAGTTCGTGTAGTAAGTAAATGCCTACGATTTCGCATGTCTCTGCGAACACAAAACACAAAAAACTGCGAACACAGAACACAAAAAAGACCAACAGAAAAAGAAATATCATATGGTTCAACCCACCGTACAGCAAAAACGTTAAAACAAACATAGGAAAAATATTCTTCAAGCTTTTACACAAACACTTCCCGGAATCAAGCACCCTACACAAAATATTCAACAAAAACACAGTAAAAATCAGCTACAGTTGCACCGAGAACATGGCACAAATAATAAAAAAGCACAACAGAAAAATTATTAACAAACCACACGAACAAATTAAACCCACGTGCAACTGCAGAATAAAAAACGAATGTCCCTTAAACGGTAATTGTTTACAAAACAACGTAATCTACCAAGCCACGACAAAATCAGCAGATAATGAAGAAAAAGTACATATAGGAGTAACCGAAGGACCATGGAAACAAAGAAATTATGTACACAAAATGTCTTTCACAAATAGTAAATATGCGAACAGCACAATGCTTTCTAAGTATATCTGGGAAATAAAAAACAAAACACACACCACACCAAAAATATCTTGGAAAATAAGGAAAAAATCATCAGCCTACAACAACCTATCAAAAACCTGCAAACTTTGCTTGGAGGAAAAAATAGCTATCATTACCTTCCCAGATGAAAATAAATTATTAAATAAAAGATCCGAGCTAATCTCAAAATGTAGACATGAAAACAAATTTTTACTACGTAACTTAAAATAGAAAAATAAATAAATATATAAACAATCAACAATAAAATAAGCAAAATAAATTACTCCAAACAAATCATAAAACCACACCTGTTAATATACGAAACAAAATCAAAACAAAAGAACGGACGAAAGTTATAACTGTTATACAAATAAAAATAATAATAAAAAAAAAAAAAAACATTAATAAAAGATAATATACTACGTTACTTAAAAACCGAAAGCTAAAAAGATATAGTGTAACAAATAAATAACAACAAGTATAATTAAATCGATCTAAATACATCCAAATATATAAATAAACTAACAACCGATTACGATAAACTAGCCGTTTAAAAAACAAAACAAAACAAAAACAAATAAAGATAACCAACCTAAATAGATAAATTAAAAACTGTTCCCACCTAAATAATAGTCAGAAAAAACCACAAATTCAACAAACAGATTTAATCAATGACAAATAAACAAATATATAAGATAAAAAATAAAAATGAAAATAAATAAAAACAAGCAAAACAATTTGACCCAAATAAATAAGCGAACAAGCGATTTCCGGTAATGACGGCCATTATAGACTACCAACAATAAGCTATATAAACAAATTTTTACTACGTTAACCAAAAACACCGATCAAAATAAAAGAATAAATAAATAAATATATAAGATAAAAAATAAAAATAAAATTAAAAAAACAAATAAAAAACAAGCAAAACAATTTGACATAAATAAATAAACAAATAAGCCACTTCCGGTAAAAGTAACCGCCAAAATAGACTACCCATAATGCACCACTGACCCTTATATAAATAGCCGAGAAAAATAACAGCACTAGTCGCCTGACGATTGCACTAGCATGAAACAGACTGTCGCCTCTAAGTGCTGACTTCCATGTCCACTTTTATATTTACACACGCTCTATCTCTGATATTGAGCACTTTACCCCATAAATATAGCACACTTTAAGACTATATTTCTGCATATATATATATATATATATATATATATATATTGAGTGAAATTGGGTAGATGAAAATGTTCAGAAGCCGCCGTTGGTGGTGTTAGCAGAAAGTCAAAAATCATCATGAGCGAGGGTTTCAGGGTACCAGACTTGGTCATCTTATAGTTCACGCTAGTTTAAGCGCTTTCTTGTAGAGTCTGTTCAGCATAATTGCATAATATACCTCAGCATTCACTTACGTGTAAATACCCTTGAGAAATGTATGAATTCATCTATTCTTCCCCCCAACCCAGATATTGATTAAATATCAGAACATTTGGGATTATATAGTCTTGTTTGGTAATCATACCCGAGATGCTAACTCGAAAATATGAACTAACAGCAAGCGTATGGATTTATTAGCCCATCACAACGCACAGTGATTGTAATTCTTCCGTCGTGTGAATTACGCATTCTGTCGGAGGCGAATAAAGTTTTTCCTTTCATATATTATTTATAATAGTAAATTAAATCATTTCTCTCCCAGCAATCCCTTGTCACTTGGCTGAATAAATCTTCTTCGATCGTTTGGAGAATTAATTTAAAAAATTAATACGGAATTTCTAGCTAAATTGAAATACAAAATATTTTCCCCTGTATTGAAAATAAGTATAATATAATTGTGAAGAATATTTCTTCAACATGTTTTATTTATAAATATTCTGAAGAAAACTAAAACATTTCCCCATATTTTCTTCACAATAATATTATTTCTGAGCGCACCCGCTTCTGACGACTCTCAGTTTGTTCCCAATTAACGCGTGCTTAATAAATATCTACGGTTTTTTCAGTTCCTACTTTGACGTTTACATCGCGTTCAGCTATGCATAAATTAGTTTTCATTAATATCTGTTTGCTTTCTCAAAGTTATTCTTATAAACAAACTAAACGACTAATATTCATTTTTTCTCTGCGTGCTTCATATGCTTCAGCCCAATCTAATCAAAGGAGATCGAAACCTTTGAAAGAATGAAATGGTTCTGTCTCTCAGGATATAATATAGTGTTATAAATAACACAAAAGAATGAATATATATCGATTAACTATAAATCTATATTCTAGTTTGTACTAACCTATCGAAAATCAATAAAAAAAATGGCGATACCACAGTAAAACATAGGCCATTATCATCGATTAATATTATTCCATGCATATATTTTTCCTCAGGCAATCGACAAAACTGGTGGGCAATGTTTCAGTGAGGGGTGACGAATTTCAAATATTACTGATAGTAAGTGTATCACTGGGAAAATCAAAGATTTAAAAACACATGAGGAGAGGTAGGTAATACTGGTGGATGCATTTCATGATTTTGATGCATGAGCCATAATTATAATTTGCAAAATTAAATACTTTATGGATCTTCCAGGCTTTCTCAAAAAGATTTTTATGAATAATCCATATTTTATCATGCGTCAAAATGAGTGAAGCCATTCATTTCAAATGTAATTCCTGTTCAGCGACAAGTATTGGGAAGGGTTCCATCGCTGCCGGTGACATTTCAGAACAAATATCCAACAGCAACGTATTTCGATAGATACTTATGAATTTATATACAAATTATCACACACACACACACACAAACACACACACACACACACATATATA
>OZ038476.1:150453579-150496079 GCA_964036315.1 Acanthosepion esculentum | reverse complement strand
TATCAACATCCGAAACTTGACCATAGCTGACATGAAGCGAACGGACGCCAAAACGATTAAGCTTCTTACTTGCCACTGCATGCATCCTCCCAAAGCTGATTTTGATCGTCTGTATGTGCCCAGCTACGAAGGAGACAGAGGATTAGCTCAGCAAGAACTGAACTACAAAACTACAAAAATTGGCCTTCAAAGATACCTGGAAACTACAGAAGACTGCATGATGATACGCGTCAAAAACATGAAAGTAGTCTTTATTCAGTAATAAATGAAGCTAATTAAGTTCAAAATGGAGTTTCATTTGTGTGCAAAAATATACAAGTAAAGCATAATACACCGACTTAACCTGCGAAATACATAAAAAAAAAAAAAAAAGGAAAGTCAAATGCAACCGACCAGATACAGAAACAACGGCAAGATAAGCCGCTTCACGGTCAATAAACTACCCGTACCAAAGAAGTTGATATAAACCCATTAGTAGCTATGTAGTGCAGGATTACAAGTTGAAACCGAAGGTTTTACGCTCTCTGCACAGGACCAATGCTTACTAACTAAAAATTATCAGGAACACATACTGAAAAATTGTGTTAGATCAAAATGCAGATTCTGTGATAAATATCCAGAAACAATTGACCATCTTGCATGAGGTTGAACGGTATTAGCATCCACTGAATATAAAACCCGACACGACAGATTGGCCAATATCAGTACTGGAAAATTCGCAACTAATTTTGAGGAAGGAAAACTACAAGAAATCCTTATGAACACCACCCAGATTCAGTTACGAACATAAATTTGTTACATCTGTAACAAATTTATGGGACTTCACAATGCAAACACAGATAAAACAATCAAAACTAATCGCCCGTACATCGTGATTAGGGACCGCAAAGACAAAGGTGTCTCCTTATTTATATGGCAGTCACTGCAATGTATATTTGAAGATCTTCAAACATTATCAAAATACAAGGAATGTCAACAATGTGGCACACGAGAATATCAATAATTGCTGTTGTATTTGGATCCCTCGGATTGATTGGAAATGATTCCAATAGAGTCATTGAAGAGATTTCTGATAGCACACGCCTTAAAGAAACACAAAGACATGTTCTGGCGAATACAGCCAACACCTTACGAAGGACTTTATCTATGCAAAATATGAGTGATTTCTTTTCAGAATTGGTCATTGGAAAAAGTCATGATGCCATTATCTTAGGTCTGTGATCGGGACAGAGAAGAAATGAGTACACACCAGAAATCAAAGGAAATAAAATAAAATAATAATGCACCAAATGTAGAAACGATGGCAAGATACAGTTTTTTTAAGTTTAATACTCTACCCGTAATAAACAAGCTGATGTAGACAAACCCAGTACCCATCAGTGGTTACGTATTGCGGGGTTAAAATTTGAAACCGAGGGTTTTATTTCTGCTTCACAGGGCCAATTCTCTAGTTAGAAACTACTAAGCATAGAAACTGAAAGATTATGTTAAACTGAAATGCAGATTCTGGGACAAATATCCAGAAACAATTGACTATCTTTTATCAGGTTGCACAGTGTTGGCATACATTGATTATAAAACTTGTCATGATAGAGTACGCCAATCTATCCACTGGAAAATATACAATTTTTACGGTAATGAATCTGCAACAAAATGGTATGAACACCACCCAGACCTGGTTAGAGAAATAGAGCATGTAACAGTCTTATGTGACTTTAAAAGACACACAGAGAAAACAGTAAATTGCATGGGCACCGGGATCAAAGACAACAAAACATATACAGTCTCTGCGGATTGTGAAGTATCATTGGCGATATTCTAAAAACTATGAAAATAAAGGATCTTGAAATGGAAATCTAAAAAATGTGGCACATGAGGATATGAATAATTCCAGTTGTAGCTGAAGGCCTCAGATTCATTGGAAAATGTTTCGATAGACTCATTAAAGGGGTTACTGGTAGCCCATTCCTTAGAGAAATACAACAAACTGTTCTCACAAGTACAGCACACACATTACGAAGAGAGTTTTATCAATGTAAAATGTGTGCGATCTTAGATTAAAATGCAATTTCTGACCTTATGTATTTGGCTGGGACCCTGAAGCAAATGTGTATTCAACAGAAATCAAGGAAATAATAATAATAATAATAATAATAATAATAATAATAATAATAATAATAATTATTATTATTATTATTTTATATTTATAATTATTATATATTAATAATATTATTATTGTGTATTAATAATAATTATAATTATTTATATATTTATATTATTATGCATTAATAATAGTAATTATTATTATGTATTAATAATACTTATTATTAATTATTACTCATTAATAATGATTAAATAATACTTATAAATAATAACTATTATTATTGTAAACCTACGCTATTCTGAAGCATTCATATATTATTATAATTATGCCGAATCAGAAGAGACGAATAGAAGAACGCGTAAGTTCAGGAAAATTCATCAGACTTCGAATCTAAACAGTGATGTTAATAGTCCCTATATTGCAAGAATGGAGACAGAGCGTTAATGTGTATTGAATAACTTGTGTTATTGCCTCTTCTGTGACGTATTATGTTAACATTTCTCATGAATTGATTCTGACAGCTGTAAGTATAATGGCTGGGGATTTGATAGCGCGAATTGTTGTGCCAATAACTATAGAATATAAACAGTGCTAGAAGAAACGGCCTGCGAATTTAATATGAATGAAGCTTCACCGCTAGTTCTTTTTTTCACAGACAAAAACAATTGCTAGATGTGAGAGGTGTCTTTGGGTAATATATGTTTTCTAAATGTGTCACTCATATTTGCAGGCCATCCTTATTAATGCAATCAAAGCCAGGATAGACAGATAAAAATAAGAATGCAAATGTCGATGTGTGGCCAGGCGGATGAGACAGTTAACCACATAATCGCCGAATATTCCAAGATGCCACAGAAGGAATATAGGCGTCGAGATGATCGAATCGGTAGGAAGTTCCATTGGGATACATGTCTTAAGTATGAACATCAGACATAGGTATCTTACAGTCACAAGATATTATGGGATTTCTCAGTCCAGAAAGATCATATCATTGAAGCCCGAAGATCCGAACTTATTGTTATATATAATGGACTCCAAAGAAAATAGGGAATTAAAGAAGCTATGGATCTTAAATGCAGAATTAATTGCTATAGTAATGGGGGTGGGAGCTAGGAACGCCATATCGAGTTGTCACCATACCCTAACCAAAGGATGTCCATTAACGATGTCAATGTGAGACACCAGCATTATTATTTTTAAAATATCCAAATGTGGAGTCATTACGTCAGATGCGAGAGAGAAAGTTACAACACATTATAACAAGGTAAGGCTGGAAATATTAAAATCTCTAGTAATATCAGAACTGGAGTGAATGACTAGAAAAAAAAACAGCGGGACTATATGGGATTTAAACGACTACGGGATCGAAAAGAATACAGAAATAATAAACGAAATATACAACAGCAGATGACCTCACTAAATCCATCTTCTTGACATTGCCTAAGAGACCTGATGTAGATAAATGCAAATTCCATGGGACAATCAGTTTAATGAGCCACATAATCAAATTAATTATGCGAATCCTGATGAATGGGACGAGAAACAGAATTAAATCTGAAATAGGATAAGAACAGTGTTATGGACTCAATATTCCTTGTCAAAATGATATAAGAGAGAGCAATACAGAATGCAGAAGAACGTGTAATTATGTTTTATATAATAGGCAAGGTACGACACAATGATATATTTGAACTGCTAGGAAAACTAGATCGAGGTGGAAAGATGTTAGAATAATGAAGAACTTATACTGGGAGACAAAAGGGCATGGTTTCTTTTATAGGCAGGCGTATCCTAAACAATATAAGATACACAGGTAAGAGAGTGTTGATGGTTTACACGGAAATAATATTATAGGGCCTCGTGAACTGGATGGTAGAAGGAAACGAAACAAAAGAACTAACCAAGAAGAACTTCAAGAAGACAGAAATTTTGGCAGTCAGCAAGAGAAAAAGGCTGAGATGCGCATTAAACATTCGACCGTTATATTTATTTGCCATATTCTTTATCAAATTATTTTAAACCGATGACACTATCATATTTGTGAGGTGACATTTTATTTATTGCGGTCTTCGGTTAAAATCTGTGGTCTGTTAGCTTTTGTATATCTATCACAAAGTCTCAAAGAACAGCGACAGGATCGCATTCTATGAATGCTTCAAAGTGATGTCCATACCATTTTTAGGCATGTGGCATACTGATCTTAGTCTTCTAGGGAATATAGTGCACAATGTCGTCATGTCGACGTGTGTATTCTTTTCGGGTCACGATTAGACAACCACAAGAGTATCTACATTTTGCTCACATAAACTATATATTGCTCCTGTGCCATTATTTATTATTGTCCACTTATAATTCCTGGCAAATACGTTTTGCTCATGTTCAGATATTTTAAATATCACGTCAGTGATTTTATCAGCAATTTTCAGCCACATTTGAATTTGTATATCAACATCCTCATTGTTGATTTTGAAAGCATATTGGTCTTGAAGGTCGATCACTGGGTGACTCAAGCCAACCAAAGTAGATGATCTCTACTTGCTTAGTGGCATTGCCCTCCGCGTTATATAAGAATGACAGTCCACTCCCAAGTCGAAAAGTTGAAGCAGGTAATAGACCTACATTCTTCTAGTTCTCGTCTGTGAATCAATGGTATATAGGCTCAGTTAAATGATACTGTTATTTACACTCAGCCGAAAACTATGAACAAGGTAGCTCTGTTCCTGTGGTGTGGCCAGCTTAAAAACCCAGAACACAAGTTCTCTCAGACCTAAAGAATCCCCCTGGCTCCAGTGATACCTGGAATTGTTCATCTTGACTAAATCGCCAACCAGTGTAGATGATCTCTACTTTCCTAGTGGCATTGCCCCGTGCCTTACATAAGAAGGAGAGTCCACTCCGACCTCGAGAAGTTGAAGCAGGAAATTGACCCTCAGTCTTCTACTACACGTCCGTGAACCAATGACATATAGCCTCAGTTAAAAGATACAGATATTTATACTCAACCGAACCACTGAACAACAGAGCTCTGTCCCTGTGGTGTGGCCTCCTTAACAACATGGAACACAGGCTGTCTCGCAGACCCAAAGGATCCCTCCCCTGGCTCCAATGATACCTGGACCTACTTATGCTGTCTAAATCGCCAACCAGTGTAGATGATCTCTACTTGCTTAGTGGCATTGCCCTCTCCCCGCCTTTCATAAAAAGGACAGTCCACTCCCAACTTTTAGTCTCATGACATAATTGATCCTTAACATCAGTCCCGAAATCCAATGTCATATCAGATTCATCACGCGCCTACCACTAAACCAACTTGCTTGATATGCATCAGTTGTCTCTTGTATAGAATGCGGATGTAATTTTGTGCCAGTGTCCCTAGTAATGCTAAGAAGGCTCATTTGCTTTCACTACAGATTCACAGTCAGCCACTGTACTGTCGACTGTGGGTGTTAATGTTTTCCATCAGGTATTTCCGTGACACTGTAGATTGAGATATGAAATACCTCTCCCTTTCAGCAATGAAATGTCCTATCATTCTCACTCAAAATATCACACTCCTTCCGATAAATTATGTTAATTTGCAATATGCAGCCTATTCGACCTCTACACTGATTCACCAGAGGTCTTATCTTAAATGATATATTTGAATTACCTTTATGGTGAAGTTATTTGCCATTAATTTTGTAAAAGCCATCATATGACATTTGGTACGTCAGTGTACATGGGAAAGAGTGGACAGTCCTCACCACGGCGAGTTTTGAGAGGATGACTTGTAGTTAGATTCCAACTGTGGCGCCTATCATTTACCTCGGGTAAAATAATAGAGATAAATTTGTCTTCGGCAGTTAAATCGACAGGTATAAATAATGACTAGTAAGATGAAAAATATGAATTGACAAATAATAAAATAGAAACCATTTGCCACTAATGTAAAATACCTCAACTTCTATTCATATAAGAAATATATGGCAGTTAATGTTGCTTAAGACAAGATTAATATTAAATATACTTACTCTTACTAAAATGAAACTTGTTTAGAAACTTCTCCTTCATTTATATGATCTATATATCCTTCCATCCTTAACTGCCATGCGTGATATACGCTTAGGTAATCATGTCTGTTATCGATTCAAGATTGACTTGGCAGAAGAATTCCCACAGGAGGTTACCATTACCTTTTGCCGTAGACTGGTTGCCAAACAAGGTCATAGGATTCAGTCTGTCCTGCTATTTAACCTATAGCTGGGGAGGAAAGAGATGGGTTCATACATTTCCAAAAATTATTCGCAAGTAAATAAATGTAACGATCACGATCAGAATTCGAACTCTGATTTCAAATCTTAAATTTTTCTTTTTAATACCTTATCCATCATACCACCAGCACATCGAAGTTAATTCTCCATCTCAGTATCTGTCTGTGAGTCTCTCTAACTCATTATATATATATATATATATATATATATGAAGAAATATAGTCTTAAAGTGTGCTATATTTATGGGATAAAGTGCTCAATATCAGAGATAGAGCGTATGTAAATATAAAAGTGGACATGGAAGTCAGCACTTAGAGGCGACAGTCTGTTTCATGCTAGTGCAATCGTCAGAGTTGCCTGACGATTGCACTAGCATGAAACAGACTGTCGCCTCTAAGTGCTGACTTCCATGTCCACTTATATATATATATATATATATATATATATATATATATATATATGCAATATACAAAATATATATATATATATATATATATATATATATATAGTGGAATATGCGTGTATAAATGAAGAATTGAGATAATCTTCAAATACGGATAAAAAAATTTTTAATAATTTTTATTTATTTGAGTATTATTTCTCTTTCAATTTGAAAGCGTCTTTGTGAACAACTTCGCACAAAATATTTTGTGTATCTTTTTTTTTTAGTACAACCGAATGGATTACATTAATATAGCATAAATAGAACGCGTTGACATATGTGCAGATGTATACGACAGGATTTAGAGTTAGTTTTCTCTGTATATAAATTGTGGTTGTCACCCGCATGAAGTAAGACAGCGGAAAGCTAGTTGCTACTGTGTAAAAAAAAAGAAAAGAAATTAACGGAATGTCGTCCCTATCGCTAAACATAACTTTTTCTAATACTGTATACTCGGATAAATATGCGAAAGATGCGAGTAATTAATTATGATAATTTCAGTTTCGTTTGTGTGACAATTGATCGATCAAACACCTCGGACAAATGTTCACTGAAGCCTATTTAGCGAACAAGAATTGGTCATCTTTATAATAACATAATAGAGTCCAGAAGAAACTAAACTTTAGATTGATTAATATCAAGCCTATTTGCTAATATATATTTCTGTGGTAAAACATTGTCAATCATATTCCGAAGATGGCCTCAACAATTTATTTTTAAGAGATATTTCATCGTTTGCCAGTTTAAAGATCACCGCGCGTCTCGTACGACATCGCTGGGTGGTTAATTAATATATATGAATAAAAAGATTAAAATAATTGGAGCGGTCTTTGTACAAGAAATGGATTTTCAGTGACTGTACTTAAATCTATTAGCATGTTTCTACAATTTGGAAACGGAACTACACACACACACACACACACACACACACACACACACACACACATATATATATATATATATATATATATATATATATATATATATATATATATATATATATATCTATGTTCACTTATATATATATATATATATATATATATATATATATATATATATAAGTGAACATAGAAGTCAACACTTAGAGGCGACAGTCTGTTTCATGCTAGATGCAATCGTCAGGCCACGAGTGCTGTTTTACCGGAAGTCGTTTATTTGTTTATTTATTTATTTATTTGTGTCAAATTTTTTTGCTTGCTTTTATTTATTTTTATTTTTGTTTTTTTTTATCTTATATATTCATTTATTTTTTTTATTTTGATCGGTGTTTTTATTAACGTAGTAAAAACGTAACTTAAAAATCGAAAGCGACTTCCGGTAAATAACTGCCAAAATAGAATACTCACAATGCACCACTGACCCGTATATATAAATAGCCGAGAAAAATAACAGCACTCGTGGCCTGACGATTGCATCTAGCATGAAACAGACTGTCGCCTTTAAGTGTTGACTTCTATGTTCACTTTTATATTTACACACGCTCTATCTCTGATATTGAGCACTTTATCCCATAATTATAGCACACTTTAAGACTAATTTCCTCATATATATATATATATATATATATATATATATATATATATATATATATATATATATATAATTTCATTCTAGTGTTTTCATTTTTTAGGATTTGGATTACTTCTAATGTTGACTCAACGCTATATTCACTAGGAATGTATCAACTATGTAGTTTAGAAAGCTATTATTAATAAGTGTTTGTTTTATATTCTTCAGTTCACTGTAAAAAAATTGTTTAGTGGATGAATTAGTTTTTGTACGATGTCTTACATTTTTTTATAATTGCTATTTTGTACTAATATTCACTCTTATATATAAGTGTGCACGAATTTATGCTGGTAGGTTTTATATATGGCGAAATAGTAAATTTATTATTATTTGTGTTTACGAATGGAATTGTATTATTAGTAAATCTAGTGTTAAGTCAACATTAGAAGTAATCCAAATCGTCAAAAGTGAAAAACCCCACAATGAAAAATATAAATCATAGATTCACTTGATTGTGACCCTCATATCCAAACAACTGAATATGTTAGGTCTATCACTGATATTAAGCGCTTCCACGAAGTACTGCACATTCAATAATATATATATATATATATATATATATATATATATATATCGTATTCTCATACACTCAGTAAACTCCCTGCTTTTTTACTTCAGGTGAAATTATAATATATATATATATATATATATATATATATATATATATATATATATATATATATATATATATGAGGAAATATAATCTTAAAGTGTGCTATATTTATGGGATAAAGTGCTCAATATCAGAGATAGAGCGTGTGTAAATATAAAAGTGAACATAGAAGTCAACACTTAGAGGCGACAGTCTGTTTCATGCTAGATGCAATCTTCAGGCCACTTTACATATATATATATATATATATATAAACATTATTTAATGTCGCGGATGTAAAGTTAGTAATATTTTTAGTAATGCAACAGTTACAGGCAGCCAATAATAATCGCCCTTACTATGACAGTGGCCTTCAGTTTTACCATGTACGTATGTAACAAAATGTGACTAACTAAAGAATACTTTTAAAGTTAATTATTTTTTGGTGATCTTAACTTAGTAATTTTACACCTGAACCATGCACACTTCAAATGTTAATTCATTAGTTTTAACGAAGTTTAAATTAATGAGGTGTGGAGAAGAGCCAATGAAAGTTCGAAAATAAATTAAACACCACTAACTGGATCGATATCAAAATACAGTTGGTCAAGCATCAATTATTTTGGGCGTCATGACAACCAAAATGAATCATTGTGTAGGATCAAAAAGTCAAATCAGTTTGGTATGATTGCCAGAAAATGTATTCCTATCTTCTAGAACCATCACAAAATGTTTTCCAAAAAATTATTTCAAATATATATTCAAATAGTATACACAGCACAGGTTCTCTATTTTGAATTCCAAAAAATAATTTCTTAAAAATTCACCGTAAGCTATGCTTTAATATAGCAAATAGTGTGTTGTAAGTCATTTTGTTAGTTTGCACCTACTGTGAAGTTACCAGCAGATGCTATTTCAAACAGTAATTTATTACATTCTCGGAACCTAGATAATGTAAAGTGCAAAGGGATTTTAGCTTTTAAATAAAAGATTCGCCTTTCCTAGACATATGTCTCTTCGATATAGGTCTCTGTCTGAATTTTAGAGATGGAGAGTTCTCATTATTTACAATATTGTCCTCAGCTTTGCTCTCGTTTTGGCCGTTTACCCTTCCGGCCTTCATCAGGTGTATATCGATCCGAGTAACCTGCTAGGAATTCAGAACTGAACTCTTTATTGAATCTATCGAGGTTAGGCTATTCTTATTCAATTGCCCACGTCCAGGGATATATCATTTCATTCTTCATTTTAGTAATGCTCAGTTATTGTCCAGCCTGATTCCACTGAGTCCAAGTGCACAGGGTTAAGAGGTTGTACTGACTATTACGATGTCAACAAATAAGAAATAATATATCTCTATTCTTTACGGTTTTTGCTCTTGAAAAATGCTGTAAGATTGTCAAGTCTTCGGACTGTGATAACGATTCAGATGACATAAGCAGTGATTTCAAATCGTCAGGTCAGTTCTTTGAATGAAAGAATCCTGGTAAAAATTAATGTGTTACGTCCCTGGAAAAAATGTTTTACCTGCATAAAATGGGAATTGTCTCTTACATATTTAAGGTAAATACCGTACTTTGTTTTCTAAGAAAACTTATCAGACCAAACTGAAATTCCTCATTAACCAACAAAAATATTTAACAATATCTAAATCGAATTTTTTATTTACCACAAAGAACGCATTTTATTCTTCTATATTTTCTTTTTCTATATTTCACACCATCATTATCATCTCTTAGTAATAGCTAGCAATCTACTCTGTTCAATACGTCCATACTGTCTCAATGTTTTCACCTGCAATGTATCAAGCTGCGTATATATAAATCCCTTTATAATGGGTACTTGGTAATGGTGATATTAACTTTTTCCTTATGAAGAAATATACGGTACTCATTGACCAAGTATCCAGGATGAACTGTGGGATGAAACTGAAATAATATTTCTATTAAGAAAATGTTTCAGGAAAAATGACTTCTCAATTACAGTAACTGTTATCGCTCTTTCCACTACTAATGGGAACTTCGTTCTTAAGGTTTTCTTTGAACGAGATCGGGAAGTTATCATTTTTATTAAGCCATTTTTCTCCCTTGGATATGATATGCATACGATAAGGTTTCTGTTCTTTGGTACAGGTCTTTGTGATCCTATAGGGCCAGTTCACAAGGTTCAGAAAACGATGATCGACGCTAAGACTTACATGTTTCACTCACTGGAAGCCATCGTTACAAATTGAATAGCAAATAACATCTACAAGTGAGTTCTGTTTCCATAAGTTTGTTTATTTTAAGAGTGTACCACACATGGTTGAAATTATTACTTATTTCGACAAGGACGAAGGGCCAGAGTTTAATTTGTAATGACAAAACCAAGATTTCAAATGTTCTGGATCGTTAGGCTCACGTAGACTGCAAAACTGTTTTAAAACAATGTTATTAATGATATTCTAGCTAATCCCACCTTGGGAATTTTAATGCGCTCTCATTGTCCAGAGTTTTAATAACACGTAATTGAATCTCTCATACGTAAAATTATTGTTTATCCAATTTCGGATTTCGCCAGGTAATAGCGGTGAATGGGTGTACGAAACCGTGAGGTCTTCTCCACATATGTCTTCTCTGGAGGACGCTAGAGGCTGTGTTTTCCCTTTCGGATCCGTGCCTATATATATATATATATATATATATATATATATATATATATATATATATATATATAATTTCACCAGTTGTCCCACGCCTGCAAATTCTAAACGCAGCTGGATTACCCTTCTGTTTACTTGTTGCGGATATCCAATGATGTGGTGAATCTGGAAATGATGGATACGAAGACATCTAGGTAAATCCTCTGGAAGACCGGATTTCTTTGAAACATTAGTGTAACATAGATTGTAAATTCTATTTCTATATCATCTGGGGTGAGATCAGAACATATTAGAGTAAATGTATATCCCCTACTCATGGAACAAACGTTTTTCACTGAGATAAAATCGACTCAAGTCATTTAGTATTTCCTGGAGTGAAGCACACCCAACAAGACTGGTCTAAACTCAATAACAAGTTTAATATCTTATTATCCTTGTAGTTCTTCTAACTTCTCTTGAAGGTTTTTATTTTCCTTGTTAATGTTTGTATGTTTCTTATTTTATTCATGCGACGTCTTCTTGCCCGTTGTAAACTGAGTTTCCTTACTTTTCTTCAGTATTTTCTTCATTTGCTTCTAAATTTGTCGCAATTCAAGGTCCAATTTCCTATTTTTGTTCTGTATTTGTTTCTTCACGATACTAGAGTCCATCGCGATTTTTTCATTCTGTTCAATTAAATTTTTTCTGCTTTCTCATTTGTATTCGCTTCTTCATCGATTGTTTTTAGACTTCTTACACTTTCTTCTTGCTGTCCAAATCCCCCGCATTTTTATGTTGTTTTTCACTTCCGTCTAAATTACAAGTGCTGTAGTCACAATATTTCTCTAGCTTCTTAGCATTTAAATAACTTTCGTTTCATTGCAAAATAATGACAGAACATACAAATATTAGGTAATAAAACAAATTTCCTGCGAAAGATTTGATGATATACTAAATATCCTTCTTCATTTTCCCCATATACGATTTATCTAATTTTCGAAGGAGAAATGTTCGTTGTTTTGAAATTCTGATCTGACATTCAAGGTCAGATAAAAAAACAACTGAAACAACAACAACAAAACAACCTGAAATCAAATAAACCCACAGATTATAAAATGTAAATATGGAAATTTCTAAAAAAAATGTCAAGCGAATTATATTTCTTTGCTGCGTAAATCACGCAATTTCTCTGAACTGTTTTCTAAGCGTCTTGCATGTTTATCATTTGAATCAAATTTCCTCCCTCTTAATGTAGAAGCTTGCTCAGTTATTCCGAATTATATATCTAACTTTAGATATACGTTGTAATGACAAAAGTACGCAGGTGTAGACGTTAAGAGAGCTTTATTCAACTGAGTATACAAGGTTCGCATATAGTGTCCTTTTATAGTCCCAGTAAACAGAAATAGCTCTGTCAAAGAGGAGAGTAAGAAAAAAAGCGGAGACTCCTCTTGATTATTCATAATATGCGTAACCATATCTGATAATACGCACATGCATAGAGACTTAATCTCTTACTACGTATCTAAATTTATAAGTAACTGACGGTAAGCTCTTCTCTTTCATATACGTATAAATACCTGTATGAAAGAGGAGGCACTTGCCTGAGGATATCTCTTTTTATACGTTATTCATATAAAGTAAAAATAATGTATCTATCTTTTATTTTTTTTAATTAATACGTATCTAATCACTTTTCATGTATTGAAAGCGTTGAGTATATTTATTCATCCATTCTAGTGCTCAGGGTTCACTCTTTACTTTAAGAGGTACAGTTTGATATTCTACCGGTGTATAATGAGAATTCTACAATCATAAAACGCGGACAGTAATTCCTATGAAAATAATAACTTGATGGACACTGAAATTAACAATCTGAAAGATAAAGCTGACGTTTCAGGGACACATGAGAAATTAACGTATGAATAATTTCACATGCAGGAAACAAACTAAATGCAGAAGCAAGAGAAACAGTAAGTTATTGAGTTTCTGTAAATGAATGACAGAACGAAGACGAAGTGCGATTGCAAAGAGTGGAAAGATTAAAAAAGATCAAGATTATGGAAGGTATGGATATTTATAATCGTACCCTTCCTTAAGGGGACTTTGCATGTAATAGAATAGAACAAGGGGTTCAAAACAACGCTACATTTTCATCTGATAAAAGAGAAAAATCTAGCAGTATCTCCTACTTCCATTATTTATCTTAAAATGTTGAAATCAGCGTAAAGAAGAAAATATTTGAGTGCCGAAATATATTGATCGGATGAATATGATTATGTTCATTTTTGTTCAACATTTCACCCCAAGCAAGGCGGGAGTGCCATTAGCAAGTAAGGGGTTACAGAGAGCGAGAGCAAGATTAAAGAGGGTGTTTGCGGAAATGATATGAAGAAGGACGGAATATCAGGATCAGAAGATGTTGATTGGCATTAAATTTTAATATTTGAAGATTATAGTTATCAGGCAAGCAAGTAAGAGGAAGGGAGTTCCACTGCCGGGAAGGGCGAGAGAAGAAACTGTTGAGGTAGAAGAGGTGGTTACATTTAAGTATTTCGGCAGTGAAAGGGTGGGAACGAGATACCAACCTAGTAGAACGCTTAAATTCATACAGTTGCGGCACCAGTGAAAATAGCTCGTCAGAGCAGTTGCCATGAAAATATTTGTAACAAAGACAGAAATAGGCTAAATCCCGTATGTGAGAAAGTTGACTGCAGACGAGATGCCAGATCAGGACCCATCACACTGCATATCCGTCTCTGGATTTTGTCTAGGACCTCGAGATGAACAGCGGGGGTACCAGACCATATATGGCAACAGTATTCAATCCAAGGACGAATGGTAGATTTGAAGGATGGATTCAGGCGAGAAAAACCTTCTGGCCTGACACAGAGAATCGTCTTTCCTTGCAGTAGATGAAGCTATTAATTCAATCTGCATAAGTGGAATGTCAGTATTTACTAAAGCACAACGCCGGCCACTTCGTCCTACAATCAGAGTTAATAAGTTAGGTCAACAGATTGTTAAAACTAAAATGGCGGACATCATCAACTGATGCTTCATTGGAGATCATCAATTAATCATGATACAAGTCTCATGATACAAGTCTCATGATACATGTTTCATGATTCAAGTCTCATGATACAAGTGTCTTGATACAAGGCTCATGATACAAGTCTCATGATACAAGTTTCATGATACAAGTCTAAATGACCAGCAAGTAACTCTAGGATTTATTACGATAATATTTAGTAGGATTCATTGATTTCTTGGATTATTTGCCTGAAAACTTTGTTGGAAGAAAACCTGACATGTTGGATATAAGTGTTTTATCTCTTGCATTGAATAGAGCAATATGTCGTCAGGTATACATATTGAGGAGAAATAGTCTAAAGGTGTCAAGTGCAGACAATACACTCTATGGTGCAGAGAAAGATTCAGTAAGTATAATACACTCAAATATAAAAAATGAAGCAACATAATATTGACTTCCACTTCCTACTTAGATGCTAATATGTAAATGTTTTAAAATATAATCTTAATAGATTCACATTAATTTGTAATGTAAATTATGTTTTTTTTTAAAAAAAGAACGAGGAATCTCCCTTCATGCTTATTATGAAAAATAATATTCACAAATCTAAAATATTATTTACATACATATATATATATATATATATATATATATATATATATATATATATATATATATATATATATATATATATATATATTATGAAATGGACAAAGTCCGACAATTATTTAAAGACATTTTTATGTTTATTCATTCTTTTTTATAGATACAAATATTTAAGTAAATTCTCTGTTTATAATAAAACAATTTAAAAACAGTAAAATCGACCTTGCTAACCGAAATGCTCCTCTGTGGCAAAATCGGTAAAAGCACGTCAGGCTATATGACGGTTCTGCATAGGATACAGGTTCGATTCCTGTCGGAGGACGCATATTTTCTATGACAATTTCTCGGACATTCAGGCCGGTAAATATTGTTAATACTGTTTATTATAAACAGACCATTTACTTAAATATTTGTATCGATAAAAAAAATGTATAAACATAAAAATGTCTTTATATATATATATATATATATATATATATATATATATATATATATATATATATATATATATCCTGTTTATTGTAATTGCCAAATATATTTGTTCAAATTAAAAAAACTGTCATCCTAGTATAATATATAACTGAGATAACAAGCTAATTTTTTATTAAAATTTAAATCACGGTAGGTCTATTGGTGAGGCATCATATGTATATTAGTATATACGTTATAACTCTGTTGTATTACATCGAGCACTTTTTAAAATTAAAACCAGCACATAATTATATTTATAAATTTACGTCTTTTAGTTGAGCACTGTTATATGTGTAATAAAGTATTTATACTCCGTATCCTAAGTGTTATCGGAATAAGGAACCAATTAACTTAGACTCCTTCACAAAAGATATCATGGTTCCTGACGAAAGATCTTACAACGTGGCCCTTTCGCACAAGTTCGAGAGCCTCATTAAAAGAGTGAGGCGGAAAGTCTTATTCTGTAAACAAAATAACGAGTATAACAACTTAAAAAGATGCCGAGATTTATGGATTAAAGTAAAAAACAAAAACACCATCACGCGACGAACAATTATTGGATTACGGGAAATATGTAATCTCGCTAATAGACAAAATTAAATAAAAAAAACTACCTACGATCTACATGAAAAAAAGTGCTAAAGGATGTTTCTATGTCTGTCTATATTTCTGAGAATAGGTATTATGTACAGTATTTACATTAGTCGGACTATTGTCCTGATCTTTGTCGCCATATTTGTCACAACGTTTCGGCTGTTGTACGCTCCGGCCTTATTCGGGTGGTTGGAATTAAACAGAACAATCTACCCCAGTGATCGAAATAAAGGGTTCAGTTCGAAATTCCCACCACCTGAAGAAGGCCGGAGCGTACAACGGCCGAAGCGTTGTGAAAAATATGGCGACAAAGATGAGGACAATAGTCCGACTAATGTAAATACTGATGTTTCTATGATAAAAACCCCGTTAAATAATTTGTCAAAGCAGATATGACGCGTACCCATTAAAACATTGATGCGGATATGTGCCATAAAGCTATTAACGAAGAAGTTAATATGTTTTATGAAAAGACATCCCACAACTGGGAAAATAACGTCAATAGTGAATCCAAGAAAATAGCCACTGAAATAAAAAATTCATGATAGTATCTATAAATAACGCAAACAGAAAGCATACATCAAAGTAAAAAACAAACAAAAAACAAAACACAAAGCAAATATGCTAAACAACCGATTACTCAACCGAATTAAAAATAAAATCGGTAAAATCAGCAAAAATATATTCATGAAAGAACGTGCAAATAAACGAAAGATGGCCTAGGAATTAACCAGTGGCATAAGACAGCAGAAGCCATAGAATGGTTTACTAATATAAAAAGTAACAATGAATATACATTCAACCAATTTTATCCGCCCATCACAGAGAATCTGCTAATCTGCTATAAATATAGCGAAAAAAAATACTGTCCTATTATTGATCGTGAAATAAATATTATAAAACAGATACGAAAATCTATATTATTCTACAATAGTACATCTACATCTGTGGACCAAATGAAGTAACTCAGACTTTAAAATTGCTATGAGAGCATCAGATTCCGCAAAGATATGTGAATTAGTTGGAATCTTTTTATTGTTGTGATAAATATTTATTTCCGATATTAAGGACACAATCTGCATAAGTGGAATGCCAGTATTTATTAAAGAACAACGTCGGCCACTTCGTCCTAGAATCAGAGTTAATAAGTTAGGTCAACAGATTGTTAAAACTAAAATGGCGGACATCATCAACTGATGCTTCATTGGCGATCATCAATTAATCATCATACAAGTCTCATGATACAAGTCTCATGATACAAGTCTAAATGACCAGCAAGTAACTCTAGGATTTATTACGATAATATTTAGTAGGATTCATTGATTTCTTGGATTATTTGCCTGAAAACATTGTTGGAAGAAAAACTGACATGTTGGATATAAGTGTTTTATCCCTTATATATTTATCTTTATAGTAATGTGGGTGTAAATCTCCTCCGTAAAATACATCCACGAAATATTGGCCAATTGAGAAAGGAACTTATACATTTAAAAAAAATCATGAGCTAAATATTACCACAACCACCAATGCTAAATCAATCAACTTTCTCGATGTGACCTTGGACTTGAATGATGCTCATTAGAAAGCATTAACCAAAGGTCTATGTAACCACAGATATGCCAGTAAAGAATCAAAGCCACCACAATAAAATACTAGTTAATTTGCATAAACCAGTCCAAGAGAGATGATCTACCAACTCCAGCAATAAGGAAATACTTGATAATAATAAAATGAAATATATTGAAGCTTTAGAGCTAAACCACAATAAAATAACTTTAGGTTATTTAGAAAAAACAAAGAAGCTAAAAATAAGCAGAAACACCGTAAGCGTAACACTATGTCGTTCAGTCCCCCTTTTGCTTGTAATATTCCAATGAATATCATAAGAAATTTCCTAAATTTAATTCATAAGCACGTTAAGCATTTACCAACACTAATAAAGATTTTTAACATAAATGATGTAAAGATCATCAAGAACTGAGTTAATAACATTGATAAATTTATATCCCAACATAACAAAATTATATTAAATGAATATATTCCAACAAAGACAATGCTAATGTTTTTTTAAATAAATGCAGTTGCCGAAAAAAGATGATCTGTCCCTTAAAAGGTAAATGTATGACTGATAATATTATATATCAAGCTATCCGGTAACGATGTTAAATTTTATTTTGGTTCCACTGAAAATCTTTGAAAATCCCGTTACTACCATAATCGAATGACTTTAGGCAATATAAAAAAAAATTAAAAATAAAACAGAACTGCTCTCTCTAAAGAATAATGAAAATACACCGCTTATCACTTGGGATAATATAGCAAGAGCTAAATCTTACAACGGAAAAAAGAAATTGATGCAATTTAACACTTGTTGAAAAATTAGTTATCTGAAAACACTTAAATACCCTAGCTTATTGACCAAGAGAAATGAATTAATGGTTAAATGTAGACATAAAAATAAATATCTGCTTAAATACGCTGATCCAGATTAATTTGTAATGTAAATTATGGTTTTATTTTATTAAGATTGAAATTACATAACGGTCAGTCAATACTCAGCATCTGAAGATTGTATTGTGCATGAAACTCCAGGACGAGCCATCGGCGAGGAATAATATGTATATTTATTAATATATACTTAAGAGCTGCGTTGTATTACATCTTACACTGTTTTATTAATACCAGCACTATATGTGAAATATATTATAATTATATTCACACACACACACACACACACACACACACACACACACACACACACACACACACACACACACACATATATATATATATATATATATATATATATAAGGCAGGATGTGTGTGTGTGTGTGTGTGTGTGTAACGAATGCACTGTCGCAATTTTCGACGGATTTGCACCAGAATTTACATGCACATGCTCCAAGTTACGAAAAGGCCAAGACCAACTTTGCATTTCCCAACTCCCATCGATTGTGGAAATAATCGATTTTTTTTCATGCATCTACGGCAGTGTTCATGTAGGTTGCGGCCATTTTCTACTGGCCAGAGTGAGCAAGAATATTCTATTGGCCAGCTTGAGAGTCAACAGCTCACTGACACGAATGTTAACTAGCATGCTAGCATGCAAAAAAAATCGATAGCTGCATTGGTCACAAGTGGGAAAAATTTTAAACTGCATGGCACTTTTACTCCAGTTGGCTCATTCGCTTGCTTAAACTCAACGTTGATTCTGATTCCACAGAACTGGGTTGGGTGTGAAAAAGTATTTGTTGTTAACATTCTTTTTTTCATTCGGTTTTTCCATTTAAGTGTCCTTTTTTAAAGCTGATCGTTTTGTGTTCATTTTGTTTAGTTCTTTTTACGTAACAGATTTTATGTTTAGTATAGAGCTTAGAAAAAATTCGCAGTGTGAGATAGGCAAGAAGTAAGGCATGTAGCAACATCAGCACGGTAAAGGGCACTCCTTTGAAGGCAAGGAAGGGCAAAAATATGTTAATTCAAGTGATAGCGATTGCTGTATGAATCGTACGATGTTTGAATCAAGCACGAGCAACGCCGGGCCATGCTGCTAGTTACTCAATAATTAACTTATGAATTAAGATTCATCATAAAATACAAATAGGAAAACCGTGGCATTTTCACGGGTTAAAACTAGTTTATTATTATTATATTAATGCAGTAAGGACAAGAATGGTTACATTCGTTTATATAGTCAAGAATTCGCCCGTTTTACCCTTGGTCTTTCTTGAGTTGTGCTTCTCAACGTAGGAGCTTAGGCCCATATGTGGGACTGACAGATTTTTAAAATGAGCCTGGAGTTGGCATTTGTTTAACTAAAAGAGAACAAAGTATTGGTGGAGAGAATCCAAAGCGAGGGATGGTTTGAATGGCTGAAAGTAAAATCCTCCCCTTCCTAGCATGGTTTTCATTTCTTACTTGGTTTTCCCGCCCTTTGATTGTTTGAGGCGGGATTTTCTACAGCAAATGATGTATACACAAAGAAACGTAATTTACTGCAGAATGAAAAGAGAGGAGATATACGCCTGAAGATCTTAAAATTGTAAGGATTGTTAAAGCATCCTTCCAGGGGTCTGTTGTTATTCTTTTACATTATATTCTAATAGATTTGGATTTCAGTCGATTGTGGATAAAATGTCTGTTTGGAAATAGAAATTATCCAAAATCTCTTTGATACATATTTATAATTTTAGCCACTTGATAATCACATTTTTTCTGGTAAATTTATATATGTTTATAAAATCTGAGATATTTACGAGGTGTAAATATATAGTAGACCAATAGAATATATACGATGATAGTTTTAGGGCCAAAATCTATTACAGAAATATTAAAGAAGTGATTAATGATTATTTAATTAATATACTTAAGATATAGTTTCAAGAAAGCAATTTGAGTCCTGGTAAATTTGGTGATGTCTATATTAATATAATTAATTTTGTAAATAATCTAATATATTAAATAAATTGTTACTTGTCTGAATAACATAGTCAGTATAAATATTTCTCAAATGGGGGTGCGTTTTTAAGACTTTCACTTGAGTTGTTTTCTGTGTTTGAAAAATCATAGATTGAACGCAACAATTCTGATCTTTGATGATATTGACAATAATTTATATTTGTTCCATTGGCTCAATTAAGTACCCTTCGCAGAAAGATTTTATCCTCAGTAAGGAAAAATTGTAATAAGATAATTAAAAGTGACATTTTTATTTTTATTGTTCTGGCAAATGCAATTGTGTTGAAAGTGACCGCTTTGTTGCATGTAGGTCAGATAACTATAAATCTCTTATTACTTAAACTTGATTGGATAATTACATTTCGTGAATACAGAGATTAGCAAAGCGTGAACTACAAGAGTTACTAGAGAAGAAACTGAAGGAAAATGAGATGAAAGGATTATACATTAATTGGTAGACAAAATGCCTGGTTGTAAGCGAAAAGAACGCCCCCAACTTGTAAGTTACAAATTGGAGATGACAAAATCGAATAAGTGCAATAATTGAAATACCTGCGAAGAACGACACTGAAACCCAAAGGTATATTAGCATAGCGTAAGATGACTTCCAAATGCTAAGCAAAGCATTAAGAAAAAGGAAGAAATCTCGGTAGAAACGAAGAAAAGAGTACTGAACTTGTTTAAAATTCATATCCTCCCAAGCAAGGCGGGAATGCCACCAGTACTCAGGGTTTTACAGGGGGTGAAAATAAGAGAAAAAACTCGGTATAGGGAGAATTGAGTAAATACTAAAAGTTAAATGGGGTTCAAAATTACAGAAGATAGCGATTGACGTATCATTTAATTATTTGAAGTTTGTCGTTATCATGGAAGCAAGTAAAATGAAATGAATCCCACAGGGTTAAGTGCGAGAAAAGAAACTGTTGGAGTAGGTGTGACACTGTTATGTGATATCAGACATCCTTTATGTCACTGAAGAGCAAACGATCGCCTCACAGATGAAAAAGAGACATGGAGCAAAATAAATGTGGTTCTACAGAAGTATGATGAGCATGCCATGACCGAATATGGAAACAAACAGTATACATATTTAGCATCAGGAAGAGACAGTTAATCTAGTGGACATAATGAAGAAAGATGGCTTGGAAAATTTGATACTAACAGGACAGATTGAAGGCAAAGGTGACATAGGAAAAAACACATAACCTTCCTAGTGAGCTTTAGTAAATGGGTGTCGGAACAAGGTTTAGGAGAGATGAGAAGACAATATTTATTAAGGCTTACAAAAGACAGGAAAATGTGGAGAGCTGTGGTCGCCAACATCCTAAATAAGATTAACTGGTAAGATTAATTACACGTTTTCCTGGTTGGGCAATTACTTGAAAGTATTTAACATTTTGTTTAACCCCTTTTTGTAAAGTATTGCGACATGCTAATGGCGATACATTTTATTAAAATATCTGAGATAGAACACAAAAAATATTGAATTCCTACATGTACACAAAGCATTAGTAACATAATCACAAATCTGTATTCCGATATCGTTTTGGAATGTGTTATATTACTTTGAACATCAGCATGAACTTATTGCTACAAAAATCACAAATGTTTCAACACATTAGAAAGAAACGTGTCATTTCTTGGTACGGATCCTAAATTGTTTTTTCCATTTTTAAAAAAACTGTACATGTTTCTTCCAAGTTCGTTATATAACGAGAGTTGTCTGAGAATGACACATTGATGTGGAATCGGTCTGAGGAAATTTGAACTATTTCAATGTTTATTTCACCAAATCAATAATTTTTCTAAACACGATATTGCAAAGACATTATGGAAATTACTTCCACATATTAAGGTATTAATTTCATATATATTCTAAGAAAGATCAATAAAGTCCATTGGCTGCGTGTCAAAACAGTGGAAACATTATATTTAAAAATGATTAGATGATTTGGAGATTTCTAATCTTGAGATTTTTGTTCGTGGTAAGTGGAAAGAAATCAATTATTTCGCCATATTGTGGATTATATTCCTATACGTATGTACACGTTTTGGACAAAATTTCAATTTTACAAATCATTTTTTGAAATTCTATATCGATTTTTGAGACTATGAAATGCTGGGAACTTTGTAGCTTTATTGTGGCGATGATTGTTGCATAATTTTAATTTTAATTGTTATTGTTTGAGTTTACGTATAAATTAATCATTTCCAGTGATCAATGTTCAAGATAAATAGGCTTTCCACAAGTGATGCATTATAAGCCTCGTATCGCTGTTCCAAATGTAAGCTGGGTTTGGTATATATCGACATTTTATGTTTGTCACTTAGAGCATTTAGAAATAGTTTATGAATCTTACAAGCCATATAATATGTGTGAGCCAGTTTTCTTCAATCATGACAAATGATTGCTCTATTAATTAACATATTTTCAGTATAACGGTTTTTGTTTAAGATGAATTCAATGAAATAGAGAATTCTAAGATCAACATGAAATAGACGTCCATAATGTTTGAAAATTCTGAGACAAGTTTCTTTAAAGAAAATAATTATTTTCTTTATTATCTGTAATAAATTGACATGGCTTCTTAGGAAAGATAGTTCAGGGGTTCCCCATGACTTTCACCAGATTTCAAATCAGAACAGTCGAAATGTCAAACAAGGCCTAGTCTACACAGCTGTTTAACCAATTGCTGGGAAGTGAAGGGAGACACATTCCTGCTTTTCTGAAGGTCATCTGTGCGAAATTGAATGCATCAAACTACGACAAAATTTGACTGCAATTCGTCGATTCCGCATCTGTCATTACCCTATCCACATATCAAATGCAATCATGCTTCCCATAATTACGCCATTGCTAAAATATGCGACATCATTCGATTTCCAAATTAATTACTGGACACATTTTGTGCATTTATTTATTCTATTAGATTTATCATTTCAAAATCATCCATTTACACGAATGACGTATTAATCTGTTAATATCCAGGAAAATTATATAGACCAGAAAATAATGTCTTTCTCATTTAGAAATTATTTTAAGATATGAAAAGCATGAAATATAACTAAACGCTTACTTACCATCGTTTGTTCATTGATTGAATCAAAGCTGTTTATATAAAGTTGGACGTTGACAAGGGTGACTTTCTCTGTAAGCAAAGAAAACAAATTAGTAAATACTAATACAATCTTTTTTTTCAGTGTTCACTATGCAGGCACAATATTTTTAGTCCGATATCAGGCATGTTTTTAATCCGACCAATTGTGTTTTTAAATTATATTCATTCTTTGTTTTACTATCAATCCATGACACAATAACAAGTCCTCTACTATGAAATTACTTGAAGCTAACTAATGTTTAATAAAAAAAAACAACTTTTATTAATATTTATAATTTGTTTTGGCATCAATCCATTCTTCTCTGAAAAATACTGTAGTTGGGTCTTCTTTTAGTTTGTATTCTAATGAAATTTCTTCCTTTAAAAAAAATTAACAAATTAAGTAAATAATAAACAAATTAACAAACTACGAATAAGCACAAAAGTACATGGAAATGTAATAATAATCACTAGAAAACACACTAAGTAGTCAATAACACATAATGAACAAACAACACTATAAAACCGGCATTGGGATCCACAAATATTTCTACTGAATACTCTTTAGAAAAATTTGAAACATAGCCTTTACCGCCCATCCAATAACTGTTCGAATAAGACAATACCCACAATGCACCATTAATCAGCATATATAATTATATATGATTATATATATATATATATATATATAATTAGTCAAGCCAAAAACACAGCATGAAGAATGCATTCAAGAATGAAAAGGACTGTCACCAAGTGGTCTTGACATCACTCTCTGCATTAATATATAGGAAAACGATATATAACTTTAATATATCAGAACAATTATAGGAAAATCTATGACAAAATGAAAAGAAAAAAGATTTTCGCGATGCGTTTCGTCCTACAGGCCTTATCGGAATAAATTGATGTTTACATTGACATGATTACACATGCGTATGAAGATGAGGGTACGATGTAAATTTAAACTTAATTTGTTTTACAATTTAAAAAAAATATTTTAAAATTCACCTTCCCCTCTATTTCATGCACATGTATAATCACATCTGCGTAAATATCAATTTAGTCAGATGACGTCCTAAGGAACAAAACGCGTCACACGAAAAATGTTTTCCATTATGTCTCAGATTTTCTGATATGTATATATATGCGTGTTGGTGTGTGTGTTGGCATATTTGTGTATTGACTTATTTTGATCAAACATGTAATGCATGTTGTTGTATCTCAAAAGTAAACTTACAGAAATTTTCAAAGACGTCACAGACAGCGAGAAGTAACTGCCCACAATTTATGCGGTATTACCACTTATAAAAAAAGAACGCACCTCCTTTGGTGGACTAAAACGTCATTTGAACCTTCAGGAAATGATTAATAAAACAACAACTTCAAAAACTGACAAAAGATTTCATAGTTGAGCATGGATCATGTGATGCCATTGATCAGAAATGTGACTCGACCAACAAGTATTGAAATAAGCAGAATAACTATTCTTCAATCAACCAAAAACCGTGTTCATGGTATTATCATGGAAAACATCTCACAATTATTTCTTCTTGCAAGTAATATCTGAACAGAGTAGTCAGGCCTGTAACAAAATTCCATTAACGGAAAAATACAAATAAGATCCTACAATAGAAAATGACAAGATCCTCAAATAGAGAATGATATGATCCTCGAATAGACAATGATAAGATCCTCAAATAACAAATGAAAGGATCCACAAATAGAAAATGATAAAACCCTTAAATAGAAAATGTTAATTACTCAAATGGAAAATGATAAGATCCTCTAATAGAAAATGAGAAAACACTCAAATGATAAGATCCTCAAATAGAAAATGATAATTCCTCAAATAGAAAATGATAATTCCTCAAATGGAAAATGATAAAACACTTAAATAGAAAATGATAAGATCCTCAAATAGAAATTGATAACACCCTACATGATAAGATATTCAAAATGATCATTTCTCAAATAGAAAATGATATGATCCTCAAATAGAAAATGATATAATTCTCGAATAGAAAATTATAAGATCCTCAAATAGAAAGTGATATGATCCTCAGAGTGAAATTGATCAGATCCACAAATAGAAAATTATATGATCCTCGAAGAGAAAATGATAAGATATTCAAATCGAAAATGATATAATCCCCGAAACCAAAATGATAAGATCCTCAAATAGAAATTGATAGATCCTCAAATAGAAAATAAAATCCTTAAATAGAAAAAGATATGATCCTGAAAGAGAAACTAAGATCCTCAAATAGAAAATGATATGATCCTTGAAGAGAAAATGGTAAGATCCTGAAATAGAAAATGATAAGATACTCAAATCGAAAATATGATCCTCGAATTGAAAATTAGAATAAAATAAGATCATAAAATTGAAAAGGATAAGATCTTAAAATAGAAATGGATAGATCCTTAAATAGAAAATGATAAGATCCTCAAATAGAAAATAATAAGATCCTCAAATAGAATCTAAGATCCTCAAATAGAAAGTGATAAGATCCTCAATTAGAGAAAGATAAGTTCCTTAAATAGGAAATGTTAAGATCCTCAAATAGAAAATGATAATTTCTCAAATAGAAAATGATAATTCCTTAAATAGAAAATGATAAAAAACTCAAATAGAAAATGATATGATCCTCGAATAAGAATTGATTAGGTCCACATATAGAAAATGATATGATCCTCGAAGATAAAATTATAACATCCTCAAATAGAAAAGGATAAGATCCTCAAATAGAATATGATATTATACTCAAATAGAAAATTATATGAAACTCAAATAGAATATGATAAGATCACCAAACAGAAAATGATAAGATCATCGAAGAGAAAATTATAAGATCCTCAAATAGAAAATGACATGATCGTCAAATAGAAAGTGATATGATCCTCAAAGTGAAAATGATAAGATCCTGAAATAGAAAAAAGATATGATCCTCAAATAGAAAATGATATTGTCCTCAAATAGAAAATGATATGATCCTCGAAGAGAAAATGATAAGTTCCTCAAATATAAAATTATATGATCCTCAAATAGAAAATGATATGGTCCTCAATGTGGAAATGTTAAGTTCCTCAAATAGAAAATGAAATGACCCTCAAATAGAAAATGATAAAATAGCATGTGAACGCTAATCAAAAGAACTTGTACCAGACCAGTTATTATATTATATAATTTGGGATGGTTTTGCTCTTACAGACAATTGTCTTCGATTACTTTATCTCTAAGGACCAACGTCTTCGAGTAATTCGGAAATTCAGGTATTGATCTACCCGTGATTATCCAGCTATGTGATTCAAACGGAAGTTAGCAATAAAAAAGAATCTTTCAGCCAGCCTAGATCATCTATCAACATGATTCGCAAAAAAAATTTTTCTCTTTCAGTAAAAGAGTGAATGAGAGAAAAAAATAAAGGTAAATGTGTATCTTATTAGAAATTTCCTGAATAAGATACACAGTTGTAAATAAAACTAGACCTCGTACGATCACATTTAATTTGCACACACTGCCTTGCGGCAAATATTTTAAAATTAAAACAACTTTCAGTAATTTATCGATTATAATTACTGACCTTTACAGAAACAGGACTTGAATTAAAATCCTTTTTAACTCAAAATAACATAATTCTTTATTTATTTTCCTAACAACTGAAATAGCTCGATTTTTTTTCAAATGATTCTCTTATCGGAATGCAATTAACACCAGGATGGCCAGCTTCTTTGATATATATATGAAATTTTGCCGTTTTCGAAACCTTATGATTGTTTTTTAATATTTCGCATGAAAAATAATCATATATGGTTAATGGAATTACTCATATGTTGGCAAAACATAGTTTATTAAAGAATATTACTATTACACAACATTAGACATCATTTTGAAGTAGGCTATAACATTCTTTCTACAATCCTGTAGGACCAACTATTTAGCAATATCTGAGATTCCACAATCTTTACATGTTACTAACAGTACCCTAGTTTCATCCTTTGCACATTTGGCGTGTTATGATATTATTTCAATGCATTTACCCTATAAATAGCCTAGGTGTCAAAAACGATACCTCGGACATTCAAGGTAAAACCTCAAATATCAGCTATTCCACTGAATATTTTCTAAAGAATTAAGTCTGTTAAGCATCTTTGCTAAAATTCAATAATTGTCCATAAGCCTCAGCATCGAACCAAAACTAGTTTTTCCAAAGTAATTTTTTGAATATTTGAAGGCGTCGAAAACGACACCTCGGCCATCCTAGTGTTAATAATGTAAATGTGTCTCTTCTTGAAAGAATTGCATGCTTTTTTTCACTGATAGAAGAACACTCGGCATTGATTCTAAAAAATAGTAATCTTATCGATGGGGATGAAACATCAGATTTATGTGGAAGCAGTTCTTGGTCAGAGAACATATTTAGCACACCTTGTATATAATATTTTATGCTCCACTTTGAAACCCTCTTTACAAATGAGATTTTGAAAAATCAATGGAGTGTTTTCATTGTTCTTAATTTCATTTTGCGATTAGATGGTTGTATACAAAATGTAAACATCGACTGTCTCTATAAATAAAGTTAGGTTTGATATGACAGTAATAACTATTAGCGTCGTTCATTTAAAAACAGACGATAAAATAAGCGAACTTCAATCCCAAAATGAGAATCTAAAGAGTTGATGACCGATGAAATGATAATAGCTTATATTTTCTGGATTCAACGTTTTGCAGATTATTTTCGTGGAAAACTTAAGTTAAAATTTATCACACGTCTTTCTTCTTCCATTTGTTAACAGAACGAACTAGCCACGCATTTTGTAAGTAAATCTCATAATCGAACAAATATAAATGAGAACCTCAACGAGAAAAATGGTAAAACCGCAAAAAACATTTAATATTCCAGAGAATTTGAATTATTCGGTGTCAATTATTGATTTAGCAAATACATCGCCCACTTTCTATATATTTAATACCAGAAGGGATAATTTCTGTGTATGGACTGATAAGTCGGTTAGATCTTTATTTTTCACAATTCTAATATTTGGGAAAAAAAGACGTTGGGTTTAGAATTGTTGCTTTTATTAATTAATTATTCTCCATCTGTGCTTTAGAAAGTATTTAGATTCAAAATGTTGTTGCCACATTTAGGCATGATACCAAATAAACGAAAATATGAAGTTAAAAGAAAGGATTTCACCAATATTCGAAATCTATAATATATTCCTTGAAAATATGAATTGAAAATTCTTGCAATCACTTTGATTCGAATAGAAAAAAATATTTGTTTGAATTTTTTTTCTTTTAATTTTTCTACTGAGTTTACCCCTCTTCCTTTCATGCGTAAAGTTTCTTCATTTCAGAAAAAAAAATAAAAAAAGAGGACAAATATGTGTACATATGAAGGGATTTTAATATCGTGCATGTTTTATTAGGATCCCTGCGAAGATGTGGTATTGTGGTACACACTGGATTAAATGGAGAACGATGGATTCTTGTTGTGATTGAGGAAACTTGTATAGTGAATGGGTCGTGAGTCGGATTAATTAGGTGTATGGCAGACAGTTTTGAACAACTTTTCCACGATTCCCCTTTGGTTTTGTGCTATAAATTAATGTAACCACATTAATTTAATAAATGCTTTGGTTCAAATTTGAAAATTGAACAACAATAACGATGACATTGCTACTCATGGCATCAGTCGATATCTGAAATATGATATTTGTTTCTGATTAAGAATCTTAATTATAACTTTAGATTAAAAGGTAGAATATCAACAGATATTTTATATTTGAAAGTGATAGTAGGATGATATTTTTTGTGTAATATCAGTTTTTAAGCATTTCACCCCACGCAAGGCGGGATGCCACTATTACGCAGGGGGTTACAGAGTGGAGCGAGAGTAAATAGGTGAGATGGAAGAAAGGATGAAGAGAAGGGCAGGAGATAGTTCAGGACATCTGGAGATGTCGATTGACATTACATTTGAATAGTTGAAGATTGTAGCTATAAGGGAAACAAGTAATAGGAAGGCAATTCCACAGACGGGAGGTGCGAAACATGAAGCCATTGGAAGAGAAGAGACGGCTACATTTAACCGTTTAAATAGTGATAGGGTTGGACCGTGATGCCAGCCTAGTAGCACACTTAAATTCATGCAGTCTGGGAACTAGCGAAAGTAACTAGTCGAAGCAGTTACTGTGAAAGTATTTGTAGAAAAGACAGAGGGAGGCGATGGCACGTCCGTGAGAGAGTGACTGTAGACGAGATGCCAGATCAGGACCTTAAGGCGAACAGCGGGGACACCACTCCATATATGGCAGCATTATTCCATGAAAGGGCGAATGGTTGATTTGTAGATTTGAAAGATGAACTCAGAAGAGAAAAATTTGGACGCGACACAGGAACCAACTTTCCTTGCGATGGATGAACCTATTGATTCAATGTAATTGTTCCATTTGATGTCAGCGGACAGTGTGAGACCAAGCAGTCGCAAAGAGGTGCTCTCGTGGAGTTGAGCATCAGACATTCTAATGATCGGCAAGGATGCTTTCCTGTGGTGAGTAATAGAGAGCAGTGTGGTTTTAGAGGCATTAAAGTTAACCAGCCAATTCCTCAAAAAAAAAAGCAAAAAACAACGACACATATTTTCTGCTTCTCAGAGAAAACAACTTCAAGGAGCATTACATTTACCTACTAATAGACCGATGACGTTTCGTACATAAACAATATGTATTTTAGATATCGGTGCGTTTCGAAACGAGGAAAAACTTACGTACTTAAATTACTGGAGATATAGTCACGTTTCCCCTTCGCACTAACCAATTTTTAAATAAAACCTGTTTCGTTGACGGGATAAGTTTTAAACATTTTTGTGAGTGCGTATTTCTTATGAACATAAGGAAAAACGACATTTATCAAAGGTAAAATATTACAAAATATTTTTGTTTGTTTTTGTTTTATGGCATATCAACCACAATGGGTTATTTAATGCCGACATTTTTTATTTTTTTTGCTAGAAATATTTTTTTTCTTCAAAATTGTATTGCTCATAATATTTTTTCTTCAGAAGTTTATTGCTGGTAATAATTTTTTTATGAAGTATTTCTGGCATTAAAACCTATTTTTAAACTTTCATAGTGTTTTGACATAAGTTTGTGGGTTAACTATTTGCCCATAGTTGGGATCCTAACATGTGCTACAACCTCAGGTCAGGGTGGACCTGGGAACACCAGCAATTAAGAGGTGGTTCCACGCTCCGCAAAACCTTCTGATCAGAGGCCTTGCTGTTGGACGTAGTTTATTGTCTTACCCAGGACGCGGATGTAGTTTATCGTCATGCCCAGGACGGAAAATATTTTTTGAAAATAAAACAGTCACAGATTTAGATATATAGTTAGCTATTTATATACTTTTTTCAGTCGACAACTTGACTATTATCAGTACTGAACATTATATGAACAAATTATCTTTATTTGACAATAGCAAGTTTTTTGGGGTCGTTTTTGTATTTCTTGAAGGAAGATAGAATCGATTTAGTAAACTGAAGTAACTTGCATTTGTTTGAAAATGTATTGTGTAGTTTGCTTTGATGTGTGAGAATATGAAAATAATGTTTAAGAAAAATTAACTTCTCAACATGGCGTTCTGATTATGATAAAATTATAATACCTTAATAACCCATTATTCTGTGTCTGGGTTTTAGCCATTGTCTAAGTTGTATTCAACGAGTGAATGAAGGCAAACCTGATTCCAAACATTTAAGCTCGTTAACGCAGATATGAGTGAGAAAGAAAGTCAATTTCAATTGGGATAATGACAGATATAAAACAAAACAATAAAGAAAAACCCAGTAAAATAAGATAACAGTACTGAAATCTTCAGCTGCATTTAAATCGATATTCATTTCGAATTTAAAAAAAATCTTTATTCTAGAGAATCAGGATATAACTTGACAGCCATACTTGTTTAAAAGGACAAAACATCAGGACCCAGTCTTACAGTGAATTTCGATGTTGAAATCAACATCTGTGGTCGAATTAATTTTTTCAAACAAAAAGATTCTTAAAGAAATGAATATAAGTTAGTAAGGAAGTAACGCAAATGGAACAAGAAAATACATTTCCATCCAGAAATCCGTCACGACAGCCAACCGAATATTAAACGATTCATAATATATTTTATTTAATATTGTAAACGGTGTTAAAACTATTTTAGAATATTCACCATGTCTATGCCTAATTACTCGCAATGTCTATGCTTAATCGATATTGATGGCTATTTAATCATAATAATCAAATCATTGCCACCGGCAGAACGTCAGTCATTAATATTGAATAATTCTTCTGTTGTTTGTACAATTTTTTTTTGTAACAAAAATCAGTACCAAGTCTAATACAATTTAAAAAGATAACGTTTCACTAATTATAAGAAAATATTTTCTCGTTCTTCCTGCTAGGTGAAATATACCTGAGAGTTAATTTTATTTTGAGTACAGAAGCCTAAAATATTAAAATTGTTAAAAAACTGTTTTAACTCTACGAAGTGATTTATTTCTGCATTTATGAAGACATTCAAAATTTAGAAATTATTTCCAAACATTACATTTCCCATTAGGAAGAGCTAAAGTTCTTCGTCTTCTTTTAGATTACTCTATTACTAGTTTCATTTGCTGTGCATCGTGAGATGCCAAATTTCTACACTCGACTTACATCGTGGCAATAAACCAAGAATTTGTCAATGCAAACCGATCTCCCTATTTCGCTACCAAGGGAAAATTAGCCATCCATATAATAAATTTTTGTTGTCATTTAGTCTAGAATACAAGGGTTGTGCTGGATCTTTTGTTGAGATTGATGTCTCCCAGTGATTCATAAAGTTCATCATGAGAGAATGGCCGTGGCACATTGCTTGAAAATAATGAGATCAATTCTTCATTACAGACTACATTTCCGAGTGTTTAAAAGAGCGAGACGGAACTGATGGATCATATTAGGTGCTGCAGTTATTATCATTAACTGAAGATCCATATCAAAAGATCGGTCTGTAATGTTATCTGTCTGGCATCTCGACATCAGTCACTTTTCAATCTCCGTAACGTGGATGCCCTTTGTCTTTTCTACAAATACTTTCATATCTGAATAACTCTCGTCGTTTGTACCATGACCACATTAACTTAACAGATAATTGGCGACTAGATCTCATCGTTTTACTGTTGATGTAGCCATATGTAACCTAATTTATATTCTAATAGTTTCGTTTCTCACACTTACTGCCTGTGGAACTCACTTCTGGTTTCATCCTTCCCTACCACCTACGATCTTGAAAAATTTAATTGGAATGTCAATCGCCATCTTCTTTTTCTGATACCAGTTCTTCTATTATACATTCTCTTCACTCTTATTTATAATCCTGTTTTACTCCTAGTGACCCATGTCTTCTTAGTGGTATTATTGCCTTGCTTGGGGTAAAATGATTTTAAAAAAGTGTAGGTTAACTAATTTCTTTCCGAAGTTTTTTGTTGTCTCTTGAAATTATACTAAAACAAATAACAATCATTTCTATAGCTCTAAGGTTCTCATCATACAATCGGAATCTCCATAGAAAGAGATTTCGTCGTAGCTTTTGCTTTCTTTGAGTCCAAACACAAATGGCACAGCAATGGAGGACCTTAAATTTTTGTACTGGTTTCGTTCAAAATGAAGGTAATATTCTTTTTCTTTTTTATTTGATGTTCTATCAATTCCTTTCACGCCAGATCTTTCACAAATAAAGCAAAGAACAATGCCGAATGTTAACAAAAACTCCAGCCGCTATACTATGATTATTAAAATCGCAACGATATTCTAATTAATCTTTATAAATCAATTTATAAAACTTTTTACAGTATATTTTATGTGACGTCAAAAATTATACTAGAAAATACAGACATGGCACTGTGCCAATTTCAATGTACTACACAAGCGTCTTTACGCTTGTAGAACTCTCCTGCAGCTTTTGCCCTTCCTGTCAACTTTGATATTCAAACATATAAATGTAATGTCGATCGTCATCTTCTGTGTCCTTGAAAAAACAGTTCTTTTATTGTCCTTTTCGTGTCTTTCACTCTGAGTAAACCCTTGTATCTTAGTGGCTTTATCGCCTTGTTTGAGTGAAATGATTGAAATATATGCTGTTTCTTTGTCGTATACTTCGTCATTGTGATTTATCCCAGTAATTTTCTAGCTTATTGATTGAATACCTGGTTTTAAATATTGATTTCCTTTTAGAGCGTAATGACGTCAAATATCAAATTTAACTCACATTCATCATGCAAATGTATGGGTGGAAAAAGGAAGAAAAATCAAAAAAAGAATATTACGTGAAGGAGAAAATGATCTTCCTTTTAAAATGAAGCATGGTAAATATGCAGAAATAATGTGAAACCGAATGTTTCGTTCTATACCTACGTTATTGGTGTAAAGAACTATTTCTTCTGCTTCTTTTTTTCCTTTTTCATTCTGTATTATTAGACGTGAAGATTAATAAATATCTGTATGGAAACTCATTACAATGGGTAGAAAGTTTAATAAATGACCTGAAATACATACCTGCAAAGGTGTTTTTAATATTGTCGTCTATTACAAATGTTTTTTGGAAATCATCGCTTTCTAATTAACCTGTTCAAATTCGTTTGTATGAGAAATCCTTGTTATAAGTGACACCCGCCTAGATGTCATATTAGTAGATTTTATACATATTTATTTTACATATTATTTATTCACACGGAAAACATCCGTTGAGAAAAAAAAATCAAAAACAGGAAATCAAGTGAAAGTTTCTTCTGTTCTCTACGATTCTTTTAAAGATTCTATGCACTTTCAATATGGACATTTTCTGGCAATCAATATTGAATAACTGTTTTATTCTTTGCATTATTGTTTGGTGTGGGTCGCTGTTTCAAATTGTCTTCTATCGTGTCTTCTAGAACAGTCTCGATATGCAACAATACTCCATTCTAGGTCACTTGTATAGATAGAACATGAAAGCTGGAGTTAGGTATTTTGTAGAGTGATTCAAGGAACCAACCATTCTTCCAGCATCTTTTGCGATAGCACCGAATATATGCGTTCCATTTGAAGTTGGAAGTGAGCTTCCAATTCAGTAGGCGTTCAACAAATGGAGCCTATTTAAGGGTATAGCAATTCATCAGGATTAGTGTAGGCTTACAGTTTGCTCTTTGGCATGCCTTCAAGAAGTGAAGAAACTGGAAGTTTACACATATTTTGAAGACACAATCCTGCACTCTTGCTATAGTCTATGCGACCAGAAGATGCAAATATAATCTATCATGCGCTTAATAGTTCTTATAATTCTTCTACTTGCCGCGTCCCTTCAAAAGGTTCGTGATCATGGCTCTCCACAAATTCCTGCCCTTTTCGCTCTTAATATTTTTATTATGGCTCCTAAACCTTGTCCCGTCGTACATTTATGCAAACTCGCTAGGAAAGTTATGCGTTGTTTTCCTCTGTCCATCTTGCCTCAATCTGTCCTGTGAGTATCAAATTTTCAAAGCTCTCTTTCCTCACTATGTGCCCTAGAAGTTTCAACACCCTTTTCCTGATGTTAAGTATAAGTGTCCTTTTTGTTTCCATATTCGTCCCATGGTATTCTCAGAAACTTTCTGTAGAACATTTCTATTGTTTCAAGTCTTTTTTCATCTTTGAGGAGATTGTTAATTTCCGTATATAAATAAGCTTTTTGTGAATTCAATCTCATTCGAAATTATTCATTATACTAAGTTTACTAAAAGTGAATAGAATAAAGAAATATCCTTAAAGTATTGGTTAAAGAAAATGCATTTTTAGACATAAATAAGAAATTATTTTTTATTGCATTTTTCTGATCTTTCTTTTTTATTATTTGTACTTTATCGCGGGCATTTTTTCGGACAAGGGGTAGATTTACAGTATCTCTATTTTGTCCTTTGATCTGACAGGGTAACTAGTCTAAATAAAACGTTATTTTTCATCTGTTTTATGTACAAGGCAAGTAAAACTTTTAGAAAATCCAATGACTTAAGTCAGAAACTTACTAATAAAATTCGGAACACATTTCTAGAATAAATTTAATGTTAAAGAAATTTGTTGATTACATTTTTCGTGTAAAATGGTGGATTGAGTACAAATATTTTAAAAATGCTGAAAATGTTTATTTACATACGGAAATGAATTTTATTTTCATTTTGAATAGCTTTAGGCCATTATCTTTCAAATAGAACCGAAATTTAAATTTAAAGAAATCATTGAAATTATTTAATTGGTTTTTCATTTTTATACCTATTATTTGCATTTGAGTAATAATGTGAATAATTTAATACTTTTAATGCAAGAGTAAATTTTCGAAAAAAAAAATGTAGTTCTTTTATGCAAATGAAAGAGTTTCGTCGTAATTCTGAATTTTTTCTTGGTGGTGAGAACAATTTATGCAGGAAAAATAAAACTAAGTTTTTTTTTCCAATAATAAGAATTAAAATAAAAACATAAACGTCATTACTGAATTAAGTATTGGTTATACTTGTATGCAATAATCTGTAAATAAATGCAGGAAAACAGAGACACGGGAAAACAAAAATACAACTGTACTGATGAATGTGATTTCAAATCACAACAAATTGACCGAACGGGAGATATGAGATTAGATCCATTCATATTAATCATCCGGACCTGATATTAGTCAGTCAAAGTGAGACATCAAAATTGTGCGTTTTGTGTACTTCTATAGCAGAAATAATGTAACAGTTAAAAAAAATGAAATAAAATTCTTTTAAAAAATCCATACTCGAAATTGGCACTAATGTTTATAATTTTTTATTCTTCAAACATTTATTTATTTAATAAAATAAATTCTTTTGACGAAGAGAAACTCGATAAATTTCAACATTGGACTGAAAAATTATCAAGAATTCTGACGTGTACTTCACTAATTTTCAGGTTTGTTCCCTTTGCAATAGAAATTCCTTGTGAATCGATCCTCCAGGAAGAAGCTGCCCTCTAAAATCAGATTCTAACACTGCTACGGTTACGTATTCGATATAATTCATTGTTAGGTGTTTAGTATATCGTAAGAACCGAATTCTTATAAAGGAACATTTAAGAAGTTCTTTTTTTTTAAGTCAGTGTTAAAAATGTACCCAAACAACGTAGATTGTATACAAAGATAGATTATACTGAATTAAGATCTTAAACAATTAAGCCAATGCAAATTAAATAAAATAAAATAATAGGGCTTTGTATTTAAATGATTAAAGCCATAAAACGTTGAGCTTGTTTTTACCACCCTTTTAAGAATTCCAAACACTGTTTTATTAATAAATTCGCATCGATTAACTGCCCGTGAATGGCATTGCCAAAATTTTATTTACATATACGATAGCACAATGATATTATAGATAGAGTAGGAAACAACGTTGCTGTTATTAACTTTTATACTATATCCCTCGACAATTGTAGCCATTATCTGTGTAGCGCAGCTGGTACATACTCAAGAACGCGGGTAAGTTGATTCGAATTCATTTCAGCTAATCTTGGTTCAGGGCTATATCGGAAGTCTGAGCGAAAACAAAATACTTTAGAAAAGCAAATATATTTTACGCAGGTAAAAATACTCCTTAGGTTACCTGCCATAGATATGTCCTTCCTACTCATTATTTACAGACATTTAGTTTCCGTTGACAAAGTCCGATGTTATATCTTGCGGGTTACATAACTCTAAATAGGGTTTTTGAAAAATCATTGGCAACTGACGCATAGAATTCAGTCATGAGATAATTATCTTGCGATCCTATCTAATTATTTTGAAGAATTGCACCATGTGTAATTTTGTTAGATTTCCAAGGCTATAGGACACGAGTTGTTTTTTCGATGCAGTGAAGTGTTTTGTGTAATTCATTGGCTGCAATTATGTGAAATGTCATGTTGCCAAATGGATTGTGTTTTTACTACAGAGGAATTCTCTAGGATTCCACGAGAACTTGTTGAGATAGAGGATGAGAGGAAGAAGGGATGAAGAAAGGAAGATCATTTTAAAATTAAAAGAAAGGTAAAGGATAAGCGAAATTTTAGGATCAAGAAACAAACAAGCAAACAAATAGATAGATAGATAGATAGATAGATAGATAGATAGAATGAAAGAAAGAAAGAAAGAAACTGGCTGAGATTGATAGAAAAAGGATAAGATAGATAGATAAATAGATAGATAGAATGAAAGAAAGAAAGAAAGAAACTGGCTGAGATTGATAGAAAAGGGATAAGATAGATAGATAAATAGATAGATAGAATGAAAGAAAGAAAGAAAGAAACTGGCTGAGATTGATAGAAAAGGGATAAGATAGATAGATAGATAGATAGATAGAATGAAAGAAAGAAAGAAAGAAAGAAACTGGCTGAGATTGATAGAAAAGGGATAAGATAGATAGATAAATAGATAGATAGAATGAAAGAAAGAAACTGGCTGAGATTGATAGAAAAGGGATAAGATAGATAGATAGATAGATAGATAGAAAGAAAGAAAGAAAGAAAGAAAGAAACTGGCTGAGATTGATAGAAAAGGGATAAGATAGATAGATAGATAGATAGAAGGAAACTGGCTGAGATGGATAGAAAAGGGATGAGATAGAAAGATAGATAGATAGAAAGAAAGAAAGAAAGAAACAAGCTGAGATGGATGGAAAAGGGCTGAGATAGATAGATATAAAGAAAGAAACTGACTGAGATGGATAGAAAAGGGATGAGATAGATGGATAGAAAGAAAGTGAGAAAAAAAACTGGCTGAGATTGATAGAAAAGGGATGAGATAGATAGATAGATAGATAGATAGATAGAAAGAAAGAAACTGGCTGAGATGGATGGAAAAGGGATGAGATAGATAGATAGATAGATAGATAGATAGAAAGAAAGAAAGAAAGAAAGAAAGAAACTGGCTGAGATTGATAGAAAAGGGATAAGATAGATAGATAGATAGATAGAAGGAAACTGGCTGAGATGGATAGAAAAGGGATGAGATAGAAAGATAGATAGATAGAAAGAAAGAAAGAAAGAAACAAGCTGAGATGGATGGAAAAGGGCTGAGATAGATAGATATAAAGAAAGAAACTGACTGAGATGGATAGAAAAGGGATGAGATAGATGGATAGAAAGAAAGTGAGAAAAAAAACTGGCTGAGATTGATAGAAAAGGGATGAGATAGATAGATAGATAGATAGATAGATAGAAAGAAAGAAACTGGCTGAGATGGATGGAAAAGGGATGAGATAGATAGATAGATAGATAGATAGATAGAAAGAAAGAAAGAAAGAAAGAAAGAAACTGGCTGAGATTGATAGAAAAGGGATGAGATAGATAGATAGATATAAACTGGATGAGATAGATATAAATGGGCTGAGATAGATAATCATGTTTCTGTGTATGTGAGATGTAAAAGTTTAAAAGAGACAAAATATTAAATATAGTTTTATTTCATTCATATCTAATTTTAAATATGATTGTTTCATAAATATTTGTAGTAATATTTCGGGGGATTTTGATATCTAACTGGTAATCTTTTTTTATTATAATTTCTGATTAAAAATAACACAGTTAATAAAAGAGTTGCCCCCCATATTTTTTTCAAAATGTCAGTTATCTCATTGAGATAGCTATCAGCAGTTTGACTGTAGTTCCCACTTTCTTATGCTCTGTCCCTGTCTTTCTAAATATATGGGATAAGAAAGAAATAAAATAAAAAAGAAATAAGGCTTGAAATGAAGGGGAAAGTTTAGGAGCAGAAAGAAAATAATATAGAAAGAAAGAAATAAACAAAGAAGGGAAATGAAAGAAAAGAAAAAAAAGATTAAAGTTGGAGAAAGGAAATAGTAAATTGAAATGTGTAATAATAAAAAAGAAAAAAAGAAAATTAAAAAGAAGATAACGTCGAAGGAAAATGCATGAGAAGAAAGTGAGAAATCTCAAAATGAGTGAATATAGAGTCAGAATAATTGCAAATTTCAGTAAAAACATTTTTTCTTTCCTTTATAATTTCTGTTTATCATTTCATATTTTCAAAATGAAGATTATTTCGATTAGACTAATTTGTTTCGCCTTCAAAAGCATCCACGTAAATATTTCCTTGCGTTGCACAAAGAACAAAGGCGAAAACTACAAGACTCAATTCTAATTTCGGAGCTGATTCCAAATAACAAAATATTTAGATTTCAAAGAAAGACAAAATGCTTGCAGCTAATCAAGCTGAAGCAAAATCTATATTGTAAGAATATTTTCATAGCTTTGATTAAAAAAAAAAGATTTGCTTAAAAAAAGAAAATTTTTATAACGGAAAATCACTTTCATCCAAAATGTGAAATTCAATGTAAAGACATTTACAACTGAAGAGAATGAACGACAAATGTTGCTGGGAATATTTTAGCAGACTGCATCCTCCACTATACGTCTTTCTAACAGACTCTCTCTCTTTCTCTCTCCCTCTCTCACTCCCTCTCTCTCTCTGTGTCTGCATGACTATCTATCTATCAATCTATTTATTCAACATACATATGCAACACACAATTTCGCCAAAAATATATTTGTATATAAGTTAATAACCTTGCTATATCTATCTATCTATCTATCTATCTATCTATCTATCTATCTATCTATATATATATATATATATATATATATATATATATATATATATATATATATATAGTTAAACCTAGAGATCCGGACAAACCTACCAAGGTTTCACCTAAGCGGATTGTCAGGGAAGGCTGGCTAAAGAGGTAAAAATAAAGGAACACGTGTTTCAAAAACGATATTACAATCATACAAGTAGCTTCAACAATGAAAAAACCAAACATAGTACTACACTATCTAGCTATGTATGGAAAATTAGACAGGAAAATAACAAAGAGCCAATCCTGAAATTGGAAATATTAAAAAGATGTTCTAAATATAAAGCAGGTCAAAAATTCTGTAAACTACGTATAGAGGAAACATTAGCCATAGCTTTATATAAGGAACCTGATGATTTCTTAAATTCTAAAACGGAAATTCTAAGCAAATGCAGGCATAGAAAATCTTGGTTATTCGATTAGGCCTCGTCTTCCCGGAATAAATAGTTGTTTAACCCCTGTTATCCGAGTTTGTCTCTAAATCACCCCATCCCTATTTCTCAAATAAATGTTCTTCCCCAACCCTCCCCGTTGTTGTTGTTTTTTTTTGTCTTTGGTCAGGCGGTTAGTTCTTTGGTTTATTGACTATAAGTATACCGTTCCTTTTTTATCTCTTTAGACAGCCTTACCTGGCAATCCGCTTAGGTGAAACCTTGGCAGTTTGTCTGGCTCTCTAGGTCTAACTAGGTCTGCTTTACTTATTGTATTGAGCACTTTATTTAGTTAGTTGCGTATTCGTATCGTTTTTTTTTCTTTGGGCTTTGGACCTGCATGCTGAACGATTGTTTTCGACAGGCGTTCATGTTCTTGGCTCTTTCTTTTTTATACCTTTTTTTCTTTCGATATTGATTTGATCATTTGCAAATCAAGAAATCGAAGGTTTTCCTAAACGAGTGTAGTTACTTATATTTATAAGATTACTACTACTGCTAATAATATATATATATATATATATATATATATATATATATATATATATATATGTGTGTGTGTGTGTATATATATATGTAAGAATATTTGGACAGCAGCCTTTCTTTCATACATGTTTCGACAAGGAAGATTTAATTAATTATTTTTCGTTTTTCAGGGGTTAAAGAAAATAAAAATTGTCCATAGTTATTATTATTCCGAGCGCTTTCGGCTAGTCCTCTAGCCATTGTCAAGGATGTTGTTTTGGTATAGTGAATTTCGTTTCTAATCCTCTACATAGTAGTTCAGGTGTGTGGTGTTCTTGCGGAGGAGTGTATGCCGTTTTCGGCACTCACGTGTAATGCGCGACTGGTTAACCTGGCCATCACTTCTATTTTGATAAAATCTTTAACAAGCAGTCTCCACGGCTAAACGGTGTAGGATTGATAACAGTGGCATATTATTTAATAATTAATCATTCTCTAATAACAAAATGTCTATGACTACGTGATTTGAAAAGAGATTTAGTTGTCGACTAGAATTTTCCTTTGAAATTCTTGTAAATTATGAGTTAATAAATGATTATTAATCGCACTTTTTTTCGCGAGATGACATGTATGGCGTCTCTTTAAGTGGTAGTATTGTGTCCGATATAGGTAATTGATTTTTGACAAGTAACAGAGTCTTGTACTGGGTATTGAAATTGATACACTATATTGTTCGTCTTGGTGGCTTTGTTATACGGTTGACTGGTAAATCTGTTAGATTTTAGATCTTAACGTCGATATATGGGATCTTCTTATGTACAATGTGTTCATTCATTCATATATATATATATATATATATATATATATATATATATATATATATATATATATATATATGTATATTGTGTATTTAGTCAGCAATTCCTCATTTATACATGTTTAATTAAAGACGACTGACAGAGTGCAAATAACATTTTTATTTAATTTTTCTTGTATTCGAACAAGAGCTTTTCTGGACACAGGGAGTGTTGAAACCGTACATATATTCTGCATTTCCGAGCGCTTTCGGATATACTTTTAG
>OZ038476.1:150351079-150448579 GCA_964036315.1 Acanthosepion esculentum | reverse complement strand
ATGTTAATCAATTAATCTGGTTCTGGGAGACATATTTTGGCCTTCATAAACGAAAATAACTGCTCACATATATATGTAGAACAAAACATCACTATGAACTTTGTGGCAAACTTTCTGATGAAATATGAAAAACAAAATCCGGATACCCACTACTTCTAGGTACTATCAACAAAAATTCTCGATATACAACGGCTATAAAAACCTTTACATGTAAAAGGCCGCATGCAGCCCGGGGACAGCCAGTTCCACACACCCGATGTACACATTACATTATACAATCATTATTCCATTGCTTACTGACGTGAAATTTATGTTTTATTTAATTCTTTATAGGATATTAGCAGCATGACCCGGCGTTGCTCGTGCTTGTTTAAAAAATCGTACGACTCATACAGCAATCGCTATCACTTGACTTAAAATATTTTTGCACTTCCTTCCTTTTAAAGGAGTGCCCTTTGCCGTGCTGATGTTGCTACATGCCTTACTTCTTGCCTATCTCACACTGCGAGTTTTTTCTAAGCTCTATACTAAACATTAAATCTGTTACGAAAAAAGAACTGAACAAAATGAACACAAAACGATCAGCTTTAAAAAAGGACTCGTAACTGGAAAAACCGAATGAAAAAAGAATGTTAACAACAAATAATTTTTCACACCCAACCCAGTTCTGCGGAATCAGAATCAACGTTGAGTTTAAGCAAGCGAATGAGCCAATTGGAGTAAAGTGCCATGCAGATTTAACTTTTTCCCACTTGTGACGAATTCAGCTATCGATTTTTTTGCATGCTAGCATGCTAGTTAATATTCGTGTCAGTCAGCTATTGGTTCTCCCGCTGTCCAATATAATCTTCCTGCCTATTCATGGCAGCCAGATATAGGCTCTCACTCTGGCCAGTAGAAAATGGCCGCAAACTACATGAAAACTGCCGTAGAAGCATGAAAAAATCGATTATTTTCACTATCGATGGGAGTTGGGAAATGCAAAGTCAGTCGTGACCTTTTTACTAACTTGGAGCATGTGCATGTAAATTTTGGTGCAAATCCGTCGAAAATTGCAGCCGTGCATTTGTTACACACACACACACACACACACACACACACACACACACACACGCACACACACACACACACACACACACACACACACGCATCATGCCTTTTATAGATAGAGATCTTTAATTTATTGAACTTTATTTTATGTTCTATATTCTTTAAAGCCGTGAGTTATCATAGCTTTGAACAGCTTCTTGTCTTTTCTTGTTATACGCAGATCTTGCCTTTTTATAACTTCTCGGTCAGTTGTGCGACTTGTTTTGTCATTCATTTATTCAGGCTCGTTATGTAGCATGCTCGCTAGTTTCCAATGCTTCCCTTAATTTCAATTTTTTTTCATTGGTCATTATACACCACCAGTTTTTAAGTGGTCTCCTCACGAATATCTTTTTATATACTAGTATTCAGCCAGAAAAAAGGGCCCATAGTTACTCACAGTAAAACTTTACTGAATGAGATTGATGGAAATTGCACAAGGTGGAAAATGGCGAAGAGTTGTATATTGTGAGGCTAGGTAAGATATATATTGACTGGAATTCTACGTTGTTTCTCATAGACTATGTCCTACGTATTTTTAGTATACTGAGTGTAACAGCAAAATTCTTCAAACCGTGTAACAGCCAAATTATCCAGCCCCAAAAATGTTTAATATCTAAAAAACACTAAAATAATTAAGTCTTTTTTAATAGGTTATCAGATAAAACGTTTCACACTATTTTTTTTAATGATCAATAAACAATCCTTTGAGTTTTTCAGCTAAAAAGAGAGAAATTCAAAAGTTTTTGGTATAGCCCAACTGTCTTTCCAACTGAGCAATGGTGAAACGAAAAGGATAATTCAGGCCTTCAGTAATTGTATCAACATTCATACCCTGGCTATCATCTTCAAAGATCATTGAAGAACTATCAAGCGAAGGGTGAATAAGTTTAAAAAATAGGGAACAATAGAGAGGAAAACCGAATCAGGAGTACATAACAGCAAGAGTGAGCATCATTTCAACTTTGAGCTACAGAGATAAATTAGAAAAGATCCAACTCAAACTATACGACGTTTGGCACGTGAGAGAGAAGTTTCAGCTATGACAGTCCAAAAAGCAGTGAAAAAATGGCTTGACAATGAAATTGTACGTGAAACGTGTGATGCACGTCTTTACTCCTTGACAGAAAGTTAGAAGGTTACAGACGGTGAAGATCATCTTAAATAAGTTGTAAAATGATCCTGCAATAAATTGTATATATTTGAACTTTATTTCAATACTTCATGGGTTTCCGATCCTTAGCTATGATTAATTAACAATGAATATGCCATTTTCGTTTATGATCGACTTCATCACGATTCTACTGTTAAGCTTAGAGAGTAATCATACATTCTTATTGCTCTAAGTAGAGTCCAATAGTGTTAAAAAAAACTCAGAGAATTCCAGTAACATATCTTTAATCATTTCTAAGGTATAACGCTTCAAAACTTAATCTAACATTTGGACAATTTTGTTGTTACACGATTTAGACACTTTTGCTGTTACGCCCGGTATATGTGCAAGATGCCACAACAGTACTACTTTATCTGTAAGGAAATTGTTCACCGTTCATTGTCATATAGTAGGAATGATATTATATTGAAATACGAAACTCGTTTCTTGGTTTCTAATGATGTGTCTTGTTCCTTTAATCCATTGGGCAGTTTATGAATGCCATCTATCACAATTTTTATTCACTTCTCTTTTCTGTGCCACATTTTGACTTATCTGTTCACACACAAACAAGACTAGTTTAATTATGACTTTCCCTGTATGTAACTCTCAAATTTTGTTGAGCCTTTTGGCCTTACCACTCAAACATTATGCCTTTTTACCATCGCCCACACTCTGTCTTTTAAAATATTATTGTTATTAGTTAATATATTGTTTTTATCAGTGACTTCATTGTTTCTATATAATGTTATATCTGTATTCATTGTTAAGATCTAGAAGAAAATATCTTTAAGATCATCATTCTTATTTTATAGCGAATTTTAATTATAAGCTCTAAAATTGCTATTTGGCGTAGAACTTCATCGACAAGCGTAATAGTCGATGAATGATAAAATAAACAGTGAATGTATTTAATTTCCAACAGTAAAATAAATTCAAGCAAATATAATTTTAAAATTCTGAATCACATTAGGAATATAGGATTATAAGCGGAATCCAGATTTTATCAGGTACATCAATAAGTCACAGCTTAATGAAGATAACATCTATTGTATGTAATAAAAATATTTTCAGTTTGATCTCGCTATCAATGCACATAATTAATTAATGTGTCATAAATGATAAACGCTTAGGCGATCACGTATCTTTTGATACATGGCTGACGAGGCAGATTTTTTCCCGCAGTGGTTTGCCATTTCTTTCTGCGGTAGACAGGTTGACATCCATGGGTATTGAACCCAGTTTGTCCTGCTATTTTCCCATAGCTGAGGGGGAGAACAATAAGATTCATACCTTTCCGAAGGGTATTAGTACGTAAGTGAATGTAATGGATTCGAATGGAATTGCACATAATAAAGATCTGAAAAAGAATTACGTAGATCAACAGTTATGAAGATATAATGTGATAATATTAAATTAATAAGTACGTGCTAGAATACAAACCTACTGATATATCTTAGTATTGCACTTTGCTTGCGTCTGAATCTATTTTTCCTGCTTAGACATATATCATATGTAAGGCGAGACCAAAGTTATATATGTAATTAGTAAATAAGAAGGAAACATTCACAAATATTTCATAACACTTTATTGATCAATATCGTTTGGGTCTTTGTAGAGAAGAGATATGATGTTTCAGGACCCCAGATTCCTCAGGATCAACAGCTAAAAGTATCACTGATCATGATGTCTGTCAGAGCAACCGAGAGATGTTTTTTTCTTACGAAATGGAATATTTCATGTAATTTGAATTTCACATCGACTTGTCTGTTAATATTTGAAAAGCGTTCCAAAAATCATGTATTTTGAACTGAAACACCATTTGAATCTACGAAACAGCCAATGATATTACACATGATATATAAATACTTCAGTCAAAGTTTCTGTTATATCTTTTGCCACATAATCAGACGAAACATTCAAACTTGATATTTGCTTATCTCAACTGCTCGCAGCAGTTTAAAATAAAAGTCAGACTTTCGAGACATTTTTTTGGATTTGAAAGATGTCCTTTTACCTAACTTTTGGTAAAAGTTAAATTTCGTATGGAAAGTAGACAAATTATTTCATTAAATTTCACTTTCCAACAATAATGACTTAATGGAAAATACTTTACCTTCAATGCAGCATTGTATAATCGACTCTCCTAAAAGTTTTTTCTGAAATGTTAATTTCTGTAAAAATAGTGCCAACATCCTCAGAAATAGATCTATGTGATAAAAACCAGACGCGTTTTAATGTTGTTATTTTTTTTCACTTGATGTCAAATGTCAATTATCTCTAAATCAGAAAGGATATTCTATATATTTCTCGCGTTCTACACTATTGTTGTTTGCATTAAAACGATTTTCATTCACTTAGATCGAAGTGAGTTCAATCACAACTGGATTCACTGTTTTGCTTAGCCCTGTCCCAGAATAACCCTACGTTTTCCTAACACATCAGCTCATCCCATAAGTTCTGTCCGAATTTTGAATAAAGTAAACAAGTGACCAAATGTTTCATTTAATTACAGATTCAATCAACAATGTATTTTCCCTGATTATCTATTATTTCCTTCCATCTATTAACAAGCTTACTAATTCCGTTACTGTCAAATACTTTTGGCTTTGATTCGAAGAACTCACAAATGTCAGTTTTAACCTCTTCCTGTGTTACAAAAGCTGTTTCTTACAAATGACTCTGTAAGCTACGAAACAAATGGTAGTCTGAAGGAGCAAGGTCGGGAGAATAAGGTGGATGAGGAATTTTCTCCCAACCAAGTTCTTCGATCTTTTGTGACGTGATTCTTTCTGTGTGTGGTCGCGCATTGTCCTAATGAAACATCACCCGTTTTCGATTCACTACAGCAGGTCTTTTTTTCCTCAAAGCTTGTTTCAAACGCTCTAATAGCTGACAGAATATTTGAGCATTAATTGTTGCATTAGGTGGTAGGAATTCAAAGTGGATTATTCCTTGGCAATCCCAACAGATTGAAAGAAGAAACCTTTGCCCATGAAGTTCCCTTCTCGGTTGTGGCTGGGGTCCTTCCCTTTTACTAAGCCACTGTCTACGACGCTTAACATTTCGATAAAAGATCCATTTTTCGTCGCCAGTCACAAGTCTATCCAAAAACAAGTTGGCGAGAATGGAGAGAAGAGCAGATGTCAACTCGGGATTTGAGGTTGTTTTCAGACAATTCATGAGGCACCCATTTTCCAAGTTTAGGAACTTTTCCAAGTTGTTGAAGATGAACAGTTGTATGGTTTGAACTGAGAACCACTGCCAATTCCTCAACTGATAAAGCAGGATTTTCTTCAAGTTTTGCTTCAAGAAGCTTTTCATCAAACTCAACTGGACGTCCGGTTCGATCTTCATCTTCAAGGGTAAAATCTCCACCTCTGAATTTTGAAAACAATCCTCTGCAAGTTCATTCATTCACACATTTCTCTCCATAAAGTGAGTGAATGTTTCTAGCCGCTTCGGCTGCTGAGTTTCCTTTCTTGAACTCATAAAGCATTATGTGCCTCAAATGATTCTTGGGAACTTCCATGTTAGCAGGGTTTTAATCAAACAAAATTTAATTTTATTGTTCTCTGAAATAAGATTTGATCGGTTTAAATGCATCTAAACATAAAAATAATGTTCAGCTCCATTAGACATTATAAAATACTCTTTAAATTTCGTTCATTTTAACAAAAAGTTAAAATTCGGACAGAACTTATGGGATGACCTAATACCATTGGACTAAACACCGAAGCTTTGTTTACGGAATGGCCTTAAAATTTCACTACATATTTTAAAAGAATTTTTTTTCTAAAAAATATATAAATCTATTTTATATCAAAATAAACTTATCTTCTAGCACGATGAAAATGAAAGTCCAGTAAATGTGGCTTCCTTTTGTCCCGTCTTAGATTTTATTGACTGATTTACGTTGTGTTTTTTTAACTTGATTATGTAACAATCAGTGATGGTTTCCAGCAGTCCTAATGTGCAAACGCGTCAAAAAGCTAAAAATAAATTGAGATTGATGTGTCACTGGAAGATTTTACAAGTATGGTGAAGGCATGGTATGTTTTTGAGATATTGCTAATGTTTTGAAAATTTCAGTGAATATTGGTTATCCTGTATCGACTTGTTTAGGCGTCAATGTTTGAACTAGGCAACTTTCACTATAAACTCATGGTTATTATATGCATTAAACGCTTAACCAAAGACAGCATCAGTAAGCAGTACTAGTGGGTGCTAGAGAGACCAGAGTATTTCGCTTTTAAATTAAGCTTTTGCTTAATCAAAACTGTTATGAAATTTTATAAATTACTATTATAAACGCAAAAGTAAAAGACTCAAGAACTTACTTCAAATTATAACCGAAAATCCTTTACCGATTTAATAATTTCTAAAAAATTTAACGGTCCTTTGATATAATGTTATTCAATGTTAATCTGGCTTTAGAGAAACGATAATTCAATTTTAAATAAAAGGATTAAATCATATGAGACATTCTTTCTGACAGGTAATAATTTTTCTAGTTTGTACGTTTTAAATTTAAGTATTGATTGATCACGTCGATATTGAGAAAACATTTTATTGGACGCTTTCAAAGAATGAATTCCATCAAAGATGTTGATTACTTGCAGGCTGCTCATACCATGATTTCAGTTGTCAAAACTACTTACAATTTGCTAGACATACGACATATATAGACAATGAATAAAAAAAAACAATAAAAAAGACAGGTTAATTACGAAGCGGATACAATTTAGTCGTTACTTTTAAAATATAATCGAAGGTGATATTATTGCTACTACTTCATCTTCCACTCACATCTTGAGTATTATATATTTCCGACTGCAAACAGGAAAAACAAAAATGTCACCTTCATTCAATTCAGTGACATATTTTCAAGGCGAGGCAGCAAAATAAATTTTGAACTGTCTTTGCTCACCTTAACTTCTTCAACTTACAATAATAGATTTGAATTACTGAAGTGTTACGTTCACACATGCGCAATAATACATACACCTAACTACGTTTAATTATTATTAACATGTGTGGCCTAATTAATAATCGAATCTACCGACAGAAGACACTTAATTATTGGAACAAATATTACAAACAATTGGATTTTATATCTCGCTTAATTACTTCCAGGTGGACTCTTTAAACTGGATGTTTGATTCAATGTTTGAAGGAAACGGAATAAAAAGTTCTTATTATTAAATAAGCTTCACCTGTTCTATTTGTACAAGTGAAAATGAGGATAATATAATATACAATACTTATTTTGAAGCATATAAGACAAAACAAATATAAAAACCATAATTGCGCGGGAGTGTAACTGAGCTAGGACCTTATCACGATTTCATGAGATATCATATAAGCATTAAATATGATTAAAAAGGTAGCAAATTTGAAAGGAGCCTTATTCTTGACCATACTTCACTGTATGGATAGGGTTATTAAATAATTAAAACTGAAGACGAAAAAGTGAATATAACATGAAATATGCTCGAATGCAAGATTATTCTTTTTAAGTTATAGATGACAAGGCTCGGAAGATGTCCAAATATCTGGGAAAGGATTAAACAGGGGATGCAAAATTCGTCATCAAGATCTGAACTCGCAATTGACTAGGGAAATAAGCATTCCAAAAAGTAAACAGGGTACTGAGAAATGTGGTAGGTATCCTTTTATATGGCAATAAATGTTAAACAATTTCCAATGCTATACAATGCAATCTAATATCTTTCTATGGATTCCGACGGTTTACTCCCTTATGAAGTCGTAGAGCAAACTATTCCTCTGAATAACTGGGACTATATAATTATATATCCTCTAACGACGTAGTCGAACTATGTACAGATCCTCAAGTCATTTTTTCTAGAAATTCTAACCTTACCGTACTCTTTTTCGGAGCTTTTGATTGAAACACCGAGACTTCTAATTCCGAATACTTTTAAATTAATATTTTAAAAATGTGAAATCTGATTAAATTTGACAATGTAATTCATCTTCTCTGTGTATTCTTCCGAAGCAAACGGTCATATTTAAACGTGTATTTATTTGCACCATCGCAAAACAAACTGCGTAATTCGTAACAAGTGTAAACTATTTCTAAACCCTAAAAACAATTTTCTGCAAAATCATCGAATCCAATTTTAAAGCGCTGTTATTTGTCAAAATGCATATTCTTTTATTCGCGAAACGGTTTCAAACCTTATAGGCAATATTTTCACCAGTGAATGTTAGAATAACAGAAGAGTATTTGAAGTAGAAAACGTGTCAAAGAGAATCAAGTATCTAATTGGAATGCATTTCGTAAAGATCTTAAAACTCTAGATGCCATGCAAGTGATTTCATAGAGCATATTCTCATTACTACCAGAAAAGAGGTTCTTTTTCTAAAACAGGAAGTTTAGTATATTAAGTACCAATTATAATTGAAGTTATGGCTTCATTATTGGTGCAACAAATTTGATTTCACCATATTTATTCTTGGACAATTTTGAACGTAGATTTAATAAATGTAGTGAAAATACTTCGAAAATTCTGATGTGTAAAATTAATTTAATTCTTTGCTCGATCCTTTTATTCAGAATTAATATCGTTGTCCATTTTGTTAATTTCTTTACATATATGAAAACTTAAGGTGCATAGCATAATAAAATTATTTATATTGGAATATTGACTGCTGGTAGGTGACGTAAAGCCACGACATATGTTATGAGATGTATACTGTTTGTGATTGAGATATATATTTTATTATATGTTTAGAATATCATTCTATTCTAGTCGTGCAATTCGCAATAGTAGATGGTTCAATGATCTGATGAATGTCATTGTCTTCTTCTGTGTCTTTCTCTGCATCACTTCAGCAGAGCATCAGTTATTTGCCGCTGACAGTTTCCTCTGTGCTTTCTGATTGGAATAGATTAAAATAACGTAACAGTTGCCAAGTAGGAAAAGGAAATCAAGGTCTTGTTTGAATTCCATTTGACCTTGTGCGAAATCATTTCGAGGTAAAGGTGATGAGAATGTCAGAGAATCAATGTTCTCCGGCTCTACCCCATCAACAGAATGAAACGTTGTTTAGTTAACCTCTCTCAGAAACTAGTTTGCTTATATTGGAAACTCACTAGAATATATATATATATATATATGTGTGTGTATGTATGTATGTATGTATTATTCGGACTGTATGTATGTATGTATTATTCGGAATGTTCATCTTTGTTGTCATATTTATGACGTTTCGGCCGTTTTACGCTCCGGCCTTCTTCAGGTGATTGTAATTTCGAACTGATCTCCTTTTATTTCGTCCACAAGGGTAGCTTTTCTAGTTCCACGTGTCAGATATCTCAGTTATGTTCCTTTAATGCGCAGTCAGTCAGGTAATGAACTCACAACTCTTTGCGTCAAGTCCCTGGATCCAACCAACGCTTTTATCTACTGGGCCATGTGTTTTGTCTCTAGCACTCCGTATTACTGTTTCCCATATTGTATTCATTTCTATGTTTACCAAGCTTAGGACATTTTTGTGGCCTAGAATGTGCTGATTTTTAAAAAAGTTTTCGTATTTTCCACTGATTTTCTGTCTCTATTATTTCAATCATATCCCACACTGGGCGATGATATCACTTTTCCCTCCAAATATTGGCAGCTACGCGTGCTCTTTCTATTTTCCCTCGTGCTACGCCTTTACGATGTTCTGGCAGTCTTATCTTAAGAGGGTGTGGCCTGTTTCTCCATTATATTTCTTACCACAGCTGCTCGGGATGGCGTACACACTGTCTCTAGTCTTGTTCTCCTCTATGTCGGGTTCGGACTTGGAAGAAGTATCTTCGAGTGTTGATCCACTATTGAACGTCCTCCTGAGTTTATATTTTTTCCGATAATCCATTCACACGGGGTACGGAGGCTGATTTCTGAGTGTTGTTATCCTCTTGTACCTTTCTATCCCAGTTTGTCGGAGCTACGATGTACCCAGGGTAGTTGTTACTTTGTATGGTACTGCTTATACTAACCATTTCTTGTTCATATGTCTCTGGGTCACCACTTATGGCTTTTGTTCGATGTTGTAAGAAACGGACGATCCCTTTCTTTACACTGTGTAGGCGGTGGGAGTTGAAGTTGAGGTATTATCCGGCGAATGTTGGATTGCGATATACGGATGTCTTGAACCCATGCTCTGTTCGAGATTGTAGTACATCCCCCCCAAAAAAAACATAAAAAAGCCGCCGGTAAATTGACCATACGGAAGGTAATATTGGGTTACTTAGATCTAGTATCACACATAATAATGGCTGATCACCCGTATCCAACTAAACCTGGTTACTAGGGTGGCAAGCCAATCTCTGTTGCAGACGCCGGCTCAGGTACATTTGTTCAACGCCCACAGTCCGTCTATGTTTTATATTGCAACTATGCTGAGTAGACCTTAGTTATAATTTCTGGGAGAGAGCGCGTTATCTGGCGTGATCAAGTCTGAATAAGGAAGGTAAGCTCAAATTTTCGCTCACGATGATTTATCAATTCATTGACGGCTTCCAAATAGTTCCGTCTACCTAATTTTACTCACAAGCTTTGGGTTAACTGACGGTATACTTTTAAAGTTGCCACACACAAAAATCCCCTCCTCAGGCAGATAACATCAAGGTATATGAGTCCTAATTCCCGCTAAGTTTGTTGTGTTTCCCGTCGCACTAGTATTTTAATAAAAATATAAATCTATACCTTCTCCTCATGTATGGGTTAAATAGGCAAGCTGGACTCTCTTGGTTTAGTCAGCAACCAGTCTAAGGCCAGGGCAAGTCTGAATTCAAACCAGGCGTGCGACTAGTGAAACATAGTTGGTACGGATTCCATAGCAACAATATATGCCGTGGCTGTCTACAAGTTTACTTGACTGATTAATGTCATGTCAAGCCATATTCCCTGAGAGAATACCGGTCGTCAATCCATATATGCCAGGGCGGCCAAGCCGCGACTCGCGTGCCACATGCGGCTCTTTGACCTTTAATATGCGGGTCGTGGAAATGTGTTGGTAGGGCTCCTTTTTTATCAGAGTCAATATAAAAGGTGAATAAGAAAAATTACAAGATTTATAATTTACTGTTTATGAATTGATATACCATTGGATTAAAAAGTAAGTTTAATGTTCATGGTTAGCAAAAATATTTTAGAATTTAAATCCTAATTTTAATGGAATATCCGTGTGCGGCATTTTGTTATTTAGTACTGAGAGAAAAAATGGTGGAAGGCAGATGGATGAATTATGTTTTCGATCAGCAGTGTTTACAGAGAAAAGTCAGAAAACTGAGCTCATAGGTGAGGTGGATTAAAAATTCTGATGTGCCGTGGGGGGAGTGAGAGTATATAACAAAAAACGTAAATTTTGTTCATGTCTTGCGTCTCTCTAACATCTGAACTTTATCCTTTGTGGTTCTAACATTAAGCATGTTTGGCCACCCGTTTCATATGTGTTGGTCATGCTCGTGAGTTCGAACCTTGATGCAAGATTTTGAACCTAACGAAGGCTTCAATATTTTATTTCGATATTCGTTCTGATTATCGAAATAATAAAATATTGACTGTCTTTGTCGTTCACAGAAGGTTTTTATTTGGCCTGAGTCCATCGTTCAAATCTACAAATCAACCATTCGTCCTTGCATTGAATACTGTTGCCATATATGGTTTGGTGTCTCCGCTGTTCATCTTGAGGTCCTAGACAAAATCCAGAGAGAGAGAGAGAGAGAGAGAGAGAGAGAGAGAGAGAGAGAGAGATATGCAAAGTGATAGGTCCTGATTTGGCATCTCGTCTACGGTCCCTTTTCCCACAGACCTGATGTGGCTTCCCTCTGTCTTTTCTACAAATACACCATGGCAACTGCTTTGACAAGCTTTCACTGGTGCGGCATCTGCACGAACTTAAGCGTGCTACTAGGTTGGCATCTCTTTCCCATCCTTTCACCACAGAAACGTTTAAATGTAACCGCCTATTCTACTCCAAGAGCTTCTTCTCTCGCACTTCCCGCCAGTGGAACTTCCTTCCTCTTACTTGCTTCCCTGATAGCTATAATCTTTAAATATTCAAATGTAATGTCAATCGACATCTTCTAATGCATTGATTCCGATCCCCGTCCTTCTCTATATCCTTTCCTCAAGCAGCCATCTTTACCTTTTATTCTGTAACTCGTTGCGTGCTAGTGACACTCCCTCCTTGCTTGGCGTGAAATGCTTAAAAAAAAAATAAAAGGAAATAGAACTGAAATGATCTCCATAAAATTGTACTTATTTAAGAGAGATTTCAAAAGTAGTTTGTATTATTTATAAATTGTGAATTTTGATTTCCGATGAAAGTTTCTTAAATATTCAAGTCGGTAACCAACTAGGTTTTAAGATTCTGAAATGAATTAGGATTTTTTATGGAAATTTATGCTGACAAGTAAATTATTTTAAGGAACGATCGAAGTATGTTGCGCGTATTTACTCAAAGATAGTAGAAGGAAATCCAGACAGCATGTAGCCCGTCTTCTTTGATAGTGTCACAGTCGATATATTTATTCGAAATAAAGAAGTGAGTAGAAATTCGGCCCAAATCACCCATTTCCATATCTTAAATCACCTCAGATGTAATGGCACTTTTTTATTTTTATTTTATAGAAAGAAACTGATTCTGTTGAAAAGAATGTGGCAATATATTTGACTGTGTTTCCGACTGTGTTTCCGGCTGCCTTTCCAAATATCGACAATGACAAAAGACGCAGATGAAAGCCACCAACAAAAGCCGGCTTTTGCGCAGGAGGGCGTGTGATTCAGATGCGCTATCAAAACCACTCGTCATTCTTCACCTCTGACACTTCTTGCGTCGAATATTTGTCAAAATAGCGATTGCCTTTTCCCTACAGCACTTTACGTTTGAAAGCTACGAGAATTTAACGATTGCTTTTTCTCTCCTTCTTTATACCATTGATTTAACACGCTTCTATCTTCCAAATAACCATTGATCAGAAACCATTGATCTTTTATGGTATCAACTTTATATAGTGGAAGTTCCGGTTGGATAGGTTGCGGTTTCCCTGGAATATTTTCCGAAATCTGTTTTGCTCTAAAAATATTCAGCTAAACATAGATTGATGATATATTACGTTGGCAATTTTCACTTGAATAAATATTAGGTCTTTGCAAATATATTAGCTTTTGGTTTTCTTCAACTGACCATAATTGTACACACCACTGATGATTACTCATATGTGTCGACACCTCGGACACGGCATTGATTATACAATATTTCATACAGCCACAGCAGCAAAATTTGGAGAAGATTATTAGCAATTTAGGAAATGTGATATTTAATGAAAATGGAATGTCTATACTGTTCAATAAAATATGTGTAAAATAACAATTACTGCCTATTTACACTACACAAAGACATACACATAATATATATATATATATATGTATATATATATATATATATATATATATATATTGTGTGTGTGTATATAGGCAGCATTTTTTACATTGATGCATGTTTCATTAAATAATATAGACAAGTTTTGTCTATTTTATGTAAATTCTTTTCATATCATCTGATAAGCTTAATAACATTATCATTAAAAGAAGAAGGAAAATCACAATATTGATACATAGCGTCACACCAGAAACTCGCTTTCACGACGCTTAACACTACATTTGAATGATAACTCTAACATTTTTATGCATTTAAAACAACATGCCTGGCCGCATACACAATTCCGGAAAATCCTCGTTGAAAACACAACTATACTTAAACATGACAACAATAAACAAAAACTAAAAATTCTTGAAGCTATATACATAAAGCAGTTGAAACCTAACCTGAACAAAATAAACTAGGAAATTTCCACAAATATCCTTAAATGCCTATAATTTATAACAGAAGCCAATGGTTTATACCAACAGTTTCCCATACTTAATACTTCCCGTTTTCACTCTCGCGTGGTCATGTTTGACGTCATCAGCTGCGGTGCGATTTTCGCTTTCAGCGTCTCGTATGCACGAGTTTGTCGTTATTTGGAAATCTTCCATGTAAACATAAACATACTATCATTATTGTCTTGTCCGTGTATTGGTTAATATATTGTAATGTAATTGTCATCTTTGATAATGGTTTATGTAAGCCAAAAGCTTAGATAGGATTAAAAAATATGTATCAATATTGTGATTTTCGTTCTTCATTTAATGATAATGTTATGAAGCTTATCAGATGATATGAAAAGAATTTACATAAAATAAATAGACAACATTTGTCTATATTATTTAATGAAACATGCGTCAATATATATATATATATATATATATATATATATATATATATATATATATATATATATGAAATTATTAGGAGGATTTAATAAGTATATTTAAGTAATTCATCGAGTCTGAAACCTCAACAGAATGCAGAAAGCACTGGACGGCCGTTTCTGCATTCTGTTGAGGTTTCAGACTCGATGAATTACTTAAATATAATCCTCCTAATAATTTCATATGTATATCATTGCTTGAACCGGCTTCTAATGCTCTGGAGTGAGCGGTTTGGTGATAGTAGTCGTGGCTCTAGAGGACACAGAGAATCTCAGTAGAGTTCCACCACGGAATATGTGAGCGAGCGGCGCTATATTGAGTCTGATTTGTTATCTCTTCGTCACCGAGGCCCGTTGAAACAGTTGGTATGATGTTTGCTTAACAACCTAACTGTCAGGGTTTCAATTCTCGGTAGTGTGATGCGGACTGCTGATGAGTCCCAAATATAGGACGAAACGGCCGTCTAGTGTTTTCTGCATTCTGTTGAGGTTTCAGACTCGATGAATTACTTAAATATATATATATATATATATATATATATATATATATATATATATATATATATATATATATATATATATACACACACACACATACACACATATATATATATATTATGATATTACAAGAAAAAACATGTAAGGTTCGCTACACAATTGCATCATGTATTAACACGTAACCATGCGTCTCCTCAGGCGATTGTAGATTACTGGCGATTGTAGATTACTGGTTTCAAAAGAATAATGCATGCACATTTTATGAAAACAAAATCAGGTTAAACCCACAAAGATTTATTTTTTTATTTTATAATTTTTTCTTCATAAAGTGAGGAAATATTTTGCTTTTAAAAACAAAGTAATCGTTCACTCGCCAGTAATTTACAATCGCCCGAGGATTGTTATGCGTTGAAACACGACTGCAATTGTGTAGCGATTCTTACATGTTTTTGTTGTAATATCATAAAATAAATTATATCGCTCTACTATGGATTGAACACTCTTATAAATTAAATATTACAAACGTTGGAAGTGTACTCTATTCCTTCCCATCCTACCTATATATATATATATATATATATATATATATATATATATATATATATATATATATATATATATATATATATATATATATATATATATATATATATATATGCTAAGACGAAATACTGAGGATATAACTTACAATAAGTTCTCAAACTAGATCACTAGCCATTTCCAAATGTTAGTCAATTTTTAGAAAATGTAAATGAAATTGACAGTCGGATATCCACAGAAAAGTGATTACACTAGTAATTGTCGTGATGCAATGGAACTCCTTCAAGATGGAGGCGGTCATTGCACTCCGTAAATTCCTTTTCTTTATTATGTGTGAATTTCTATTGCTTCTTATGAAATACAGTTGATTTATTCTCCTTGTTTATTCAGGGTTTTATTTCAACCGTTTTTTTCTTCTACACTGGCCGCTTCTCAAGGCTAGATAGCCCAGTCTACCTTCCTATATAATTCATAAGCTCATCTCACTAGAGTGTCACTTTGTGTTAGTTAAATAATTTCGATTCTCATTGGAGCCCAACATATTTTGACCTTATCCTAAACTAATCTAAGCTTAATTACTCGTTGCACACACACGCAATGTCTCATGCATCGATTAATTATGCAGCGTGTGCCCATAAATGCACTCACTCTTTAAATGAAAATAAATTCAATGTTTATTGACTTGCGAACAAGAGTAACGGTTAACATTAAAAAAATATTAATATCCATTGACATAAAAAAAGAATAATATTTGAAATAAATATTAAATTAAATGCATGAATCTTAAAAAAGAAAAGCCTTGAAGGGTTTATCTTCTTCTATATGTGCCGTATTCCCTCATGACGTAGGCGATCATGGCTCTCCACAATTATTTCTTTTTGGTATATTTTCTCGTTTTGTTATTTCTCCTAAACCCTAATCCGCCAACCATTTGCTCAAGCTCACGAGATATGTTATGCGTTGTTTTCCTTTGCCGATTTTGCCTTCAATCTGACCTTGGAAATAATAAAAAAATCAGTCCATCTTTTGGTTACGACATATATTGTAGTTTGAATGAGTTTTGTACGCAAAAACCTAAATCTGTATTTGTTTTTTCAGCGACTTTCTTTTACAAAAATTCTATTCTTAACAAAAAAAAAAACGATCTGTTAATAATCCTGATTATTTTGAATAGATTTCATAAGTTTTTCTTATTGCGTACAGATTTGCTCATTTAATCTTTTATATTGGCAGTTGTTTGCTTGTATCAATAGATAAATCACCTAATTATCTTAATGATTAGATTTCTACAATTTCAATTCGTTGGATCACTATTTTGTCGTTAGAAACATTCTAAAATTCGAATCACAGAACTGCAAGCGAATGCCTGGTATAAGGAAAAATAATTGGGAAAACTTGCTTGATCAATTGGTTCGTTTTTTACATTGGTTATTCTGAGGATTGTATGAAATTATTTTAGATAATAATGTTTTAGAGATATAAATCTTGCTAGGGGAGAGAAGAGACGTGTTCATGCCTTTCCCAGGGATATTTGCACATAATTGAATATAAGGAACCCAATTGAAATTGAAACTTGGCTCTCCGATTAAAACTTCCGAGCCATTATCCATTACGACACCCGTATAGTCTGGCTTACAGAAGTTACTTTTCCAAAGTGATCACCTACGTAGGTATTGGCCAGGCTCAATGTCGTTTAACTTCGGTGATCGAACGGGAGTCTGTGATTGAAAGTGATATGACTTTAAGCCAATCATGAAAACAAATTTAATGAAATGTCCACTTATTTCTAATCGACAGAAGGTAATGGCAAAGCGCCTCGGAGTGGTGGCAAGTTTTAGCAAAGCTAGTTTGATTGGCCATTATTAATGGGTAGAAAGTTTGATTTCACAAAATAGTGTACTAGTGTAAAAAAAAAAAAATATCGCAAAATGAAACAATCTAAATAAAATAATCTTGAGTTCATTTTTAATACGAAATGAAGAGAAACATCGGAGTATAAATGAAGCCCCAAATCTCCCGTCCGTCAAATCATAAAAATGAACAAAAGAGGCGTCTTTGTAGAGTGCGTCTGCCTTTAACCCTAATCGAAATACTAATCTTTTTAGATCATTTGATTTTGAAATCAGTCCCATGCTCACTTGGGGTTTATCTCTTTTAATGCCGTGTCTGACCATGTTAAACTTAGCAACTGATATAACTCGTGCGTTAGCTTATGGCCGATATCTTTAGTGATGGCAATTAGATATCAAAATCATTATATGCAGACAATTTCTTTTTTCTTTTGAAAGATTGGCGCAATATATTATTACAACTACCATTATATTTAGATGAGCTTATGCCATATTGAATTAATTTAGTAAATATCAAATATAACTCTGTTTATCCATCCTGGGTAAGACGATAAACTACGTCCAGCAGCAAGGCCTCTGATCAGGAGGTTTTGAGGAGCGTGGGACCACCTCTTAATTGCTGGTGTTTCCAGGTCCATTCTGAGCCTGGGTGGTAGCACCTGTTAGCGTCTCAGCTATGAGCAAATAGTTAACTACCAAACGGGGGTCAAAACACTATGAAAGGGTAAAAATAGGTTTTAATACCAGAAATTCTTTGTAAAGAAAATATTAATAGCAATACATTTTTGAAAAAGAAATTACCAGCTATATATTTTTGAAGAAAAAAATATTACCAGGAATACATTTTAAAAAAAGATATTAGAAGCAATAAAAATTTTGTCGGCATTAAATAAGCCATTGAAGTTGATATGCCATAATGCAAAGCAAAGCAAACCAAGTAACTCTCTTTATATGTCAAATGATAATCATTACTTATTTTTCCAATAATCTTCCTGAAATAAGCATTATATTCAACTTGACCTTTTTAAAAAACAATTTCGATTCACACACCATATACATCATATTCCTTTTAACTACAGTCTTCTGACTTGTGTGCCTATCAAGTATAGTATTGGATGAACTTTAGTATAAAATAAGGTCGAAGCACTTTCTACAGAGATGAGACAATCGGCCACATATTTTATCAGCACCCACATTGAATTATATTTTCCAGAGTACCCTATGACGTCGACTACTACTTCATTTTGTCTACTTTTACAAAACTTATTATTTGTTTTGTTGCTATAGATATACATTTTCAAATGGCTCAGGAATACGGTAAGAGAAAATCTCCTTAGGCAATCCCCCACCAAAAACAAAAACAAAAACAACATTCCTCTTTTATTTTCTTTATATCCTGTTTTTGTCAGACATTTTGTCAAGTTAATTTTCTCACCGCCTGTAGAAATTCTATCCAAGATTTTCTAAGTCACAGATTAGTGCAGCATAGAAACAAAGGCCCATGTGAATTGCGAAGCGTCTGTTGAAGAACAGACTGAAATAGTAATACATTTGCTACCATTAGTAGTTGTCGTTGTTCGGGATTAGCTAGAAACCTTAATGATGGATACGGACTTTAATCTCAGACAGGATTGCATGTATTTCATGGAGATAAGAAGAGAAAGGCACATTTTTTAAAATTATTTATGTGCCCTAATTTCAGTTTATGTCTGAAAGATTTATTTTATTAAATAACTTTCAAAAACAAAGATGTACAAATACATTGGTATATTAGCCTCAGTCTATATTAAGCAGTATATGATGAACGAAAAATCGGCAAGGAAAATCTCAGATGATGTAGGAAGATATTTCTAACCAAACTCAGCAAGAGAAAATTGATCAACAGAAGAGATCGATGGACAGTTTCGATTGAGCGATGTTCTTAAAGTGGATGACAATAGACATTTGGTTAATATACTCAGTTGTGGATGACAGTCCATGAAGTCGAGTATCCAAAAACTGATATTTGATAAAAACATAAAAGTTTTGAGTTTGAATTAATACCGTTATCAATATTTGAGTATTGTACAAGTTAAATCTTATAAGATTAATTGCAGTAGGTAAAACATGCATTCAACATAACAGGTGTTTGAATAATGCAACAGGAAACTGCAAAACTTTAATACAAATATTTAAAAAATCGGTATTACAGGTGATATTGAATTGCAGATGAAACTTTAGGAAAATTGGTGCGTTGAGGATATCCGAAGATAGAAACTGAATCCTTATCAATGATTTTAATTAAAAACAAAATAGATAAAACATGTTTAAGAAAATAGCCGAACAATTAGAAAGGAAACATATTGGTATCTGCATCCAGTTGGCTTATAAAGATTTCAAATATAGGTATGAGTTGGCTGGAAGGCTAATCCACTAGGAACTATGTTATCAACCGAGATTACACCTTGCATATGAATAGTATATGCAAAAATATAATATTGGCTGAGAGAATAAAAAATTAGATTCTCTAGATTTTGAGATTCAAATCAATTGCCCAGTTACTAAGTACCAAATCAGATATCCAGATGTAGTTACCAAAAAGAGAAGAAGAAAACTTGTCATGGTGTGCAATTAACTGGTCTAGTATAGGGAGTTTAGTGTATAGCGGTTCAAAATGAGAATCTGGAGATCCGAGTTCGAATTTCATTCGTATTCGTTACATTCACTTACACTTCATTTACGCGCAAATCCCCTGGTAATGATGTATATGTAGCCTTGGTTGGCAACCAGTCTATCGCAAAAACGACAGCTTAATGTGGAAAACCTGCTGCCTCATGAATCGAGAAAGACATGATGGTCCAAGTGTGTATCATGTATGGCAGTTAACTATCTGAGTATAGCACAAAATAAAAGTGACAATATTGACTTGAATAGTAAAATCTTACACAGTGTAAACAACAAAAAATAAAATTGTGAGTCGAGGTCACTGTGTCTGCAAGCAAATGATTAAAACAGAGCAAAGACAAAAGAAGAAAAAGACAAATACAAGAGAAATATCTGTGCTTCGCAAAAGAATACCAAAATATATAAACGGAAAGTCGCAGCCATTGTTTTTTGGAACAAATCAAAATACACGAAAGTAGAGTAAAAGAGATGGGGAGAACGAGAGGAAGTATAGATAATCATGATGACAGTTTCATTGAAAATGATTATTGTTGGGGGGAGATGGTTGCCAACCTCCTGAAGGGAGAAGACGAATAGAAGAAGTAACAGTGTATAGAGATTTCCAGTCAAGTCAACCACAGTGTAAGTATCCCATTAATCATTTTTTGCATGCCGTATTCATCCAGTGTACGTGGCCCCTTAACGACTCCCCCTTTTTGTCGTTCTTTTGACCTTACCCATCCGTCTTTGTTTTTGTTTTGTCCCCATTCACAAAAAACCTCGCTGTGTCCTTCTACTTCTCTTGCCTTCCCTAGGGGAGAGTTGGTTAAATTCTCCTTTCTTTCCTAATTGTGTTTCCCCGAAATTTCAAATGTCTTTTTTCTGATTGTAAGTGAACTTTTAGACCTATTTTCTTCGTTTCTAACATATCCGGAACATTGTGTTCCCAGCATCGGTTGATAGAATCATATCTCTAAAGTTTCAAGTCTCTTTTTCGTCTCCGTGGTGCGAAAACCCACTGAGTGGTAGAAATACAATCAGTTTTAAGAAAGGCAGATCATAAACCTTTCTAGGTGTTTGAAATGTCAACTTCCAACCAATCCACTCGAGAAAATATTAAGAAAGAAAAAAAAAAGCAAGATAATGAATAATGTTCTTCCAACACATGAACAGAAAATTGGAAACCAACAAAGCAGCAAACTCTAAATTTTTGCTACAAGAGTGACAAAATAGTGAAGTATGAAGATGTCATTTGAACACATCGGAATGGAATTATGGTACTTGGAAAATACTGGAAAAATGTCCAGCTCATTCTATCGCTCTTGAAAGTGCCAGAATCTTTTTTTCCTACTTTATTTTCGCAAAAGTCAGGTTAAAAAAAATGGAGCTTTGCCAAATGAAGATAATCAATCTTCATTTCCATGGCTGATAGAGTTCCAAATCTTTTATGTGGTCTTTGGGAAGAGAACTTTCTGTAGCCCCTTTTCTAAAGACGCATCAATATAAGATTATCGCTACTCAAACACTATTTTCACGTCTACCCTATCGCTGTTTCCATGGCAAACCTCCAGATGATCGCCATTATTTAGTTACAGCTATTACACGCTATGCCACTTCCACAGAGCCAAATTCCACTCATTTTCCCCATATTCCAATTGTGAAACAGAGTTCTGCGTGCATATATTCCCGAAAAATAAAACCTTAACAAATCAATTGTTTTCTATTTTCCATATGCACATACTCATAACTTATACCTCTTTGTTAATTCCTATCACACACGATGTAACTATTTTAACTTTTTTCCCATCCGTTGGATAACTGTTAAGCATTGTATTTGGTAGAATTTAGTATCAAAGAGCCCGGAAATACTTTGTAAAGAGATGAAACAAATTAGAACAATTGAAACATTCCAGAGAGATGCATCACTAGAATTATTCTAGAATACTGAAAACTCAGTGAGGTCGAAAGCTGGTAAGCTTGAGCGACAATTGTCTGTCAGGAAGCGATTTTTTCTTAAATGTTTGCCTATCTGTACACTACGGAGCATTCGGTTGTATTACTACAATAGACCATTCTCACTATCTGTCTATATTTCTGAGATGAGTTATTATGTACACTATTCACATTATTCGGACTATTGTACTAATCTTTGTTGCCATATTTATTACAACGATTCGGCCTTTGTACCCTCCAGCCTTCTTCAGGTGGTTGGAATGTCGAACCGAACCCTTTATTTCGCTTGCTGGGGAGACTGTTCTAATCCCATGCGCCATGTCTAGTGGATGTCATTTATCGGTTATCTCCTGTTAATTCCCCTTTCCAACTTCTCCACCGCCTTAACCAGGTATTGAACTCACACTCTGTGGGTCCTGTAATTGGGTCTAACTAACGCCTTTATCCACTGTGCCATGTGTCCTCAACAAACGTTGTGATAAATATGGCAACAGAGATGAGGACAACAGCCCGAATAAAGTAAATAGTAGACCATTCTCATTTGGAAACAATGCCAGTGTGAATGGATGTATATTATGAGCAAAAACATGTTTATATCCCAAAATCCAAGACAGATTCTCGCTTCACTAGTGATTTTTTACAAACGCCAGCCACAACTTTAGAGAGACGAGCAGTTGCTCATGTAAACTGATGAAGGGTTAAATCCACAGCCTCACGTCGTCTCAACAAATCGCTAACTTAACTGTCTGAAACCAAATTTGCAAATTTGACACATCACGTAATAGAGCGTTATTTTTTCACGGTTCACCACCCATGTTATCTGACCCAAGGGATCAAATGCAGTAAGCGTTCTTTTATCGACTCTAACCAGTACCAGGTTTGAAGTAGAATGTGTTTTGAAGCAATTCTCTTATTCGTAGTGTGCATAATATTCCGGCAAGATGCCGGTTGCCCCTTGGCTGCAAAATATATCATTAAACAATTCAAATGCCATTATTAACTAGACAGAATTCCCATATTTCTGGTATAATATTGCAACTTATTCACAAGAAAACCATCGAAAATATGCTACCTGGTTTCAATAATCATTTTGTAATCTAACGGGGTTTAACGTCTGAGCACGCCTCATGTATTATGGAATTAGACAGATCCACTTATAAGAATTAAAGACATAAAAAAAGATTCGCTTTCTAAGTTGCGACGTTTGTCAGAATCGAAGAAATATTGATTAGCTTTCGATTTAAAAGAGGTGACCCTATTCATGATAGTGTTACAATGTAAAGTCAACTTCAGACTTGGTGAGTTATCCGAACTGTTTGAAACTGATGCATTTGGAACGGTGCGTTCAACAGTGATATCTACGCCCCAGCTTACAAAAATAAATATACATTTTTATTTCTTTTTGCTTTTAGTAAATATTTGAATAAAAAACCCGTAAGTATTGTCTTTCGAGATATATTTTATTTTGTTCATTTTCAAAGAGTTGTCATTAAATAACACACATATATATTATTTAAAAACCTAAACCTTCTTCAGCTATTTCTAAAGAATAGTTATGAAAATGATGTAAATTTATAAATTTGCATAAATTAATAAACGTATATATCCTATTACTCTTTATTTAAACTAATTATTATACCCCAATGTTTAAAAAAAACAAAAACATTTGAATCTTATGCAAATTAGAAAGTGAATAACTCCGCGGATATCATTGATGTAAACTGAAACAGTGTTTCAAACGTGATATTTGTTGAGAAAGCTGCTCATTTACCGATAACTCTTCAAAATGAGGAGTCACTTTTACACTGTGTCTTTGTTCTGAAGGCTTCCTAAGCGCTTTTATGTGGCCCAAGGCCAAATCTATGGGGCACCCAGTGTAGCTCAACCACATTATTCAGTCGTAATAGATCTAGCGAGCAGAGGCTTGCTAACCATTACACTATGTCGAAGGACCGCAGATTCTCTGTTATTAACAGGAAACCGTCTCTAAATCTCCGATTCTAACAAGTATCGCGTTCTAAGAACGCGATACTTGTCTAAAGTCTGTTAATCTACAATATTAATTCCCCCTGCCACACACACACGCACAAATTTCCCTACTTTTCACGAGTCTACATAAATAGGATCGAGGACACAACTAAACTGTCCAAGACTTCTTTACATATTAATTATACACGAGTCATCTGGTTAAGTCCATTTCTACAAAGGAGGGATATTTTAACCTTCTGTTACATTTGCTTTCTCTTGTGTTTGGTTGTTTATTTCTTACGTGACAGGATGGTCATAAATATTTGCTAGGATGTCTTCTATTTGGGAAGTAAAATATACATTGCTTTTAAGAATGTCCTGTTCACAAAGCTAAATAAAAATCATTATAAAGAATGTTTCTTCTAAATACTTTAGAAATCATATAGATAGTCGTTAAGCATATACCAGTAATATTAGATATTCTCAGATAAATATAATCATATATTCTCATTTACATTATGAACGAATTACAAAATGCCTAAAGAAGAACTAATGCATAAAACACGACGTACATTTATCTAACTTTCTACACAACACGGTTTCACTTTTAAGTAATCAGATAATTCGTGGTTAATTCTCGAAGCAAATATAAACGCTTCTGATACCGTAACAACGATATATCTCATGACTATATAAACGGTGAATATTTTGCCTGTGTATTGCAGATTTTCTTTCGTTCTTATCTTTCTTTAAACATTTAAATCAGAAAATGTTGTAGCCAAGCAAGTAAATTTTAACTGCTTAGTAAATTGCTTGGCTTTAAAGGGAGGGTTAAATTGTTGAATAACATAAAAATTGAGTTAATTTTACAGATAAAGATCCTATAGGTTGGAAATATAAGAAGTAATTTCTAAATAATAAATAGATTTTATTTATAAAATATGGAATCATTTCGTTTTACTGTAAACATTGTTTCATGATTGAACGTTTATATGTATATAAGTATATATATGTATATATATATATATGTATATATATATATATATATATATATATATACATACATACATATATATATATATATATATATATATATATATATATATATATATATATATATATATATATATGTGTGTGTGTGTGTGTGTGTGTCTATGCAAATATATATAAAAATAGGAAATAACCGTTAGGTTAATAATCCGAAGTTCTTTAGAATTTTTGTTTTTATTTAAAAAAAAACAGTGCTCGATACATAAGTAGAGCCTAAATTATAATTATGTTTTAAAAATAAAAAAATTATATATATATATAAAAACACTCATATATATATATATATATATATATATATATATATATATATATATATATATATATATATATATATATATATATATATATATATATATATATTAGTATCACGAGGATATATTAATAGAGCATCATCAATATATCGGAAGTATGTTGATTGTTTGGGTATTTGGAATGGACCAGATTCGAGAAAATCCATTAAGATACATGCCATCACTTCGCTAAGTGGTGATTCCATTGGTAATCGATGTTCTTGTTTGTAAAAATCATTATTAAATTTGAAATAGCATTGATCGTTGATGATATGATTTTTATAAAATTATCTGTAAGTTCCACTTAGACATCTTCTCCAGAACTATTGCCTTGAGAAATGGACTTCCGAGAGGTTATTTTCCCTATCGTTATAGTATTTTTTTCTAAGCGTAGCTTAGATGTCGCACAAGGCTAATAGTATGGGGCACCTAATGGGGGTCGAACTCACTTTTCAGTCGTAACTGATCAAGCGAGACAAAGCTTGCTAACCATGACACTATGCTGAGGTGCTCCAAAAAGGGATATGATAAATAAGATATTTTCTTAGTGTAGCTGAGATGTGGCACAAGGCTGAAAGTATGGGGTTTCTAGTGAGGATCGAACTCGCTTTTCAGTCGTAACTTATCTAGCGAGACAAGCCTGCTAACCTTTACACCAACCGAGATGGCCTCACACGATCATTATAATCTTAACTTCTTCAAGTCTAAGTTCCACCGTTATCTATCCTACATATACTCATAATACCCACCTCTGGTTTTCTTCTAAAAAAAAACTCTGCCTGTGTTGAATTGGATTAAACTTCGTTGACATGCTTCGGTAACAGAGAACTCTTTTTAAAATATTCTCATTGAATCCTTCTCATGTGGAAACATGCATTTTTTCCAGCATTTGCGTTAAGACAAGCTTTTACTTTTAATGTTTTGATATGCTCTTCAGCATTCATGATTTTGACGATGAAATGCTGTTCATCAGTATCACTATAGGTCATTCATCCGAAACTATGTTGCTTCTACGACCAGGCTTAACTCTTAATAGTAAATACTTTTCCTTGTCTACATCACTCCGCTTTCGTCGAATGCTACCAGAAGCAAATTGTTTCTCTTGACTAAGCTGTCCCAAAACTTGTGATTTTATCTGTATTTTCCTGACAAACTTCAACACAGTTTTTTTCGTTTAAAATTCAATCGCTGTATAATACGTGGTCGTAGACTATGTAACTGAATTTTGGTCAGGGAACATTTGATTGCTCGAATCTAAACGCTCATAGAATTCATATTTTGCTGCATTAAATAACGTCTGCAGCTGATTATCTTGAGTCGTCATCTACAAATCTAATATAACATAATAATAATAATAATAATAATAATAATAATAATAGTGATAATAATAATAATATTTAGTTGCACTTTTCATAACACCAGAGATCATCAATCCAAGTTATTATCAATCATTTTATAAAGATATATATTATAAACTGAGGCCCACTGATTATCTACCTAACATAAGCTAAACCCGAAAACACTGCCAATATCTTATTTTCGCTCCTAAAAAAAAAATTTCGAAGGCTAGAATTCTAACATAAAATCTGACATCGTGTAAAGTTCATAAAACCGGAGCTAAAAAATAAAACCATAATTTTATTCGGGTGGATAGTCTCATAAACTGATATATATATATATATATATATATATATGAAAAGTGTTATTCATCAATAGAGAAATGAAATATAGAAATCAGTTCCAATTATTAAAGTCATGCATGCAAGACGTTTTAAATATTTTGTGTGTTTGGTATGACCCCCCTCGGGAAAAAAGCCTCTTTTAAACAAACGTAACATGTACATCAATGCTGTAAGTCATTGATTAGCTGACCATAGTTAAACAGGAGAAAAAACATCCATTGTTGAGTACATTTATGGGGATTCCATAGATTTTTCTCAGTGGACACTGCGAAATCAATGTCTCTTGTTAAGTTCAATACATTCAGATAAATCAACCTATTAACCTTCTATAGCCATTCGTGACATTATCGATATCGGTTTGGTGAATATTCTGTTGCTTATTGACCAAATCAAATGTCCGAAGCGCTAAATGCCTTTGCGCTTATAGAATTTACAGACATCTCGGCTAGAGTATTTCTTTGAGACATTTCGTTCTCAGAATTCCTCGAAAAACATGACTGAACCATTTCGATTCTTACTTACAGATACAACTGAACACGATCCAGAAGGTCTGACAGAAAACCAAGGCAACGTTTACGGTTAAATTAGTGGCATCAAAATCGGAAAGAGGAAGTTGTAAATCAGGTTCAATTTATGACTATAATTTGGAGAAATTATTTGATTTCAGCTTGTTTCACGTCTGCATTGTTACCCGTGTTATTGTTTTTGTTTGATTTAAAAATATCTCGACAACACTGATTGTTGACATATCAACACTGATTGTTGACATGTTTACCAGATAAGGTTCCTTATCTCTTTTATTCCAGTCAGAAGAAAAAAACAACGTAAGTACAACGAGGTCCGAGAGTCTTGTCACCCCCTACCAAAAAATAACGTGAACAATAAAATTAAAAGTAATACAGTAATACAAAGTAATACAGTAATACAAAGCACATGTACTGGATTCCGTTTATTCCCTTTCGTTGACGCTGTCACACATCGAGATTGTATGAACACAATCATTTTCGCGGCAGAAAATGATACGGCACCATATCCTATCTGATATTTTACGAAGCTGTACTTTGTTGATTGTTGCAAAGTCTCTCCGAAAGGCGTCCTTCAACTGATAGATATTCTGGTACCGTTCATGTGAAATTCTCTCCTTGAGGATAATATCCCACAGAAGGTTGAAATAGAAAATTATATTATCAAGAGGTGACAAGACTTTCGGACCATACTGCTGATCGTTCAAAGCAAAACTGAGAGGATTCGTTGTCTATAAAAAATGTTTTGATCATTTCACCCGAATCAAGGCAATATAGTCACTAAGACGCAATGATTTACTGAATATGAGAGAATATGAGAAAAAAACACTATTAAGGAGAAGGAACACTAAATGAGCCGGAATTAAGAAGACAAAAGATAACGATTGACATTCCATTCAAACCTTTTAAAATCAAAGTTGACTAGAGGGCAAAAAAAAAAAACGAAAGAGAATTCCACAAGCGAGAAGTGCGAGAGAAGAAACTTTTAGCAGAAGAAAAAAGTTGCATCTAGTCATTGCAACTGTAAAATTATGAGACATTGCCGCCAATGTAGTACTGAGCTTTAATTCATAAAGTCTTGCTACCATAGAGGAAAGTGATATTTATTCTGTAGAATATACAGAAATGTGGCACATGGCCAAAGGGGGGATTGGGGAAAATAGGACGGTCTTCATCTGTCTTAACTATAACTTAGCTAGCCGCAAACACTGACCCAATCGTACGAACAATATTCCTTACACCAAAACACCACATTCATCCGTACCGTTCTTACTACAACCACCATAATACCTCGCTGTCTCTATGAAAATACTGACTAGTCCCCATATGTACAATTCAATGTCTGTGGGGGGGAGGGGGATAAAATAACAATTTTAAAAATTAACCCCAATGAGTATATACAAATGAATACAAAATATTTACAAGAAACTAAAGAAAATGTTATTAGTAAATAAAACCCCCACAATAACTAAATGTGGCAGAAATACCAGTTCGCTGGCCGAAATCAATGCGGGACTATGATATTATAAAACATTCATCCATCCCAAGCACACACACTGACACGCACTCAACAAATACGAAAAAACTCACGCGAAACGAAAGGCGCCCCGCATCCTACCTGCGAACTGACATCACCAACCACCTAACGAGGGAGGGGCTGGGGAATTAAACTTAAAGAAAAAAAGGGGGACAGAAATAAAAGGGGCCAAATGAGCATACATACCCTAGCTAAGTTAACTGGAAAAGGGAAAATAAAACATCAAAAACTGAAACCTAAACTAGCCTAATTTTTGGAATGGGTTGCCCTAGTTCAACTCAGGAAGAGCAATATCCTGATGCCTAACCGGCATCAAAGTGCCACTCAAGGTCAGCTCCTTTCACACGACACATACGCGCAAGATGCACCCACCTTTTGCTGAATTCTGATGAAGTGAGCCGCCGCCTTTCCGTCCTAATCTTGACTTTAAGCTGATGCTTAAAGTACAAGATCAGTTTGGAAGAGGTGAACTTCTCGCCTCCATAGAATCCCTTCTGACGCGTCGTCCATATCACGACTCTCAAAACACCTACCAAACTGGAACACATATAGTTCAGCCTTCGTCAGCGGCGGTGCCACATTGCTACAAACGGAAGAGGCTTCCAGGACAAAGAACTTTCCCCGCAGCATGCGGACCATGAGGCCTTCAACAAACTTGCACAACGGCACTACCAGGCTGCACTGAAAGAAGGCGTGACCCAGGGTCTCGACTTCCCCAGCACAGCGTCGGCAGTTTGGAGATTTCTCCAAGCCAGCTGAACAGAGTCTTTTGGCGACCCAGAGGGCCCCACGAATCACCAGCCAGGTGAGTGATGCCTCATCGTTATTGAGACATTTCAACCCAGGCGCCCAAGGCCATATTGAGCGAGCCTCCTGCTTCGTAAGTCCGAGCTCGCCAATCAGCTCATCATGAACGGACCCCCTGACTAAAACTTGATATAACGCCCTACGAGACAACGCCTGGACGTTGGAGAGGCCATACGACGCCCATAAGAGTCGCTTCAGAGCAATACGACATTCGCGATAGAAGGAGCACTCGGCTCAGGGTAAACGGTGGGCCTCCTCCTCGCACGAGTGCACACTTCTCAGGGATGGGAAATTCTTACGGACGTCTTCCTTCCAGAAGGCGCCCTCCCCATCCGGTTCGCGACACATTCGATCCAGAAAGCTAATGCGAAGCATATGTTAACGAATCTCAATGCTTGGCATGCCCAGACCGCCCTCAGTAGGATGAAGGCAACAGATCTCCCGAGTGACTCTGGCGGCCTTGCCTCTCCACAAGAAAGAGAACAAGAGCCTCACTAACGCCATCAAAATGTCATACGGAAGTGGAAGTACAGAGAGTCGGTAAAGGAGAATCGGGTAGATGTGTGAAACACATACTTCCGCCCTCCCCTTTAAGGAAAGATTCCTCCGAGACCACAAATTAATTGCGATCTCGGCCTTCCCTTGCACCTCCGACCAATTCATTTCCAACCGGAGATCAGGACCGAACCAGACGTCGAGAATCTTGACCGGTCCATCCGTCCAGTGGAAAAGTCCGGGAAGAGAAACTCCCTTCCACGCACCCAACCGCAAGCCAACAGACTTATCGTGGTTGATCTTGGCCCCTGTCACCATCTCATAACAACTGATTTCCTTGCTGACTTCGTTAATCTCGGCTCTGCTCGACACAAGAGCCGAAACGTCGTCAGCATAGGCGGAATACCTGGCCGATGTGGTAGCACCGGGCAGGGCAATTCCGCGTAGGACCGGATTCGCCTTTAACTTGCGAAGGAAAGGTTCCAACGCAAGAACGTAAAGCAAGGGCGAAAGCGGACAACCTTGACGAATGGAGCGAGACAATACGAAAGGCTCCGATCGTACCCCATTCACCTCCACCAGCGCACCGGGAGTCGCATACAGAAGTCGGATCCAGGTGCGAAAGTACGGCCCGAAACCGGCCGCCGAAAGAACAGCCTCCAGAAACCGATGGTCAACCCTATCGAAGGCCTTGGACTGATCTAAATTGATCAGCGCGGCTTCACTGTCGACTTGCTCGATGATCAGGCGTACCATATGAAGGTTGTCCTGAATAGTCCTACCCTTCACAGCACAAGTCTGTTCAGGGCCAATCAGACTAGACAGGACAACCTGCAAACGGTTGGCCAAGATCTTAGCCAAAATCTTTAACTCTGTGTTTAACATAGTTAAAGGGCGAAAGTTACCTAACCCATCCCCTCCGTTTTTATCCTTGCGTAACAACTTGATCACGCCCCTGGTGAAGCGTTGAGGTATAGACCCCTGCTTCATCCAGTTGCCGAAAATCAGTGCCAGCAGGGGAACAAAAACGGGCGACTGCCTCAAGTACACTTCGTACGGAAAACCATCCAGTCCCGGAGACTTGTCCAGGCCAACCTGTTTCATCGCTTCCCAGATTTCCGACTCTGAAATGGGACCCTCGCACCTAGCCGCTTCAGCTGCCTCGAGGCAGGGAAAGTCGGCTAAATAGGCGTCGAACTGAGCAGGGCTCAGACCGGGCTCCCTGGTGGAAAGCTCCTGAAAGTAGTCACGAAAAGCCTCGCATATGCCCTCGTTTGTTGTCACGGTCCGCCTATCCGGCAATGTGACGCATGCGATATGTCGCTGAGATGCATTCCGAGCTTCCTCTGACCGCAATTCCGCGGCCATATTCGTAGCCTCAGAGGACATTCTTTTTAACCTAGCCCTAACTACCAGAGCTTGATCCTTCTTGATAAGCAAGGAGGCCAACTCTGCCTTAGCTAAGGCTATGTCCCCACTATCACGGGATTTCACTGCCCGATCGACCTTTTGCTCTAAAGCCGTTTGCGCCGCTAATCTATCTAGATTAAGCCGACGACTATAATCAGCAGCAAACGTTCGGATTTTAGATTTTAATTTATCCCACCAGGCATTTCCCACAACCGCACCCGTCAGTTCCCTTTGAATCATTAGTAGTAGCTGAAATCTTGCTCACCAAATAATGATGAGTTGAATTTCCAGTAGCCATCCATCCTAATCTTAGGCTTATCTAAGTTTACACGGACCCGGACAAGCCTATGATCCGAATAAACTATCTCATGAAAACTTGGACACCCTAAGAGCCCTACATCGACTCTCCTAACTAAGACTCGGTCTAGATAACTAGCCAAGCCGCCACTATTGGTCCAAGTCCACACTACCCCCCGAGGATGTTCATTTCGGTACTTATCGACAAGATCGAACCTGTCGATAAAGTCCCGAAATGGTTTCACGTCTCGGTTGTTAGTACCCGAATTTGGCCCTATACGATCTATATCGGGATCAAGGACGGCATTCCAATCACCCACTAAAACTACCCGCTGCGATGGCGTCAAAAACGGCTCGATCTGCCGAAACAAAGCAGGCCGCTCAGCATGGGCATTGGGCGCATAAACCCCAATGAGACGAAGAGCCTTATCTTTTATGGTAACATCCAGCACGCAAAGTCTGCCCGCCGGATCCGCGAAGACAAGAACAAACGCAGCCTTCAAAGACTTGCTCACTAGCCAAGAGACACCCCTCGAGCGTCCATCAAAACATGCTGAATAGAGGGAAAAACCCCTAGACAGAATGCCTTCATAGTCACGAGAAGAAAAACGGGTTTCTTGAACACGACATATATTCACCCCGAGACGCTGAAGGTCCCGAGAGAGCCTCACCCTTCGAGACTCGGACCTCAGGCCTCGGGCATTTATACTTGCTAACCAGAGGGCCAAGATGAATACTGATTAGGGTTGCCCTCCTGCATTGAACATGGCCGGGGTCAGGATATCGACGGCCTCTCCCATTGAGCCAGTACCCATCTCACTTTTGATGGTGCCATCAGGAGACAGGCCGCCAATGTCCAAGGGAAATGTTAGTTTTAATGCTCTATATAGGGAGGGGTGAACGAAAATCGGGAACCTCCCTGAACAATTGTTTTAGTTTATTTACATTATCGTCGTCAAAACACGACATTGGTGGGAACATCTCAAATGTTTCATTTGCAAGGGCCATCATTGCCCATATCTGCTGGCCAGCTACGCCTGACCTTACCACAGTGAGAACCCTTTTGGCGTTGGGAAAATTTCGGGGGTTCTCTATATCAAGGTCATTTATTTTTTTAAAATTAACCAAAGCTTTTAAGTTTTTAAGTTTTTTAGCATGAAGTAAAGCCTTCTCCTCGATTTCTTTGGAGATCCGGCACACGTCTTCCCCTGTATTGTAAATGGGTTTAGATTTCTTTTTCTCTGATGTGGACTCGGATGAGTCGGAGGAAGGGCTTCTTTGTCTTTTTTGTTGGTCTTTTCTTGGAGAATTGGTAGGAGTTTGCATAGGGGAAGGTTTGGGAGAAGGAATAGGTGATGATTTTCTAGGTGATGATTTTGCTTTCTGGAGTGGGGTCATTTTGGATGCAACTCTGGTTAAAGGTTTGACGATAGGGGGAGGAACCATGGGATAATGTTTCGTAACTGGGGAAGACGGTGCCGAAATGGAGACGCCAGATTTCTTTTCGCCCTCCAGACGTTTAGATTTTAACGACTCTTTAAGTTGCATTAATTTTTCTTTTTTCTCAAAGGAAGTTTCGTATTGGATCATCTTCTTCCTGAGTTTATCCGAGTAGCTAGCCGGAGAGTCGCCCTTATCACTGGTTGAGGGAGTGGGGCTGTTTGTGTCTTTCGTTGCTTTATGAGTGGGACGAGGTCCCGCTGCCTGACTCTTCCCTTTAGCCCTACCAACGACCTGCCATTCCCCTTCCTCCTTCTCCGCGACCGCATTAGCGACGGGCAAAGGCTTTTCGGGGAATGGGGGCTGAGATTTCGACCCAACCGGGGGATTTTCCACACCGGTCCTGGTCGCTGGTGTGCCCACTACAGGCGGGACGGATGGGTCAGACTCGACCAAAGGGGGATTTGGTTGGGCGGAGGCCAGAACATCAGAGGCCTTCATCTCTGTGCAGGAAAGGGCAAGGTGACCAGTCTTTCCACATTTCCAGCATGCCGGTTTACGCCCGATGACAATTATTGGCATCTTCTGGCCCTCGACAGTCAGACAGTTGGGGATGGAGCGGAAGGTTTTTCATCAATCATAATCTCGAAACTCCACCCCCCGGTCAGATCATCTGACGAAGCACTATGAATCTGCCCAAACTGGGACAGATACGCGGCTAAATGCTCGCCGACAATCTGAGGAGGAACCTCATATACCGAAACCTTGGTCCTCCGCCTGCCTTCATATTCCGTGCGAAGAATTAGGTCCTTAGTGATAAGGTCCCTCTTGGTCATGCTTTCACAATCGGCAGGCGTGGGCAACAGTACGTCCTACATAAAAAACTTCTTTCCCTTGATGACTCTGAGCTTTGATGCCCAGAGAAGTCAACGTTTTAATAACGGTGTCTTTTGTGGATCGACATATTTTGCGCGAGCGCTTATCGACCACAAAGACTGACACAATTCTTTTTTCAACTTTCTGTAGTTCCACGGGATTATTATAATCATTATCCCTTAATTGATATGGTGCGCGATAAAACATCGTCTCTGTTTTTAGAAAATGAATACATTATAATATAAATGTTGATTAATTTCACTAATATTTTCGCGTGATAAAATTTAGGTTTGTGAAGTGATATTACAGTAAAACGATGCGTTGTTTTATTTCTCGATAATTGTCAAGATTTACTCAGTAAGTTGCACACATTTTTCGGGGGAGAAGGAGGAGAATGAAAATGAACTACTAGTACTATTATTATTACTTTTTTGGCTTTTTCGTGGCTTGGTTTAACAATCTTGAAGGATGGTGGTCAGTTGTAACTTACAATTAGAAATATATCCCTATGTCCAATGTCATTATTTCTGCCTTCAATCTGAGTCCAAAAAGGAGATCCTACATACTTTGAAAATTGCAGCTTGTACCTTATCTTTTGATCGATGCACTCTATAACCTTTAGTCATGTTGTTTTGTGCTGCTATATCATATGTAATTCATTTTAGAAATATCGTTAACAGAGTCAGCTTTTGCCTGCCAAACGAATTTAGAGACTGTGATGTCCTTTGCGTAATTTTGTACATCATTCGCGGCAGTGTTTTTCTTTTTAGTTTTTCGTTTCGTTTAGCTGATAATTTTGATTGGATTCATCTTTATTTACATTCCTTTAAGGTAGAAATGACTAAACATCACGGAAATATTCTTCTGTCGCTGAGCCAATAAATTATACCAAAAATCTCTTCTTGAAAAGAATCCAATGAATTATATTTCCCAAGAAATATGTTATGAAATATTGTGATTGCTATTAGTTGAATATCAAATAGGTTCTAATTTAACATGTGCTGCAGATATCTCCGAAGAGAAAAATATAATGAGGTGAATTAGAAGTTTTCATCGTTCTTTTTCTTCGTAAATTTAAAAAATAAAGAAAATTTTCATTGCAATTCTATTGTTTTCTCATTATTTTTTCACAGATTTCATATATATATATATATATATATATATATATATATATATATATATGAAGAAATATAGTCTTAAGATATGCTATATTTTTTGGATAAAGTGCTCAATATCAGAGATAGAGCGCGTGTAAATACAAAAGTGAACATAGAAGTCAACATTTAGAGGCGACAGTCTGTTTCGTACTAGATGCAATCGTCAGGCCACGTGTTTTTATTTATTTACAACTACAACAATCAACCCCAGAATTGAATAAATAGCTTTAATTATCTTCCTAAACAAAAACAAACTATTAAATAACCTATATAAACAAATTTTTATTACGTTAATAAAAACACCGATCAAAATAAAAAAAATAATATATAAGATAAAACATAAAAATAAATAAAAACAAGCAAAATAATTTGACCCAAATAAATAAATAAACAAATAAACGACTTCCGGTAAAATAACCGCCAAAATAGACTACCCACAATGTACCACTGATCCGTATATATAAATAGCCGATAATATATATATATATATATATATATATATATATCTATATATATATCAGTGTCCACTTAAATATATATATATATATATATATATATATATATATATATATATATATATATATACAGAACGAGAGAAATTCAACGTATGTTTCTTATAATACGTAGATTTAATAGGCTGGTTAATGAAATTCGAGGAATAAGAATAAAACGACAATAAAATGAGAAAAATATTGTCAATATGACTAATAATATTTATTTTAGATTAGTAGGCCTTTTGACTAAAGCGAAACACGAAGAGAAATATTTTAAAGTCGGAATTTTCGGACACGCCTCTGTCCTTTATCAACCATACGGGGAATAAACATTGAATTTGGAGTCTCTTTTCCGTGGAATTTCTTGCTTGTTGCTGTGTTGGTTTTTTCCATGTATTGTATCACTGTAAGAAATTTGATAGTTTTGACCTAGTAGTAAGACATTTACATCTATCTATCTATCTATCTATCTCTCTCTCTCTCTCTCTCTCTCTCTCTCTCTATATATATATATATATATATATATATATATATATATATATATATATGTATATATATATATATTTATATATATATATATATGCATATATATATATGAAAATATGTGTACGTCTATCCCTCTATCCATCTCTTTTAATTTGTTAAAATAAAAATGGATATTAATTTACTTATCTTAAAATCGTTGGGTGGGTATATTGAAATTAATATTTAGTTCTGAACGTTGCTATTAGCCTATAGCCACTGAGAAACAATTAGATTGTTTCCTTTTTTATATTTACCTCAAGGTGTCCTTTAACTCTTAATTTAATAAAATATAATTAATAAGTTTATAAATCTGAAGATTATTTTATGGAAGACTTAATTTTGAAAATGCTGATTAACCGCATTTTCTTTCAGCAAAAGAAAAAAAAGTGCTATATATATATATATATATATATATATATATATATATTATCCTGAAAAATTTATTTTCGTTGAGTTATCTGGGGTGGGAGGGTGAGTTTGGTAACAGTGACTATTACGGCTAATTATGCAAGGCTCTTCTATAAAGCAAATATTCTTCTTACAGTCACTGCGTGTTTATCTGAAACCGGCTCAAGGCTCGAATCGAAGACTGACGCCAATTCAGCAGGGTTTCGATCCTAGCTACTTAGATGTAACAGGACGCTTACCCACACTGATGAGCTGCCATACAACGAAACAGTCTGTGGATGACAATTTATATATATATATATATATATATATATATATATATATATATATATATATATATATATTACTGGCTTTGGTAGAAATATACGATTTTTATACAAATGTTTACTTATATATTTTTGAACTTTAGCAAATTTTATAAAAACGAAATAAAAATATTCCTTCTGTCCAAGAAAAAAAATCGCAGATGACAATGACAGGAGAGCATCCATATTTATTTGACAGTACATTTTGGAGTGGGGGTATTTAAATTATGATACAATCTTTGTATCTGGTCTTATTCAAATGAATAGTCGCGCCACAAGTATTAAATGTTATGAAAATAACCTGGTTTACAGAAACTGTAATCACTGTAATTCCCGTATTTACAGCTTCTTTCATCGCTTCGCCTTGCCAAGGATATATTGTCGATTACAACACTGACGCCATAATATCTATCATTTGAGACTACATTACAAATTTGTTACTTAATAATATTTTCAGCTTCTGATAATGTTTACTTAAGTGCTACAGAATTTAACTTGAAACTTTGATTTTGAGACGATCTACATTATTTACATTATTCGGACCATTGTCCTCATCTTTGTCGCCATATTTATTACAACGTTTCGGCTGTTGTACACTCGGGTCTTCTTCAGGTGCTTGGAATGTCGAACTGAACCCTTTATTTCGCTCACTGGGGTAGACTGTTCTAGTTCAAACGTGCAATGTTTAAATGTTTAAAGAAGAAGGCGGGTGCGTACAACGGCCGAAACGTTGTAATAAATATGGCGACAAAGATGAGGACAATAGTCCGGATAATGTAAATAGTGTACATAGTACCTCATCTCAGAAATATAGACAGATACTGTAAGGCCAAAACGTTGTGATAACTATGGCAACAAAGATGAGGACAATAGTCCGAATAATGTAAATAGTGTACATAATACCTCATCTCAGAAATATAGACAGATACTGAAGGGCCGAAACGTTGTAATAAATAAGGCGACAAAGATGAGGACAATAGTCCGAATAATGTAAATAATGTAAATAATACCTCATCTCAGAAATATAGACAGATACTGAAGGGCCGAAACGTTGTAATAAATAAGGCGACAAAGATGAGGACAATAGTCCGAATACTGTAAATAATGTAAATAATACCTCATCTCAGAAATATAGACAGATACTGAAGGGCCGAAACGTTGTAATAAATAAGGCGACAAAGATGAGGACAATAGTCCGAATAATGTAAATAATGTACATAATACCTCATCTCAGAAATATAGACAGATACTGAAGGGCCGAAACGTTGTAATAAATAAGGCGACAAAGATGAGGACAATAGTCCGAATAATGTAAATAATGTACATAATACCTCATCTCAGAAATATAGACAGATACTGAAGGGCCGAAACGTTGTAATAAATAAGGCGACAAAGATGAGGACGATAGTCCGAATAATGTAAATAGTGTACATAATACCTCATCTCAGAAATATAGACAGATACTGAAGGGCCGAAACGTTGTAATAAATAAGGCGACAAAGATGAGGACAATAGTCCGAATAATGTAAATAATGTAAATAATACCTCATCTCAGAAATATAGACAGATACTGAAGGGCCGAAACGTTGTAATAAATAAGGCGACAAAGATGAGGACAATAGTCCGAATAATGTAAATAATGTAAATAATACCTCATCTCAGAAATATAGACATATACTGAAGGGCCGAAACGTTGTAATAAATAAGGCGACAAAGATGAGGACAATAGTCCGAATAATGTAAATAATGTACATAATACCTCATCTCAGAAATATAGGCAGATACTGAAGGGCCGAAACGTTGTAATAAATAAGGCGACAAAGATGAGGACAATAGTCCGAATAATGTAAATAATGTACATAATACCTCATCTCAGAAATATAGACAGATACTGAGGAGATCTATTATAATATATATTAATATATACTAAAGTCGGAATAAATATGTCGAAACATTTATTTCCACGTTTAATTATGCATACATGCACCGGGTTTAGACAAAAGTAATGAAAGAATACATATTTAAGATGCAATTCTTGCAGCTTCAAGTCTGTTTCTTCATATGCAATCGTAAAGATTTTCAATTGTCATGTTGAAAGTAGCCCACATATTTTTCTGATTGGTGTCAAGTGAGTATCGATCCTCACGTGTGCCACTTTATTTTTAGTCTGTGGCTTTGAGTGAGGACTATGGTCTTCTTATTAAATATTTATATTATATACTATATCTACAAAGTCCAGACTAGTATTTTAAACGTTGTTTAATTATGTAATTTTTTTTATTTATGTTTATAAATATCTGTTGCACTATTAAATCATTACATCTGACTTGGTAAAATCCTTCAAAAGAAAATGTTGGTAGAGAAAAGTTTTCCTTTTGACATTATTAAAACTGTCTTTCTACTGATATATTTTATTTATTTATATCTGAATTTCTAGATTATCCATTTTAGTTGTTGCTGTAGTTGACAGTCGTCATCTTTTTTATTTAATATGGTATTGTTCTTTCTTTTGGTTTCTCCAGCGTCAGTCCACGAAGTTCGAAAGATATGGTCATCGATATAATCTACAAACTTCATTCGCTCGAAACCATTTTAACCATTGATCTGTAGAAAGCAGTTGGCTGACAGTTAAGATATTTCTAAACTATGTGGGCCACGCGTATGCAATTTTATCTAAGATTTTCGATCTCACGAATTAGTTCAGAACGTGACTTGAGTGTTTCTCCTTTTTAAATGTATTTATTTGAATCCAGAAACATTGTTCTTTTGATATCTCGGTAATCTAAAAAGTACAAAATATTTTAATTATTTTGAAGTAGAAATATAAAACTGCACTTTCAAAATAATTGCCAAGTAAATTTTAGAGTAATATATCAAGATTTGTTTTTTGCTGTTTTAAAAATTCAAGTATGGAAGTTTTATATAAGCAGTATTCTCAACGAATTATTAAGTATACATTTGTTTTGTTTTAACTTATTAAATTTAGATTGCGACGGAGAACTTTATATAATAACACAATCGATCTAAGAGCATAAATACAGTTTCTATTTATTTTCGCGGCTTCTGTCTGCTTTTGAGATAACAAACATCTTTTTGAATACCCACAAAACAGATACGTTCACATGTATGTATTCATTTCAGTCGATAAGGCAGTCGACAAATTGTGCGTCGCCGGGAGCTAAAGTTTATATAAAGTATCAGAAGAAATGTTAGATTAAGAAATCAAGAAGGAATAGTGATATTCAAATGTAGCGTCGTAGAAAAGATTTTTCAGGAAGATATAGAAAAATTACTTGTGTTGATAGAAATGATTATGATTTCCGAATGATACACTTCTATATCAGGGGGTGACAAATTTCACCTGGAGACAGAAGAAATGAAAATCAATAAGTGAATGAATAAATAATAATGATAATATTACGATACTGGATTGACACATTCATACACTGGAAAATTAGCTATTTATTTGTCATGTGCTGTCTTTTCAGGACTTGCGTGGTCACGGCCCTCCACGGCTCTCCACGGCTTGTCTTTTGACACATAACCGTTTTCTAACATCCATTTACACAACTCGTTAATCAGGTTACTCTAGCTTTCAGCATTTCATGTGAGTCATAAACTCTTTCCTTGTTATGTGTCTTGGTTGGTTGGTTGGTTGTTTTATGGCATATCAAAACCTCAGTGGGTCATTTAATGCCAACAAAATGTTTGAAATAGATTCATAGCGATAGTTTGGTAAAAAAGAAGTGTATGTATACATATTTATTTGAACCATTTTTTAATTCCTCATTTTTGAGTACAATCCAACATCTTTTAAGAAGTTTACAATTTTGGGTGGTTTTATTTTCGTAAAAAGTTATTTTTAATACTCACTTGGTACTATTTTGTTCGCACTAGATCAAAATCTACACACTAACATTATATATTGAAAAGTATTTCTGGTATTAAAACCTATTTTTACACAAGTTTGGGTATTAACTATTTGCCCATAGTTGGGACCCTATCAGGTGCTACCACCCCACGTCAGGTTGGACCTGGTAACACCAGCAAAAACGAGGTGGTTCCACGCTCCTCAAAACCTTCTGATCAGAGGCCTTGCTGTTGGACGTAGTTTATCGTCTTACCCATGACGCGGATGTAGTTTATCGTCATACCCAGGACGGTATGTGTCTTGGAAATTCAGCTGTCTCGTTTTGATTGTAAGTATACATTTCTTTGTAGTTCTTAATTCCTTGAAGCATTTGTTACTCACATTACTTGACCATAGTATTCTTAGCGTTCAACAGTAAAGCCACGTCTCATTACCTTCAAAGTTTCTTCTTCGTTCGTAAGGTACTTGTCCATCATTCCATGCAATATAGGAGATTATGTATTACATAGCAGTTCAGCACATTTTCTTCGTAATAGTACTTTCCAAACGAATAATAATTTACTTAATTTCATCTTTCTCTGTTTCTATGTGCAGCTGCCAATTTCTCTGTCACAATTTCCGTCGTCTACACCAGTGCTTCTTAACCTTTTTCAGCTCATGGACTTTTTTCTACAAAAGATTCAAATGGACCACCCCTACTTTTACATTTAGGCTGTTCAATTTTCACACTACTCAATACTCAATTAAAATACTACGTGGTCTATTTACACTTTAAAATTTATTTTAGTAAACAAGGATAAACATAGGCTAGTTTATCAGCTAGTGACTACTTTGATCTTGGTGATTCTCACACAAGATATCATAAAATTTGATGTCATTCAATCTTAGTCTGATAGTAACTTTGCTGTTGAGATCTATCTTTTTTACTAATAACATCCATAACGGCCGAAAATCCTAATACCTACGTAATGTCGAATTTTTCAAATATAATGGGTTAATTAAACTAAATAATATATTTTTTAATTCTTTAAAGTATGAATGATTTAGATACATTTTTGTGAAATGGCTACAATTTTTTATGGGTACGAATTCTCTATGGACCACTAGAAATGCTGAACCACGTTGAGAATCACTGGTCTACATAGTTCAATTTATGTACCTGATAGATATTGTAACCCCAATACGTAGCACGCATATGTGGCCTTTTCTTCTCTGTTTTGCTGACGACACTGCATTCTGCGTTCTTACAGTTAACAGTTCATTCTTCTTGCCTCGCATTCTTAACTGGCATAACTAGTGTTTATATCCATGTTTCGTTTTGTTTTACAGCATATCAACCTCGATGGGTTATTTAATGCTGATAAAAATTTTATTGCTGGTAATATGTTTCTTTTTCAAATATGTATTGCTGGTACTAAAACCTATTTTTACATTTTCATAGTGTTTTGCCCCAGTATGGGGCTAAACAGTAGCCCATGTCTGGGTCCCCAACAGGTGTCACCTCTCCGAGTCAAGGGGCACTTGGGAACACTAACAATTAAGAGGTGGTTCCACGCTCCTCAAAGCCTACTGATCAGAGGTCTTGCTGCTGGATGCAGTTTTTCCTCATATCCAGGACACCTCATTGCAGGGGAGGGGTTCTTACCCCACTGCAGAGATGCAGTCGGCGTATTCTGAAGTACCAACCGTCTGGGCTTGTGTTTATATTCATAATGTTATCGACATGTTGTTCTGGTTATTAACCAACTATAATTCTGGAAAATGCTCTTAGAATCCTTTTTAGTAGGTGAAATAAATCTGATGGGGACACGCATTCTTGTCTTCACCTCCTTTCATGTTATTCATTTAATGAACATGTCCTCTATTCCCATTCAATTAGTGTGTTCCATGTTACGGATTACTCGAATATATTTCCTAAATTAATCAGGCTTTTGTAGTACTAGAACTTTCTGCACTTTTATTAAATAACTATTTGTTATTTTAATCATTAAATTCCTTTTAAAATAGTGGGTGTATTTTGTATGTTAAATAATAAAACTTTTAACTTTTTCAAAAAGATTAATGAAAGTTTATTGTACTAAGCTAAGTACCCTAGTAAAACCAAATGTAATTTCTACCCTCTTACCTGTTTGTACTTATCCCCAAAATTTGGTTTCAGTCCGTCAGTGTATGTCTACTTTACAGACTAACGGAAGTTACAGAATTTCATATATAGCTTTTAGTAGGTCATTGTTTCACAACATATACTTTTGTGTAATTTATGAATGGTATGAAAAACATCTTTTTGCATTTGTATAGCTCGTTCTGTATTAAGCTGATTACAAATATATCTTTTCTTGTCCAAGTGTCATCAAGCAGGCATCACTTTTCTTGCACTAATTCTGTCTAATTCTGCTATATGCTCTATTCAATAGAATTCTAATTCTAATTTTGATGAAGATATTTGATGGTATTCTTTTCATTTGGTGCGGGATCCATTGGCTTCTCTATATAGATAGACGTACTGATGTCGTCCGGTATTTCGTCGTTGTCGTATATTTAATTTGTTATTTCGGTAACATTATAAATACCGAAGTCGTTTAAATCTGACAACATCTCTACTACAATCATATGTAATTCTGATGTTTTTTTTCGGCTCGTCTTGGTTAATGCTGATCATAATACTTTAATACTACAGGTGCTTTTAACACTTTGATACTATAGGTGCTTTCGGTTCTTTACGTACTGTAAGTTTCACTCCTCTGCCAGATTCTTTGATGGATTTTTTCAATCTCCGTAATATATTTTCTTTTTATATTAGTCTTCGTTGTTTAACATTTGAGGCCAGTTTGTCAAACAGAACGTTGTTGCCTTGATGTTTCTTTTAACCTTTTTTACGTTTGTAATCAATCGGATTTGCAACAAGTTATGATTTCCTTGCAGCAATATGAATTATATAAATATATTTTTGCTTTTATTGTAAGGATAAGTTTGTTTTTAATTTTCTTATACAATTGGCCCATTTATGATAAAACAATTTCCACTTTTCCATATGTGTATTCAAAAAATCAAAAACGAATTCTCTTTTGTGTAAATTTAAAATTAAACATTAATTTGACATTTGAAGAAGGCATTGCTTACGGGCGAACAATAAAACATTTAAGAAAATTCTGTCTGATGATGAGTTTCGTAGAAAATCTATAAATGTCAGCAATTTCGAAAAACAGTGGTAGTTGACCTATTCAACAAAACTGGAATTTTTTCTATGACTTTTTGTCGTTATTTATTTTACCATTCTTATGTTGAAATCTTTGGATAAATGAATTCCAATCTGTTTGCGATAAAATCAGAAATCTTTCGTTTTTAAATATTTTCATCTTAGCTTAATTACAAAAGCAATTAATTACTTTTTACGATGGCAAAATATACTTACGTCAAAGGTGGCATGACTTTCCATGTTTCCGAAAAAAGGTAACTTTTCCACTAACGACAAATATTTTCTTGAGTTTCTTGAGTTAAGCGAAGAAAAAAAACTTTCTTTCAAATGCTGATTCTTCAAGTTAAGCAAATTATAAGATTAGTGCAATATAATCTCTCTATAATTCAGTTTCACTCATTGTGGATTAATATTGCATTATGATGGATTTTGTGAAAAGAACAAATCTCAGGCTGTTAGGAGTCAATTTTTGCTTCCAGATATGAATTTTAATGCAGATTTGTAAATTTCGTAATCGGGAATCTTTTTCTATATTGGAACTTCACAATTATCTTACTAGGTGTTTGACGAAAACTAATTACAGAAAAAAAAACGCCAATATTATTGAATAGCTTTATCTTTGTTTCTCTAGTCATCAAACGCAAGGGGAAACCCTTTTGAACAATGTTCTTTGACTCTAGGAAGCTAGGAATTACGGCTGCTATCTTAGAGATCGATAGTCCGGTGTCAGATCCGACTGTCGATCTAAACTGAAACCATTATAAGTCTCCAAAAGGGACCAAATTATCTTGACACTCTCATCTATTGCTACTGCGTAACAGGTCAAGAGAAATATTTGCTTATAAAAACTATTTAATTTCCCTACTATTTATGATTATTTCAATATTGTATTTTCGTTTCAAACTTAGGGTAAAGATAAAGAAAATCTTTCGTCAAACATTGGTAGATAGTCAGTGTTTAACCTTCTTGCAGCAAAAGAAGTGTGTCAAAGGGACGCTTTTCCCTTGACACCGTTACTATTTCAACTACCTTCACTCCCTAACAATCTTTATTGATTGAAAATGCGGTGATCAAAATTGTAATAAAGCCTAATCCTTTCATTTCATAGAAAATTTGTACATTTTTTTTCTTAAGTATTTAAAACAAATTATTTCAACATTATTTAGTAATCAAATTGTTTATTTAAAAAAAAAATTAAATTTAAAACATTCTAAAATCTCATACAATTGTGTTAAAAATAATACAATATTTTTCATTTGTCAATTTATACAAAATAAATATGAAAACAAGTTTTTATTCATACATTTTCGAAGATTTGCTAAATTATAAAATTATTTGAAAACAGTATAAAGAAATCCTTATAAAGTTCGAATAAATTAGTAATTAACCAATGTTTAGCCAACCAATTCAATAAACAATCTTCTGAATAAATATTGTAACAAAATATGTAATAAATAAATAGCTTTTAATATTGTTGTTGTAAATTCTCCAAAACCAAGAAAATGTATGAATTCACTTTTATATGTTTAGGTTTTATTAAAATTCTAATAATCGACTTTGAAAACAATAAACATGGCGTGGGGTGAAGGCTGCTAAAAGAATATCGCTGTCAATAGAAAACAAAAAAAAAAGAACAGTCCTTTTGACACACCGGTGATTTTTTATTGTCATCAGGAAGGTTAAACATTGCCAGTAGATATTTATAAAAGTCATCTAATCTTATAATGCATGTTCTGAAAAATCTTTGACCTTATAGAATAAACGTTTGTTTGTTTTGTTTTTTTTGCACGTGTTGATCGGCCAAATATTCTCTTCTCTATTTGTTTCATTGCTATATGTGCGTAACTTTATGATTGTCCGTATGTTTAATGGGCTTTGGGTTCCAACTTCAAATTTTAGACGAAATCTTTGCATTTGCTTTCACACAAATTCCTTTGATGCCATCTGTTGTCTATATAACTAGGTTGCGACACCCTTGATTGGCAAGCAGGCTAGGAGAACAATAACTGAATCCGGAAATGGTTGGAGGTGGGACTAGTAATTACTCCCTGTAACATTGCACTTGCTAGAAAAAACACTAATCTAGCCTAGCTGTGAAATTGAACTCAACGGAGTTAAGAGGACGTACATGCAGGAATTGGTTTTATCTCTACATATAACTACATTTGAAATCTTATATCGCGCTGTTACAGAAACAGAATGACCAAAAATAGAATACTCGATTAAAAAATATATTATTGTTACTTAAAATATGTCTAAATAACTTATTTGGTAAGAATTAATGCATTTTTTTGTTGTTTGTCTTTTGCTGCGAGTTATTGCTAACAATAGGTTTATGAAAAAATCTACATTTAATGTTATTTCGAATTTCTACTTTTGAGAAGCTTATAGTGTTATTAATGGTATTGACTGTTTTATAGATGTTTGCTCGAGCGAAAATGATTTAGATTTATGAGAAGAACATGTGTAAACAAAAAAGAAACGGAAAATAGATTGAAAGAATATAGAAAGAGGAAAGAAAAAAAAAACTTATGTGGTTGGTTGAGAGAATTGTCAAAATGACAGAATTTATTTCCCAAAACTGACAAGCAATCTAGGACATCTTAGGCGTTGATAAATTCTCTGACTGTATTTGTTCGAAGAAAAAAGAAATTGTCACTTCTAGTTGACCGAAAACAGTTTGTATCGAAAATCATGTTGTTGTTCTGTTTTTTTTCTTGTAACATTACCTCGAGGAATTTGCTTTGGCGCGAACAGTTTACCAGCAACCGGTGTTCGATACTGTATTTAAAACCTATTATTCATGGTTTGCCTTTGTACTTTCTACGCTAATTTATCTTATTAGACTAGTAAACTTGAACATTCGTAATTATCTTTGAATGTGTGATTCTTGGATGTCGCTTTTGGTCTCAGACAAGAAGATGCAAAACAAGTAGTTTAAGTAAGGTATATTTAGGCAGCTACTCTGTATCTAAACATATGTGGTTAAGTTCAACGGACAACTTCTGTCTAATTAATTGTTATTGTATTTATAGTAATCTTTGAATAAGATGTTGTTTGTCAGGATTGAAATTTATATTTGCTTGGATGATATTATTCAAATACTTCGACCGTGTCACTCATAACTAACCAATGTGGTGTATATGTGGAAAAAAGAAGCCTGTTGGCGATACCTGCTGTTTTATAAATAGCTGAAAGTAATGTCGTGTGCAACGTTTAAAGAGATATCGAGTTGTGTATCTGGGAAGTAATCACCCGCGAGACATGCATCGCTACATTCTTACAAGCTTCGATAAAAATGACTGAAAGGTACTTTTGAAAATGGTTTGACGAAATCGCTTGAAACGAAAAATCGCGTGGAGAAAATCTAGACTCATAAAACCAGACTATAGATACACTTCACGTAGATATGACCGCCTACACACAGACTCGCGCACAGACACGTACAGTGATTATGAATATAGCCAGTAAAATAATCCTTTCATTACTGTATTTTGTTCATTTAATTTATGCGATTGTCAAAAGGCGAAATTTCACGTGTAATAAAATATGACTTTAGAGTTCACTGTTTCTGAGTGAAGATATTTCTGCTGATAGAAAGAAAAAGTCTTTTTTATGTACCATGTCTTTTCAATAATGGTTCTCCACCTCCTCTATCCCTTGCAGCTCTCAACAAGTTCTTTTCTCTTTGCTACCTCCCCAAGACCACGTTCTGTCATCCACTTGCTTAAGCCCGCTAGTTATGTCATGCGTTGTTTTCCCTTGTCTCTCTTTCCCTCTATTCGACACGTGAGTATCAGATTCTCCAAGCCCTCCGTCCTCACTATGCGTCCCAGAAACTTCAGCTGCCTCTTCCTGATGTTAAGCAGTAAGGTAAGTTTGGATAAAAATTTATTTTATTTTACACACTGATAAATCGATATACACACACAATACTTTTTCTCAGAGAATCTCTCTTTTTTCACTTGCAGAAGGGCATGCACACATATAAGTGTGAGTGTGTAAATTATTTTATTGATATCTTTTCTATTATATATATATATATATATATATATATATATATATATATATATATATATATATATAAGTATAGGATTGGTATATACGGAATAAATTCCAATAACCAACAATTATTATTCTTAAAAGAGTGCTCAATACAGAGTAGAGCAGATATAATTATTTATTTAAATATTATAACATAAATATGTTATAAAATCACTACAAAAATAGCCATTTTGTTTCAACACTTCTGGTGTCTTATCAAGCGATGATGTTCAATCAGACACCAGAAGTGTTGAAACAAAATGGCTATTTTTGTAGTGATTTTATAACATATTTATGTTATAATATTTAAATAAATAATTATATATATATATATATATATATATATATATATATATATATATATATATATATATATATGGAAGGTTTTTATGGATTGATAACAGGTGATAGAGACAGAAATTGGGCACCTTGTCATTTCCTGGAGATTTCCATTTTGGGGTTTTCGTTCAAAAGTGTTTGCCTGACGTTATCCCTGCAGGGTTTTATCCAGCATTCGTTTTTCTTCCCGTTGGATCCATTTTGCATTATATACCTTTGGGCTGCTCCAAATATTTTCCAAAGAATTCTACACTTTGTCAATTGATGGTGGCTTTTTGACTTTAACAGCTGCTTTTCCAATTTTTCCTTAAAAATTTCTTAAGGTCCGTTTGCAATATCTATCTGTCATGCGAGTCAAACGATAAAAGAAATTGTTCATTTATTGAATTTGATATCGTGGATGATTTATCCATCTATTTCTTGCGATGTATTTTCTTTGGCTTTAAACTTTCCTAGGGAAAACTTTCCAACGCGGAGCTTGATATTATCTATCGGTTGTCATCCATAACAATGAAGAGTAGATTAATAACAGTCTTGTTGATCAATTTGATATTTCCTTGGGATCATTAGATATTGTTGATGTATTCATCTTATATAATATTAGTGCCTACGATGGTATTAACATTAATAATATACGGTTATACAGAGGTGATGGTCTTCTGTTTGTGAAATATTAAAGCTGACACAATCAGGAAATTAATGCATAGATAATTTATCTTATCCTTAAAGTTAAGATCAACTCTAATTTAAAAAAGTAGATTTCCTTGATATTACATTAGATCTAATTAATAATGTATTCCAAACTACATGAAAAAAAAATGCCACTTCAATATACAACCACCTGAATTCTAACCCCGCTCCATCCGTAATCAAACACATGCCCTCTTCTATAGAATAAAGGATTAGCAATAACTCTTTCAGTGATGATGTGTTTTACAAGCATAGTAAAGTTTACAAGACTGTCTTAAAAATAGTGGCTATAAATGCACCGACATCGAATATATAAAAGATAACTACAGCAGTCATAGGAATAAGAATAGAAACAGGAAAATCATTTGTTATCACTCCTCCAGTTAAGCAAATGGTTAGTACTAATTTAGGGCAGAAGTTCTTCCATATAATTTATGAACACCTTCCCAGAAATAATCTACTCGCTAAAATGTATACAGAAATACACTAAAACTAAGCTATAGCTGTACCGATAATCTTGACAAAATATTTAAAACATAATAATAAAATCAATACAAAAATCTGAGTAATAATATCCATTCCAAAGTAACAAAAAAAGATGATACCAAGAAGTGTAATTGTGGAAATTCTAACGAATGGCCATTAAAAAAAAACAATGTCAAACTGACTTTCATCTTTACCTAAGCACTATTTCTACTATAGAAAATCCAACAGTTAAAAAAAATTATATTGGGAGTACCAAGAATTCTTTTCAAACTAAGTGGTATCAACATACATTATCTTTCAGAAATAACGCTTACAAAAATATGACGTCACTTTCAAAATATTTTTGGAAATTAAAGGAAGTTTTAAAAAGCTATGGTAAAATGGAAAATACCAAAAACAAAAACCTAAAATCTTTAAGTGAACCTTTCTTCTTATGCTTACATGAAAATCTAGAAATTATCCGATTGCTGACAACAATCTCTATTAAACGAAAGAAGTGAATTAACTGTAAATTGCCGAATAGTTGATCTTTTACCTTGCAACATAGTTAAATTTTAAAAATCAGCTAGTATCATTTCTTATGTCCATAATTTATAATAACGGTTCACCATCTATAAGTAACTTTCTTATTGTGTTTATTCAGATTTAGTATTGCTATGTATTGCCGTCCAGTTAGTATTATTAATATCTTATGTAATGTTCCACACTTATAATTTTATCTACAGGTTCCTTTAAGACGCTTCCTGAATCTGAATTTTAAAAATAATTATTTGTTGAAATTAAGTTTGCGTATGATTATCATCCTACCTCTCTCATCGGCGTCCTTTGAACGTTTCAATATGGCATATTTGTCTACAATCCCGATACATTTGTTTCTTACATGTTTACCACTATTGTCAATGATGACCTGTTTAAGTTCCGGTTTATCATGTCATGAAACAATGACTCCACCCTCTGAGCTTAATTTTCTATTTAGCGTAGATCTCACATTTGATTGGTTGATCGAAACCTTCTGTTTCCTCCCAACTTTATCTTTCGAAAAAGGGGTAATATTGATTTCGAAAGTTTCTTAGAATCATTTAATCGACAGTTACTTAATCAGATATGCATTATGCCAACAAGTAAAAAAAAGGACGGAAAGTTCCGCTAGTGGTGTCCATGTTAAAAATATACATAATAATAAAAACATAAAAAGAATAGAATACAATTACAAAAAAAAACAAACACATAAAATTAAAAAAGTCAAAGAGACTTAAAATGAAATTAAAGAAAATAAATTATTATTATTATTGTTATTATTATTGTTATTATTATTATTATTATTATTATTATTATTATTATTATTATTATTACTACTACTACTACTACGACTACATATATGATAAAAGACCTCGGGAAGAAAAAAGTCATCTTTGGGCGAAGTGAACTAATAAATTAGTTTTGAAAAAGGAGCCCAACTTTAGGCGATTTTTCGATAATCTACAGGGTTCCCCCAACATTTGCCTATAGTGTGCATAACACTATCTTTCAAAAGAACTGTCCACAATTTTTATTGACCCAATCACTTTCGGTCACTTCTGTAACCAAGGTATTTTGTCTCTGGTGTTGTCTTCTTATTTTGACTGTAATATTGTAAATTAATACGTGTTTTTTGTATTAGGAGCATTTATTTCAAGCTGAAATTTCAGTGATCATCTTTCTATTAAAAAAAAAAACAAATTTTATACCAGGTAATAAAATTATTATATTTCTCAAGCATTTTCCTCTCTCACTCTTTGTGACTCACCAGCAGCTTGGGTATATATAAGAGGGTTTTTATAACGGATTTGGGATTGAAAGTCAAACTGGCTACACTCACTACTCGAAGAGTAATGACGATACCATGGTACCGTGAAGTTTGGGTTTTGTGTAGAATTCTATCTATCTATCTATCTATCTATCTATCTATCTATCTACACACACACACACACGCATATATATATATATATATATATATATATATATATATATATATATATATATATATATATAAACGAGAAAATTTTGAGTTGACTTTCGTATTAAATCCTGTTCTCGGCATAAATTTCAGTTAGTTTTGATAATGGTTGTGGTAGACAGCGGTAATCGATTGCCACAAATATAAGTCAAAGTGATTCTCTCTACTAAATTTACAATTGCTACTAAAATGCCTTCTTCATCTAATATATATATATATATCATTTTAAATAAAACAGACCACTTTATGGTTCCATATAATAAATTCTTTCACCACACCCCTTTTAAAGAACAGCGGATCATCAAATTTTATATATATATATATATATATATATATATATATATATATATATATATATATTAGTACATTTTACGCGCACACGTTTTTGATGTGCGATTCTAATTTTGATGGGGCGAGGGTGTTCCCAGTTCGTCATGCACGGGGGTCTATGCGGCCGGAATGGAGCATGGGGGTTCCGCTGCTACGTCGTGTGTAAAAAATAAAGTTGCACAGGATTGAGCTAAATTTAGCCCCTCTACAACTATAAATATATATATATATATATATATATATATATATATATATATATATATATATATATATGTCATTCACAGACAGTACTGTTTCGCTGTATCACAGCTCCTCAGTGCGACTATACTTCCGAATGCCTCAAGCCAGGATTGAAACACAACTAATTTGGTGTCGGCCTGAGCTATCCTCACTCGGTAGAGTTACACAACTAAATCTAGAGTATTGTTTTTACAAAGGTAAACAAATGTCAATCAGCCAAAGTGCTCAATTCATTTTACTGAAGAGCTTTGCATTAGTGCAGGTGGCTGTTGTTTATAGAATTAGCTTTATCACTCGACAATGCTCAATTGAAATGTATTTTCAAGAGCTAAATTATGTCATTCACAGACAGTACTGTTTCGCTGTATCACAGCTCCTCAGTGCGACTAGACTTCCGAATGCCTCAAGCCAGGATTGAAACACAACTAATTTGGTGTCAGCCAGAACTATATATATATATATATATATATATATATATATATATGTATATATATATATATATAGAGAGAGAGAGAGATAGATAGATAGATAGATAGATAGATAGATAGATAGATAGATAGATAGATAGATAGAGTGCAATACTCCGTTCACTCCAAGTTCTAAATCTGGAATAATGAAAAGCTGAAAATCGTCATATTAATTCTTTAATCAATTTAATTAGTTTAAAGGACCAACATAGCCCATGAATTAACTCCCTCACCACAAACAACTAATGCATAGTACTGAAAGTAGTTTTAATTTGCTCCTAGTCTTGTTCAAGATTTTGACGAGGCATCTCGTGTGTTTCTGTGTAGGTCCACATAGAATTATTTCTCGGTTTGCATGTTTCAACCATTGCCGCCTGTTAAGTCATTCTAAATAACAACTGATTGATTTTGTCGCTTAATATTTTGAAACCACATCTTGGGAGGTTGTAGGGCCATTTGAATATTAACGGATTCAGCTTTGACCATCAAATGAAGAATTGCATGCCATTATGTATTCATACTAAAGATGAGATCAAATCGAGGATTTCTTCCCGGGAGAAGATCATTAGGGAACAAATTAAAATTTTGATTGGAATTCATTGTCCGATCTCTTTCAATTATGCAAACGACAATAAAATTTCCAAGCGCCAGTTTCCGTCAAATATCGATAGAAACCTCTGGATAATTCGAAGAAAATTAATAGAAAATAATTTGATGAATTCATTCCTAAGTTGAAATCCATTAAATAATTGATGGAATGGGAAAACCAAATATTTTATGTAAAGTTATTAATATATTTTTTTAATTAGAGTAGTCAGGCTCACGTGATCCCAAATTGGCCCCACTGAAGACTTCGTAAAAGACTCCTTTTCGTAAATCATTTATATGTTTTTGCTTAATTCTTAAATTAAACGAAAATCTTGCAGTACGTCAAATATCAAATCTTTTTTAGAGCAGCTGTTGGAATTAAAGAGAATCTGCACCTGTATTCCTTAAATGACCTTATATCCTTATTTATATTACATGCATCCAGATTAATATTCTCATCTTTGTTGATATTTGTTGAGATTATTACAACGGCTCCGCCTCTATGTTCACTTCCCTTCCTCAGTTATCTATCGATCAGGATAAAATGCAGTTGTCGATTCAGGATCATCTAATAGTTTTTCTTCTCGAATACTTTTGCATAGAAATTCTGAATTCAAACCCCTGACCATGTAGTATAGTCAACCTCAGTCGGAACAGAACTCGCAATAGCTGAGAAGTACTAAAAAAAGAACAAACTGGCATATTGTGCAGTATAATACATAAATTGTTAATTATATATTTTAAATAAAGGGTTCAGATCCAAAGTCCTTGGTGATTACCAGAATCAACAGACACTTGAAGAAGGTCTATGACCACACCGTCCTAATATCTGTGATAAGAAAAACAAAGATAGAACCATTAACCCGAATAGAAATGATGTAAACAACACTTCTTTTTAATCAGCATCACCACCTGCAAGGCAGTAAAGCCACTAAGACACAAGGGGGTTACAGGGTGTGGATGAATTAGGAACAGAAACATTATTCATGAGCGAGAAGAGGAAAGAGTAATCAATAGGACAGTAGATAGCGACTGACATTGCATTTAAATTTTTGCAGATTAAAGTTGACTGGAACGCATGGAGTCGGGTGAAATTTGGTGGGGCGACATAATGGTTTGATGAGGTACTGCACCCTATCAGTGACAGATTGTAGAATGAATACCTTAGTATATCAAAATATTTTGGAGGCAAATTTAATGATTTTGGTCGATAACTCCCTCCTGATTGGATCTTCCAAGATAATGATCCTAAGCACACTGCAAAATCTACGATTAAGTGACTTTCTGAAAACAATGTAAATATCCTGAAATGGCCAAGTCATTCTCAAAATCAAAACCCAATCGAGAATTTGTGGCGTTATTTGAAAATTCAAATCCAATCGAGATCTACAAAAAACATCCCGGATCTAAAGACCGTATGCGAAGAAGAATGTAACAAAATACTAACTAAAATTTGCAAGTAATTAATTGATAACTACAAGAAGAGATTGGTTGCTGTAGAACTCAATAATGGCTATTCTACAAAGTATTAAATGAAGATTATGTATTCATTTTTGTATTGTACGAATACTTTTCACCAATTAAAATGGATAAATGGGATTTCTTTCTAAGAAATATTTTTCTGTTTTCTGAGCATAATTAGTTATTATACATCTGTGTAGATCTAATTATATGAAAAGTATATTTAAACATTAGTTGGAAATACAATAAATTAAACATTTGTATGTGTACGAATATTTGTTTCACTACTGTATTTATTTCTAATAAATCAAAAACAGGAAGGACTTTTTTGGTTACCTTGTACATTTTTCATAACTGAACACGTGGTGAGGAAAAGAAAGTGTGCCGGTTATTAATCTTCCAATGTGTGTGGCATGCACACGGACTTTTTTAAAAATTGAATCCCAACCCCTGAGAAAATGTATATTAATCTATAACGGAAAAACTTTAGCAATTGTCTTAAAATTCATATCATGAAAACAAGTAGCAGGGAAAAAATGTGATATAAGAGTTATTTCCTTCCAAAGATACAGATTTATTTGAATTTGAAATTTGTATTGACTCTTCTATAAAAATAAGATGTAAGAAAATCAGTTATAACGCCAATTGCTAAAGTTGCAATAAACGCACAAAATAAAAAAAAAATTGATAAAAAATAAATGGATTTAAATTAAATTTTACTTATTTAGTCATTGAAGTTAAATTATCAATAACGTGGAAAGCCATTACATTTTGCTATCAAATTAAATTCAATTTTTTTTATTATTTGTTGAAAATGAATTTTCTAAAGTATCATCGACCTACTCATTATAAATTCTTGCTTAATATCGAGATAAAAAATGAAGTAAGTAATAGAATCAGGGATCCGTGTACGAACTCAGCTAATTCTGTGAGAATGCTGATTTTTCAAGACTAACTGGTAGCCTTTCTCCACCTGGACATGTTTCATGATATCATAGTTAAAATACCATTATTCAAAGATAAAATATATTTAAATTTCTAATGTAAACACGTCATTCAATTCTTTTTTACTTAAGCTAGTCGTTCAGATACCTGGAGTGACACAAAGCCCTTGGTTGTTTGTCGATGGTGAATGGCTTAAGTGATGTTTTAAAAACAATTGGTGCAAGACAAGGATGTGTCTTCTCACCGGAATTATTCAACGTACACAGTGAGGCGATTCTACCAAAATCCATTATTTGCGTCCACATCAGATATGCAGATGACACTTTGTTTATAGAAGACACGGTAAAGAAAGTACAAGAATTACAGAAGATAGTGAAGGAAAGCGAGAAGAAAGGATTACAAATCAATTGCAAGAAGAATGCATGGTTGTTAGCAAAAGGAGCAGTCCAACATGCAAATTACAAAGTGAAGATAACAAAATCAAACAAGTAAAAATAGTTGAATATATCGGAAGTGTTTTATCAGAGGACAGAACCTGCGACACTGAAATCTGAAGTCGCATTGGGATAGCAAAATATGCCTTCCAAATGTTAAGCAAAGTATTAAGAAACAGAAACATTTCGTTAGAATTAAATGTAATGTATTATTACGTAATATCAGTTCTCCTATATGTTAGTGAGTGCTGGACAATCTCCTAGACAAAGCTGAGATTTGAAGCAACAGATATGTGGTCTTTCAGAAGGATGCTGAGTATTTTGGAGACCGAACATGTGAGCAACGACGAAATTTTAGAGAAAACTGAAACAAAAAGGACACATGAGTAAGAGGCAGTTGACATTTTTAGGGCACATAGTGAGGAAAGAGGGCTTCGAAAATATGATACTCACAGGACAGGTTAAAAGCAAGTGGGACAGAGGAAAACGACATATAATCTAACATCCTGAAGAGGAACTTGTTATTAGTATGGCACATAATGAGGAAACAGGGTTTGGAAAATTTGATACTCTCAAGACATATTGTAGATGCAAGGGAGACGGAGGAAAACAACGCATAACCTCTACCTGGCTAGCTTCGGCAAATGGACGGCAGAATTATGTTTAGGAGAGATAAGAAAAAATATTAAAAAGAACAGAAAATTGTGGAGAGTCATGATCGCCTATGAAACGGCACACAGAATAAAAAAACGTTGACGTGTTTAAATAGTTACAAGACTAATTCGCGGTGAAATGAGAGGAAAATCCTGCACTATGCCAGTCTGTTGTTTGAAGGGTAGGAACTTGATTTAATATCAGTTTTTTGTTCATAGCTCTTAACACATTTCGTATACAAATCCCCAAGGAATTCGGCAACTATCATAATTTCAAATAGACATGACTCCTTTGATAAATGCTGAGAAAACTATTATGAAAGCAATCACAACAGTGACAAAAGAATCTTGTTAACCATTACTTCAGCATGAAGCACATAAAACAGTTGCTTTGAACATTTGGAAATATATATGACTTTTATTTTCGTGCCAGCAATGATATAAAACTAAATTAATAATTTCGTAACATATTTCAGCTCAATTTTTATTTGGAATTTCCTTTGTATATTCGACTCATGCTATTTTCACGGTTAAATTAAGTATATTGACAAAACAATTAGTTATCTATTGTCCGAATTTATCATTCAACATAAAAAATAAGGACTTTAATCGTCTAAGCGAGTGACGACAACTTTAATGATTAAAGAGTTTTGTTCGTGATTTTGGGGTCATATATGAGTAAAGATGAAATTCCCGAGAAAATGGAAAGAAATAAAGGACCTTTATACTTAGCATCAGAATAAAACAGTTAAAATTTTTATGGCACATAAGGAGGAAAGAATGTTTAGCAAAGTTAAGACTCCCAGGAAATACTGAAGGTAAGAGGTTACAGAGGAAACAAGCTCGTGTAAATGTTTGGCCGAACAGGGTTTAAGAGAGATAACATAAAGAGAGACAAAGAACAGGGAATTATGGTGGATGCTGATTACCCACGTTCTGACCACAGTCGAGACCGAACCACCAACAACAGGGCAAAAGAGAAGAAGAGGGGATGTCAATACACACGGTCAACAGAACGAGAATCATCCACTGCCGAAGATTAAATAAAAGGCTAAGTTCGAAATACCATGAAAGTTACTCGGATCTACAAATAGTTAAAGAAGGTCGGAGTTCACAACGTCTGAAACATTGCGATAAGAATGACGATGGGGGCATTAGTTTGAATGTACATAATTTAAGTAATGATAACGAATCATTGCAGATATTCGAAAAGAAAAGATAATGCTAATATTTCTCGCGATACTTATTTTCTTAAGTGTTTCTTTAACGTGATTACATTTCGTGAATGGGAATTTAAAATGATTCCCCACATCTTAGCAGAAACTATTCTTTTCGGCACGAAAGGTTCTTCAAAAAGAGATGATTTCTGATTACCTAATCGATTCCTTTATCTTACACCCATTTATACATCGATAACCATTATCTTATCAGTTGTTGATAAGAAACTTCCTACGAGATAATGTTAATTATTATTATGATTATGATTATTATTATTATTATTATTATTATTATTATTATTATTTATAGTCAGACTAATGTCTTCGTCTTTGTTGCTAACCGCCTTTCTTCTGATGTTCGTTAATCCTGATGACCTTCTGTAATCGGTGCTAAAATGGGTGACATAATAATTGGGTTGTCGAGACTCAGGGGAGAAGAAGAATATGTGTAATCTACTCAGGTAGTTTAAATAAAGTGTTTAGTTTGAAATTTCATGAAAGTTACCGTGCAAAACAGTTGAAACTTTGAAATAATAACAATAAAGATGAAGATATTGGTTCGTCTGTAAATCATACAAGGAACATAATTATGTTCAAAATATCAATATTACTCTTGTGAAATAAAGTCTTTTTTCTTCATCAAGCAACATGCTTATTGATTTAACTATGATGCTTACTTGTAATTTGTGATTACAATGCATCATTGGCCGGAACCTAAAGAGTGCTTCACATTTTCTACAGACCGCAACTCAACAGGCATCGAGTTGAATTTGGTCAAGATCCAAAATAAATAAAGTCAAATAAAATCATGCTCGCAACACAATAGTACTTCCGACGTGAAACACGTCTGTTTACCTTCCATTCTACTGCATTAATAACGGTCGCTACAGTTGTAAAAAAGAAATCGCGAGGGACTGACATGTATACAAAATAATAACCAGCCCGGCGGCAAAAACTGATGGTGATGCCAGGGGTGGCAGTACCGCCATAGCCACCGAGACTGTGTTACCTTCACTGATTAACTGCTGACGAGGGCAGGGTATCGCAACTGCTTTCACACGTTGTATGGCGGGAATTGCACGGAATTCATTTTAAGTATGGTGTAGTTTTTAGCAGCATCTTGGATTGGTGTATCGGAGACCTGAGTTCGAATTCCAGTCGTACATATAAGCTTGCGAACCTGATAAGTCCATCTCTTTTCCCTCGGCAGCACATGCTGGATCCTATAACAATGGGTGGCAATCGATCTAGGAAAAAGATAAACTTTAAATTCAAAACACCGAACTATAGGTCACTAATTGTTTTCTCACCAACCAGAAAGCGTTGTGAGTTGGACTACACTCCTGAAGACATGGTCAATCAGGATAGGCTTCTTCCTAAGAATGAGAAGGTAATGGATTTGGAACTGATCCAATGAGCCCTCATGCTTGATGCCATTATATTTATTGACGCCTTTCCCCATTCTCGTAAGAGATTTGACTGATTAACTATATAATACTTTGTCTTCAAATGTAAGTTTTCCTTGTGATGTACAAGAAAAATATCTTAAACTGTTTTAAATTGGGTAGACTATATGGAAAGAATGTAATTATTGATTTACAAATATAATATTTCAATATTTAATATTTCTAAGTAATTACCAGAGAGTATCGCTCAAAATAACGCTATTCGCTAGAATCTACTTCCTGTAATATTATTTCTGCTGGTGTAAGAAACAGAGATGATTTCGAATAAGCACTAAAACTACTTAGACACAGAAAGATTAAAAAAAACTCAAATGCTAATGAAAAAAAAAACGATGACGTTCCCGAAATTAACTTTTGCTTTTGATAAATATTTAAATAAAACAGAGTGGAAATTCATTTTCCGGAAATTTTGAAAGAGGATAAGTAAAATAAGTTCCAAAGTTATAATTAAGTTTTACTTTTTTACCTTCGATTTCTCATTGATAGGAGAAAAATATAGATAAACTTATTTGGCAAAATATCGTTTTAAATTTATTAGTTGTTCAATGTGATTGAATGATTTTCTATTGCTTATCTGCCTTTTGTAGGATAATTAAAGCTGAAACGTATTTTTGGACTGTAAGAATAATTGTTTTTTATGAGTGAATATTGCGTTTACACTTCTAAAAATAACAATGATTTGTCCCCATTATATTTCTACTATTTAACCCATACCTATGGGGAAAATATATATTTATACATTTCCTAAAGTTATTCGCACGTAAGAGATTGCAACCATTCACACATACTTCTCTATCTACTTGAGATATATATTTGGTTTGAAAACTATATTTTAATTGGAATTTGATTGTTGCAAAAGTGTTTTTATTATTATTATTATTATTATTATTATTATTATTATTATTATTATTATTATTATTATCAAATTAAACTCTCATCTACTTCCATCAAAAAGACACATTCTTTTAGAAAACTTCCAACTCCTGACTTCTTTCTTTTATATTCGGATGACTACAAACTGATGTTAACTTGACGCGATTAATTTTCCATGTAGAAATATTTTTCTTAGGGAGTTAGCAATAAGATTCCAATTTCGAAACGTTGCAAGTAGAAATTTCAATTCAGACATTTAGAAGAGATTTCGTTCAGAATTATGAATATTTAAAGCCTTTATCGGAAAATTAAAATACAAATGATATAATTATAATGACGATTCCTAAGATGTTCTTTCAAAAATGATGTTACTAACATTCATTCGATAAAATACAGACTTTATGTCACACTCTTTGCGTAGTTGATCACTCGACTCCGGCTTATTATTTCCTCGTGTATCCGTTCATTACAAGCAATAACATTTCCAAATATAAAGTTGAAAACACCACCGAATGAAAACGTTCAGAAGGAAAACGTTCAGAAGGAAAACGACGATATGCTACTGTGGCAAACAATTATGTAAACGTCTATAAAAGTTAAGAGAAAGGTATTGATGGAATAAATATGTTTTCATGGATTTGAAAATGTCCGAATCAAGCGTTATTTGTATGGACAATACCCTTAAAAATTAAATGAGAAGTGGGCAATATACCAAACTTCAGATTTGAAATTCTTCCCAAAATAATTTCCTGAAGAGAAACTGCTATTTCTGTATCAGCTGAGATGTTTAACTGGAAGACTTTCAAAAATATAAGATATAAAACCTACCAAGCAATTTATGTTTGTATAAAGCCTAATATATTTTCCGTGACTACAATTGAATTATTCGTTTGAATAAAGATTATCTATAAGAATTTAACAACACACACAAGCGCGCGCGAACACACACACACACACACACACATATATATATATATATAAATATAAAAGTGAAAATAGATGCGACGGTCTGTTTCATGCTAGTAGCAATCGTCAGGCCACGAGTGCTGTTCTCGGCTATTTATATATACGGTTCAGTGGTGCATTGTGGGTAGTCTATTTTGGCAGATATTTTACCGGAAGTCGTTTATTTGTTTATTTCAAATGTATACGGTCAAATTCTACTGATTAATGATGCAATATTAGATACTTTACAGTTTACATTCGGTCGTTTAAAAAGTTAAAAACAATCCATATATCTTTGTTTTTATTTTAATGCTGTTCACACTACTCAATGCCCACTGGACACTCAAACTAGAGGTTATTTAAAGTAAACAAAAGTTGACCTGAGACATGAAGTGTTTAAGATTTTAGTGATCGGTTAAGCATCCACGCAGGAGTCTGCCCTACAAAGTCTTGAGAGAAAAATCACCAAATGCAACATCGTTTTTTTTCCACTGGAATGACAAAATGTTCGCAGCCTTTGTATGCGGAATGACAAGTTTTAGATGCAAACATCAGAACAGACAAAACTATGGAATATGTAGCTCGTTAGATCCTTTACCATGGAAATTGCGTTAGAATATAAATAGGCTTGCTATGGATCAGGGGTTAGAGTGTGGAAAATAATTACTTAACCACAAGGTCAGGGGTAAATTTTGAAAAGAGAGGATTTAGCATCTCCAGTACATATATGGCAGCTTTTATATTCTTTTCTTTTTTGCTCAGATCTGACATTTATTTTTACATGATATAAATGACAAAAAAAATATCCACGAATTACGTCTATAATTTTTTTTCTTTTCCTTTAAATTCTTTTAATTTTCGGATAATAAATCAAATTATTTAACAGGTTGTATCGGATAGGCTTCAGCGCAGCTTAAGTTGGCTCAAGTTTTTTTTCTCTTTCCGTTTTCATTGGGGCTCTTAGACCGAGTTTTGTTAAACTTTGTTCAAGCTTAAGCAATGTTGGAGTAATATTTAAAATAAAACTGATCCGTATAGTATGTAAGTTGGAAGCAGGCTCAGATAATATTCTTCTTCTGTGTGCTTCAACATGACGTAGGTGATCATGGCCCTCCACAATTTCCTGTCCTGTAGTTCTTAATAAATGTATTTTCGCTATCTCTCTGAATCACTTTTCTGTTATGCATTTACACCATCTGCTTAGGTAGTTTATTCACTGCATTCCGTCTGTACCTCTTTCCTTCAATGTGTCATGTGAGACTTTCCAAGACCGCTTTCCTCGTAAGTTGCCTTAGAAATCCCATGTGTCTCTTTCTTATTTTAAGTAGAAGTTTTTGTTTGCATTTTCTCTAAAATCTCGTCGTTGTTTAATGTTTTGTCGTTTTTCAATCCATGGCATTCTCTCCATCTTTCCGTATAAACATATCTGTGTTGCCTCAAATCTCTTCTTCATCTTTGAGATTATCCAACATCCACTGTTATATATATATATATTTGTTTGTTTCTAATTAATTTTTCCTGTTTCATAATACTTTGTTTAGCTTTTGGAAGGAATCTTCCGCTATTACAATACATCTACGCATTTAGGTGTCACTTATTCCGTACTTTGTTCAAACACTACCGAGATATTTAATATTTGCGTCTTCTCGAATTTGGTGTTTCCAATTTTCAATTTGCATGTTGGACTTTTCTTTTTTCTAAAAATTATACATACTATCTTAAAATGTATGTTTATATCTTTCTTTCTGGTTTATCTTACCACTTTCTGTAGTATTTTTATAGTCTTCTTTACCTATCTGCTATCAACATTATGTCATCAGCATATCATCTTGTTAAGATTGTGACCGCCAATAATGAATTATGCTAGGACTTCTGATACCCTGAGAATCGCTTTACTGTAAAAATAGAATCGCTCTCTCACAGACGAGACGTTGCCTAGCTCTGTCTTTTTTGCAAATACTTTCACGGTAATTGCTCCTAGGAGCTGCTTTCGCTGGTTCCTAGGCCGCATGAATTTAAACGTCCCACGAGGCTGGCATCCCGTTCCCACCCCTTCACTGTTGAAACTGTTAGATGCAGACGTCTCTTCTACTCCAATAGCTTCATGTCTCGCACATCTCGTCTGTGGAACTCCCTTCTTTATTCCTGTTTCCCTGACAAATACAAGCTACAACTATTTAAGTGTAACGTCAATCGACATCTCCAGCTGCCTTGATCTATACACTTCCCTTCTCCACATCCTTTCATCTTTCATTCCTATCTGCTCTCGCTCCAAATCTTCTGTAACCCCCTTGCCTTGATCGATTCACTATCTTTCTCCACATCCTCTCCTTTACCACTCCTATCTGCTCTTCCTCCAAACCTTCTGTAAACTCTTCCATGCTAGTGGCTTCCAGCCTAGCTTGGAGTGATAAGCTTAAAAAGAAAAAAAAGAGATATGCTTGTCTTAAAACCGTTTCTAGTTTTTATATTTACTGTTGTATTTCTTATCCCCCACTTACACTGAAACGCTAACTAACGGAAGTAGCAGTGGCTTGTAATAAGTTCTGTGTCACTTTGACAAATAGAATTACGTTATTTGCATCAACCTTGATAGATTAACGATAAAGACGACTGAGACGGAATAGGTCTTCCACACGATTGGATTGACACGCATACGAATTAAAACAGCCTGTGAATGGTTTTATGTGAGCCGAGGCGCGGCAGTTTTATGGCTATGCAGGCAATAAATCTTCAGCGGAGATTTTCAAAGGACGACCCGTTGACCGCAAGGAAATAGAGAAAATTAATAAATAAATGAAAACTTTCTTGATCATGTGTCACTTGGCCGGAAGCTAGGAAGGCTCATTTGCAGGTTTCTGTTGACAGTAACACAGGTAGATGCTTGAGAAAGGCAAACAAATAGCACAAAATATGCACTGACATCATACAAAAGCAGTCGTTTCTTGCGGCACTTTTCGCTATTTCTTGACTGCGCCTATTTTTCAAAATGGTCTACTCAATTGTATATTTCTTTCATTTTACACGGTCAGTGGAATAATTCTTTCAGTTATACTGGTTGATTTAATAGGCATTTTTTTAATTTGGCATGTTTATAGTCGGATAAGACTTAGTACCAAATATATACTTCTCTCCATAATTACAAATATTATTAAAGATTTGGAAAGGACTTTTTATCTGACATTATTTCTTAGTATAAAAATTATTTTTAGAGGGTACATGTGTTCGGAATGCGTTCCCTGTTTCTTCCATTTTTAAAAAGAAAGAAATGCTGGTTCGATTCCTGTCGGGGGCACACTATTTCTTCCGTAGGTTTTATCATTTTAGGGCGATTACTGTTACTTTGACTGTTTCAGAAAAACAGAAAACACGTGACAGCGACTGAAACACGGGCATCCACTAAAAAATAAGGTTTATAGTATTAAGGAATAATTATATATATATATATATATATATATATATATATATATGTGTGTGTGTGTGTGTGTGTGTCTGTGTGTGTGTGTGTGTGTGTGTGTGTGTTTGTGTGTGTGTGTGTGAATGGTGGTACTCGCTTGGAAAAACCTAGGAGAGCTTAACTTGCAGTAGAGCAAATCGGTACCCGAAGAAAAATGGGGGATAAAAAAAAAAGAACATTAAACCAAGGCGAAAACAATTGTCCAGTGTTTAAACTCCAAGTGCAAAAAAAAAAAACGAGTAAAAAGACAACTATATAAAGTCCTCTATACACTAAGTAGAACAAAATCTGACAATCCTAAGGAGCCAGGCAAAGCTTCCTACGTTTCACCTAAACGGATCGTCAGGGTATTATATATATATATATATATATAAATATATAAATATATATATATATATATATATATATATACTTTAATAATCAGGAGGTCAGTTCAATGCGCTACGTTGAAGAAGAAGAAGAAGAAGAAGAAGAAGAAGAAGAAGAAGAAGAAGAAGAAGAAGAAGAAGAAGAAGAAGAAGACGACGACTAATTGGGATTTCTAGTTTAAATTTTTTTTTGGGAGACGGAAATATCATAATCGCTAATTTTTCCTGTTCGCAGGGATACAAACAGGATGGTTGTCGTCTCTTTAAACTGGTTTGGGCAATAATGGCTCTTGAAGGCAACCCATGTCTTGTAATGGTTATTGCAGATGTGGCAACCAAAGTTGTTTTGTGCAATGCCTGACCACTTCCGTAAAGTTGGTTCAGCTTATTCGTGGTTCTTTCAGGTGACGATTGAGATCGAATCTCTTTCTTTAGGATTTAGGACACACCCATCAGGTTAACTTATTTCCAGCAGAGCACTGCCCATAATTTGCGCAAGTTCTGTAAATCAAACTCTTCTTATAGCTAACAAGATTTGCGCTGCAGATATATATATACACGGTCACATTGATCCTATTTAAATTGATTTGTTGCTGGTTCAATGATTTCCTCTTTACTAGCACCCGGCATGACTATTGCCCAACTCATTGTCTTAGTGCCTAAACGAACTGTACACTTCCACTCAGGACCATCTATATAGCAGGCTGGGAGAGACTTTATTAAACAATCCTTGAATCGATTCTTTGGTTTATACTGCGGTCGACTGACGTAGAACTACTCTACTTCGAGCATTTGTTTCGGTAGTCTGATAGTATTAAATGGTAGAGTCTACCGAGTGGAACCTGTGACGATGAAGGTGCGATTCGACGCTGATTGTATTGGGCGTGATATGTATCTCTCTCTCTCTTGAATGTCCGAGACATTTCACAGAAAATTTGTGTCCTCCGACAGGAATCGAAACTGTATCCTACATGGAACCGTCATACAGCCTGACGTGCTATACCATTTAGCTACAGAGAAAGAATGTGCTTAGCAATGTTGACCAGACGCTTGTTCTGTAGCCAAATGGTATAGCACATCAGACTTACCGTTTTCTGTATATTACAGGCTCACTTCCTGTAGTAGAACACATATGAAATTTCTTGGACATTCAGGTTGGGAAATATAGTTAATGCTGCTTTTGATAAACAGAGCATTTACGTACATATTTATATATATATAAATAGCATATAAACAGGAAATATATTAATATAATTAACGGATTTGGTCATGGGTGAAGTCACGAGCTGCGATGCGATTTTCGCTTCCGCGTTTCCTATACACAATTTTGTCGTTGCCTTGAAATTTTTCATGCAACAAAAACAGGCTATCATTATTGTTTCGTCCGTGTATTGGTTCATATATTGAAATGTAATTATCATCTACTATCTATATGTCTCATGTTGTCTGTCTGTGTGTCGGTCGTGGTCGTTGTTACCTCGCCCAGGCCGCATTTCTCACCCGATTTCGATGCGGTTTTCACCACAAGTTTGCAAATGGCTGCCGTGAGGACATGACGGAGCCCGATTTTTGAGTTCGGACTCAGGTTCCGAAAAATTCGATAATCGAAAAAATCTGCTTACAGAAGGAATAATCGTATTTCAACCAAATTTATCACCCGCTTAGAGTCTACCATTAGAAGTGTTGTCCAGAAGTTTCATAACCACGGACCCCTAAACAGCGCGGAAAATCGATAAAACCCAAAAACCCGATACGCCCAGATTACGCCTGAATCGCATGTCGGTTTTTAGCGAAAACCGACCGGATTTATGAGGAGGCCATTGGGAGTCACCATGTGAAGTTTCCACTCTGAGCGCCCCTCAGACAGAGTGCAAATCGACAATCGGTCAACCCTTAAAAATGTTTTTCCGGTTGGGTATTTTCTAAATGCAGGTTAATTTAAGGTCAGTGCGTGCAGTGGAGTGGAAGAAAACATTTGACCTCAAATTCTGGAATGCGTGCAGGGCCATTGAAATTCGGCTTTTTTATCCCTGCTTCCAGGTCTGACTTTGAGCCTCAAATGACACATTCGACTTTGTCAACACTTTTGCTTTAATCGTCGCATCTTACCAAAATAAGCGCTTCCTTTATTCGCGTCTTTACTGAAAAAACAACGCGCATACGTGCTGAGTGAAAATGGTTCCGTCCTCAGCAGTCCATTTTCCAATTCTTTAAACCTTTTCCCCTAGCCCAGGCCGCATCCCAGACCTGACGAGGAGTTTTTGCGCTAAAACAGCAGGGCTTCCTCCCAATCCATTTCAAAGCTAATGCCGTCAAACGGTTAGCGGCTTTTCGTTGTCGCACAAAACGAACGAGCAAACGCTTCATTGCAGCTCCTTGCATTCTCATCGTCGGCATCACGTGCGTTAGAGCCAAGCTGCATATGCAGCAGGCAGCTTGACCCCGTTTACGGCCAAGCCTTGCGCTTGCCAAATCATGCGCGCGTGCGTGAATGCGCTCTAGCATCTTCCATTTTGCGTGAGCCTATTCATTGGTCTAAGTCATGGCTATTGTCCAAGCTACACCAATCAATGATAAGTCACGCTCCCTTTAAATACCTTCAGCGCGGCTGCATCCGCACTCACGTCTTGATTTGATCGCCATTAACGCATCTGTCCTTGGATTGATTGACAGCTTCCTGCTACCGCAAGTTAACTATTTGCTTAAACGTTTACATTACCCATTTTATCTCTGCGTGCAGCCTCTATTGCGCAGCCCAGTCCATCTTAGCGTTCCATACCTATTTCTACCTTTTCGTAGTTCAGTTAACTGCTGTCGGAAGTTACTTATTTACTCAATCGTTTGCCCAACCTATTTTACCTCCACGTTACAGTTTTCACTGTAAGTTGAAGTGTACTGCTTTTACTACGCGGCCCAGTGCACCTCATTACTTAACTGCCTATTTGCTTAAAAGTTTGCATTACCCATTTTATCTCTGCGTACTGCCTTTACTGCGCAGCCCAGTCCATCTTAGCGTTCCATACCTTTTTCTACCTTTTCGTAGTTCAGTTTTGCTATTAGACAGTTAACTGCTGTCACAATTTACTTCTCTTCTGCCTTTACTACGCGGCCCAGTACACCTCAGTGTTTCACTACTTTTTAACCTTTAACGTTTTGGTTGCGTAACCTCTTCCTACAGTGACGTTTTCATGCTGCCAGAAAGCACGGCCCATAGCTAGGAGAAGCTTTTCCCATACCGCTCCACTGCATTTTACTTTTCGTATACAACGAGGTTGCACCGCTTCAGCTTCGGCATCAACTTCTATTCGCATTCTTGCACAGCATTTCTACAACCCTTCAAATGGCTCCTACACGACGAACATCCGCACGTCAGCAGCTGAAGACCCCTAACACCGTTAACGTTACACATGCAGACCAGGCGACTGCGGAGGAGCACATAATAACTCCGGTTACAGATGATCATATAGCGTCTACTTCAACCTCTGCTTGCACTCTTCTGCTGTCGTGGCGATGACCAACCCGGCAGCTCTGCAAAGGCTGCAAAAACACCCAGGAGAAGTAACCTTAGCAGGCGTTCTAAAAAAGCCTCACCGGCTAAGTTGAAACGGGAGCAGGATTCCATTGAGTGCGCCTCCTTGGGGGAGAAGCGGCTGGCGTCTACTTCAACCTCTGCTTTACACTCTTCTGAGTGCCATGGCGATGACCGACCCGGCAGCATTGCTAAGCGTGCCAAAATATCATGGCGAGGCAACCTTAGCAGGCGTTCTAAAAGAGCCTCTGCGGCAAAGAGAAAGCGGGAGGAGGAAACCGAGGTAGAGGCCTCTTTGAGTCTTTCCAGTCAATCTCAACGGAGGTAGTATGTTTTGTCACATGAAACGCTTGGTGAGCGTAACTACCGTTTGTACTGCAAATCAGTTTACACGTTTTCGTTGAAAAGTAAGAGGAATTTTTTATCAAGCACGGGCAACGCCGGGCCATGCTGCTAGTCTTTGATAATGGCTTATGTGAGCCGAAAGCTTAGATAGGATTCCAACATGTATCAATATGGTGATTTACTTTCGTCTTTCAATGATAATGTTATTAAGCTTATCAAACAACATGAAAGGAACACACTTAAAATAAATAGACAAAATTTGTCTATATTATTTAATGCATCAATGAAAAATTGCTGCCTAATATATATATATATATATATATATATATATATATATATATATATATATATATATATATATAGTTTACGAAAAACTAGGTAATCAAGGAGGATAAAATCCAGAGAGCTCAATGTAACTACAGAGCTAATAATTTAAATAAATGGGTGTATATATGTGTGTGTGTGTGTATTTATAAGGATATATAGAATATTATAAAAGGAAGGATTTACAGTTCTGTTATTAATGTTTTACCCCATTTTCTCCCTTAATATTCTCCAATTGGAATTGTGAGTTTAAAATTCTTTACAATATGGAGGTAATTTTTTTTAAATTGATAATTTAATTTTGAATTTAAATGTATTACCCATTAATAATCATTATTGATGATAAAATATTTAGATTTTTTGATAGTTGAATACTAAAGTCATCACCTAATATTAATTTTAATTTTTTTTTTTTAGGTAAATTCTAAGTACACGTATATATATATATATGTGTGTAAGTATGCGTAAACATTTAAAAAGATATATGTAGGTATTAATACATGAAATTACCCGTGTATATCCGTACATGTGTACCTGTATGAGTGACTGCACATGTAAAGGAACGTATGTATATGTGAAACTTGCATGGATGTGTATACAGTATATGACAGAGCAAGATCTCTAATATTACCTTCAAATATCACTCCATATTAACTTAAAAACTAAACTTTAAGTAAAAGAAATTACCCATCTAAAAATAGTCACGAATTAAATTCATGAATAAAATTCAAACTGATAGAGATATCACCTTAATAATCAATTACAACTAGAAGTAAACTTATATTTTAAAATAAAATTTTAGTCTTTTAATGTACATTCTGTGAATATTTTTCTAATCGACTATTTCATAATAAATTCCCAAAATTTTTGTAATAAAGTTTTTTAAAAAAACTTAAATCGCTAACAAACATCAAATTAAATTCCTTATAGACTGTTTAAACATTCAATTTTTATATCAAACATTATAATATTTGTGAACCACCAAAATAATACTCTCAAAGTAAAGCAAAACGACAACGTCTATTTCGGGCCTTTTCATTCCAAAGAAAGTCAGTGACACTTTCTCTCATGACTTCCTTCTCTTTTTTCTTTTTCTTTTTATGTTTTTTTCTCCTCTCTCCCTTCTATACCAATATATAACTTCCGTTCAGTTAACCGATGAAATGTGTCAATGTCTGGACTTCCTCAAATAATATTAAATTTGAAAGAATTGAAATTTTAAATTTACATCTAACTCAATCATGTCTCTCCCCCCTCACTTCCTCTCTTCGTTAATTTACATATGCTTAGTACTGCCCGTCAAAAATGTGTAAATTTCTTTTCATTTTTCGTTTCAACCTTTGGAAGTAAAGTCTGATGATCCTCGGTCCTTTAAAAGGGCTGTGGTGAAATAATTTATTATATGGAAACTTAAAGTGGTCTGTGTTTATTTAATATATATATATATATATATATATATATATATATATATATATATATATATATATATATATATATTATATATATATATATATATATATATATATATATATATATATATATATATATATATATGACAAAAATATAGTTTTCTTGTATGCTATATTATGCGTTGAAGTGTTTAATGCCAGCGATAGAGTGTATGGAAATATACAAGTCGATACTGAGAACAAAACTGAGTGGCGACAGTCTGTTTCATGCTTGACCACAATTTTCTATCTTCAAGATTGCGTTCAAACATCAAATAGACTGTCCCCTTTCTCTCCTTCCATCTCGGGATTGACTGGGATCAAGGTGCCATATATTCCAATGGTTCGATAGATATCCATTTAATCTGAATTTGTAGGCAATGTTTATTTTACCTATTTTTAATAGAATTATATAAATTTAATTATGCATTGATAATTTCACTTATGATCTTCTAATATTTGCTTTAGGCCCAAATAAAATCAATTCGAGGTGACTGTTGTGTTATGTATGTAAAAACACTTTCTTCAGTCTAAATGAAACGGAATTTGATACTGTCATTTTCTTTAATATTATTTATATATTCTATATGCAGAAGTATAAGTACGTTTATTTGGCTTAAAAACAAAACCGTATATATGACTTATCATTGTTAAAAATTGGATATTAAAAAAGTGGATATAAAAGTAGATAAAAGTAGAAAATCTAGATAGAAAAAATATTAAAAACCGACTTTCATGTCTTCATCATAACTAAAGATTATGTGAAGTTTGATATGATGAAAAATACGAATAAAGAAAAAAGAAAGATACACGAAGATTCGAAGATACTATTTCCATATCAATGTATTCGGTACGATCACTTAAAAAGAACGACAGTAATATATGTGATTAGTTTAGTAGCTGTTATACAAGTAATACGTTTTATATACATATCCCTGCTGCTGCATTTCGTAGCAACATTTGTAAAGAAAGAAATTATTAAATAAAACTCCTTGTAAATATTTGTAAGTGTCCTCACCTATCAACGTGTTATTATTATACAGGGTGCGATGGACGAATTGTCGTCATTTTATATTTTTAATTTCGCGTATACGCTTTATTTGTTTTATTTTTTTATTATTTTGTCGGTTGCACAGTATAGTAGGGTCAGTTGGGCAACTCCTGTGAGAAGAAGAGCACAATGACACAATTCACTCCGCCAGAAATTTGGAAAAGGCATGCAACTTAACTTCGCAGACTGAAACCCCTTGATGTGGGGCGGAGTTGAGCGGAAGACCAACAAAACTCCTTCTAACACCAAAGATAAAATGAAGGCAAGGATTATGACAGCAAATTAAACAAGGAGACTATCCAGAAGAGTTGCAGGAGATTTCGAAGTTGTCTGGAAGTCTTGGTTGAAGCCAATGGCGATTTTGTGGAATAAATTTACTCTTTAGTAGTTCAAGATATTTTTATGTAAGTTTGGTAAATATAAATGTTAAAATGAGATGTGGGTATTATTTTCATTTTTACGGCATTTAGACGAAAATTTGTCCATCGCACTGTGCATATAAAAACAAGAATGGAGCTTAGTTTAGTTATACATTTTTATATTGTTTTGTACTGGAGCTCGAAAATATGTCGTCATCATCGGGACAGGAGAATAAAAATAATATACAATGCATATTTAGCTATTATGTTCAACATGTATTTTCAAAGAACCAGTATTTTGTATGAGCGCAACACGAGATACGACATACATAAGTTATGTGAGGTCAGCGAAGTCGAATAAAAAAATTAACATTCTTATAGAATATATATATATATATATATATATATATATATATATATATATATATATATATATATATATATATATATATATATACATACATATATATATATATATATATTCAAAGATATTGAATTTGGGATTTTGTCAGGAAGACTCACAAAGTTTCTTTCATAAGTGATTTCATGTTATCAGTGAGCACAATATGTCATTTAAAGCGACATGAAACGTAAAATGCGTCTAGAAACTGAGTTTTCTTCGAAGCCATATATTTTATACAAAAAAGCTATAGGGGATTTTTAAATTCGAACTTCCTGTCAAAATACACATAGAATTAGTTAGGTGTCATGTATCACGTGTATGTAATTTGTACAGAACCAAGATGGTAGGATAAGTTGTTTCGACCTCCAACGTCACTAGAGGGCAGATTTGGATTAGAATCGCTTTTCGAATAATTGAAAGAATTTAAAGTTCATGCCTGTATTTAATTCTTGTTGTGCCTGATTTAAAATATTTTCGGCCCCAAATTTCTGAATTGCTCAGGATTAAACTAAGCTTTTCAACTATAGAAGAGGTTAGTTGTACCCCTAGCTACGGCGAATGTTCATGAAAGAACAGATATCTTCTATTTTCTTGATTTTCATCGTGTCCCTCCCACAAGTTTCAATTAAAGTTTCGTAATGTCTATCTTGTTTACCAGTCCTACGCAAGTCCGGTACGTTCTACCCCCGAACCCTGGGACCGGGCGGAGTAAACCTGATTGAAGTCCCTGGGCGGTGCATTGTGGCCCTCACTACCTTATCAACATTTTCTTTATTCTATCTTCATTTATATACATTAATAATTAAACTAAGCTCTACTGACTATTATAGAGTTAAATCTTTCCCGTATTTTGACGTCATTCTCCGGTCTTTTTTTTTTTCGCCTAAATCCGAGAATTTGTTTTCCCATTGTTAGTCTGAAAAAAGAACACTATATAAAATTAATTATTTTTATCCATAATCTTGAATGTGTTAAATTATTCAAGTTCTTAACATGAAATAATATCATGTTAATGTTAAAAATTGCTGCAAAAGTTTGATATTTAAGATGGTATGATCTATCATGACATGTTTCTAATTTGAATTTATATACATCTTGTTTATTTTCAACTTTTCTAGTTGAATTGTTCAACTATATAGCATTACTGTACATTTTTATGCTACAATTAAAATTGTAATTTTTTTATGAATACTACCTTCTGACAATTGAATTTGAATAGATTTGTTGAGGGGAGGCGTCCACATAACACAGCCTGATTCTACCAAATATCATTGAAGCTCAAATCTAATGCGAAGAAGACGGAAAGAAATGTAAATTCATTCCCAGGATCCCTCGAATTCCAGGAAACATACGATTTGAATTCTCGCTTCTGCAATTCCTATTGATTATCACTTTATTTCTGTGACTGTCAACCAGAAAAAAACCTATGAAGTCGTTGTCATTTTTTAAATACAGAAACCCAATGGAGACACATTAGGATTATGTACCCATAAACCCTGTCAAACTTAAAAACGGCATTGTTTGTTTTAGACGAGTGAATTTTTTCAGTAACATCTACTTGTTCATGATTAAATTGTGTAAACCTTTTTTTCATTTATTTTGTATAAGAAACACGTTTAAATGACACATTTGTTACGTGTTTTTATATCTGAATATATTTTTACAATGTAAAAAACTATGTAGATTAAAAATCAGTTCATAATAAAATATTTCTCGTGCAAAATACAAACGCAATTTTATAAAGCATGATATTAGTCTACGCTCTACCTGCCAAGAGGGCACGTATTTTTCTTTTACAGAATTTCTCGAATATTCCGAGAAAGATGATAATAAATATACTGTTTGAAAATTAAACAGAGCGTCTACTAAAATATGGTTATCCACTAAAAATAATGTATAAGTGCTAAAAACCTGTCGGATTAATGAATTAAAAAATTCATCACTTCTTTAGAAATTACTTTGTTTACATTAGCATAAAACTGAGCAGATATGAAATTTCGAGAATCTATAACGAGAAGGAATTCAGCCTTGCTTGATCGGCAAATTCTTTCATCGGTCTAAACACGTCGAATCGAAACGAAAGCATGCTATGTGAGTATGTATATATATATATGTATCAAGATTTTTCTTTATTAAGAATGCAACACTCCTACTCTTATAAACAAATTGAAATAGAGACCATGTCATAAGTAAACAAAGATAACAATTTTACGTACATAGATTTCATTTTGATCAAGTCATATTCAGTGATAATTACTCGACTTATAGAAAAAATGTAAGTGAAATAATTTCTTGTATTCTCTATATTCTCCAAGCGTAAAAACATTTTCATATTGCACTTCAAAGATGGAATAAACTAGCGTCAGACAGTCGTAAAACTGAGAATTCTGTGAGTCACGTACACTTGTAACACAATAACAATGGAAAGGAAGCAACTGCTTTACTTTTTGATAGATATAAATCATCAAACATTTACCATCGTGTGTAGGATGGGAATTTGAAAATTAGTAGCTGATTACTATTTTGAAGTTTGTTAGAGCCACATTGACCCCCTATCTTCATGCATTTGTGCTATATCAAGATAAGATAAATTTCATGAAATTTGCATTTGAAAAATCAAATTATTCTTAAATTGAATCGATCACTTAAAAATGTCATTTATTTTAGAAAATGTCTATTTATTTATCTCTATATGTAGCTGTATATGTACTTTCAGTAGTTTTTCTTTTACGTGTATGTATCTAGTTTTATGTGTGTATGCACATAATACAATGCCTAACTATCAATGTGAATTAAGCACCATACAAAAATATAGATGCGTTATTTAATAAGCTTGAGGATTGATTTTCAAAGAATAATTTCGACGAATTTTACTTTGACAATGAGAGCTGCACTCAAGGGCGGATAACCTATGCATATCGATAAAAATATGTATTCATTTGTTATCCAGTCTTCTAGAAGCTGAATCATCAAATGAATTTCAGATTATCTCAAGTTGTTTGGGCTCCATTCGTACTGATGCCTTTGGCAATGTCATATGTGAATCCCCCGCAGTAGGTCAATTAGGTTATTACTATTTCCCCAAATTAAAGTATAAATAGCAAGACATGTGACGTCGTTCGGATCTGTAAGGTACAATTTAAACTACCGGAAACATCATAGTCGTATTATAATTTAGCTTACAATCTTAATTCTCTTGCTTATTATCGCAATTTCCCGGTCGTTTTTCTACGTTTACTATGAAAGGCCAAGAGATTTTAGCATTTTATTTCGGGTCTGTACTGCGTATTTCCCGTAGAATAACCATATGTGAATTGGAATAAAAAAAGAAGTTTTCGGCTTTATCATTGTTGTATCGTGGAGGTGAATGTTACACAAAGAAGAATGAGTGCTTGATTTATTTATTAAGCACCAGTAACAGGTGATAACGGATACATAAAAAAGAACAATAAGTTAAACAAAATTAAGAAGACAACTTTCAGGGAATAGAGTAGGGTCAAATGCTGAAGAGCCAAACAAAGTAAGATCAGTCCCAATATTAATTAGCTAAGTATCAACTTATTAATCAACAAGCAATAAGGTTTTCGTTTCTCTATATCAAGCAACGATGCATTAGCGGTTATCGCTGGAATAGTCCATGAGGATTTAGGTAAGAATATCTCAAAGGTATTTCACACGATTTGGGATGCTAGTGATCTTTACGTGTTGAAAGATTATGGTATTCCAGGACAAATTCCTGATTTGATTCAATCCTTCTCATCGAATCGCGAAATGAAAGTTGTCGTGAACGGCCACTCCTCTAGATCTCTTTGCATTAAACCGCATTTCTCTCAGGGTTCTATCCTTAGACCTCCGTTGTTCTGACTCTTCATTATCGACATGAAGATATCACCAGTTCTTGTCTCGGTATCTGTGCTGAAGACAGAACTATTTACGCCTGTCTCAAGTGTAAAGCTGATAGATTTGTTAAAGTCAAATTGGTAGCTCACCTAAAACAAATGACCGTGAATCTGTCCTCACCTAAGGCAAGAGATGGCTTGTTAATTCTACGCCTCCAAAATGAAACTGCTCTTTTTAATCATCTTGAAGATTTATTGGATGATGCTAACTTCTAGATAATTGACTCTTTGCATTTTCTCGAGATACCGTTTTCCACTGGTATGAATGTAATATATTATGACGAATAAATTGCTCGGGAAGCTTGTTCACTGTGTTGTCCTCGACAATTCTTTATCGCCGGCATGTTGATAAAATCCCAAGTGTAAAATTATGGTCCTCACCTGTCATCTCGTGTTCACTCATTTTCAACAGTCGAAATGTAACTTTCCTATGCTTTTTCTATATTTATTTTTATGGCAGTTGTTCTGATGACTTTTAATTTCATCTTTGATCCCCAATGGATAAGTCAAGGGAGAGATGAGCTGCTTAGTCCATTCATTTATTTTGAGGGTGTAACTATAAACTGTCGCCACATCAACATAGATATTCATTATAAATTCGGAGGCGAACAAGCATTTGAATGTTTCCATTATTATTTTCCATAGATTAACCGCATTATATGTTTCGACTGAAAATGGATTCTATTTCTTAAGGAAGTTTTTAATCCTGTTTTGTGTTTCGTTGATTTCGCTTACCTCCGTTCCCTGAAAGTTAAGTGTTGAATAACGATATAAGATCTGGGATAGAAAGAATAGAAAATAAATGAAAAAGAAAGACATAGGATGATGATGCTTCATCTATGAAATCCAAAGATTTTAGGCCGTTAGTTTAATAAAAATATATATATTTTGTTGGAGTTTTACGCTATCCCGTGTTGAGTTTCTTCACACACAGAAAAAAAATCAAATACTGTTCTGATATCGCAAACAAAATTTAGCTTTTTTTTATAGCTGATCATTCCCTGGCGTGTTTAGCTTTCTTTCATTGCAGAGTTTGAAACAAACAAATATGAAAAAAGGTAACTCAGATCAAAGCAAACTTTTTTTTTAATAAATGCATCATGGAGACGTATTTTTAAACTTTCCGTTTATTAAACATCACAATAAACACATAAAATATAATATCTGCTTTATTGGAAATCATTTTGCTTTATTATTTTTCGTTTTAAGGGCATTATACACGTTATTATTTCATATATTTACATGTATATGGGTTTCGTTTTAACCCAATATTTACTTCTGGAGAAAAGAAGATGAAGTGTTTTTGTTTGCTTTCGAAGGGTCTCTCTTAAATCATTAAATGCTGAAAAGAGATTTCCTTATCTTAGATTCTGATGATGATATTTGCAACTATGGAAAAAAGATAATTAAAAGCACCGTCAAATAGATATATCAACTGATATAGGCAACCAGAGATAAGTAGATTTGGAGAGAGGAAATAATTAAAACTTATATACAATGACAAAACAAAATTTGCACACAAATAAACATTGCATAAATACATAGATAGCTAGGAATGTCATATATATATATATATATATATATATATATATATATATATATATATATATATATATATGTATATATATATATATATATATATATATATATATATATATATATGTATATATATATATATATATTTATATATATATTTATATAAACAAACACTCACACAGACACACACACACATATATATATATATATATATATATATATATATATATATATATATATATATATATGTATGTATGTGTGTGTGTGTGTGTGTGTGTGTGTGTGTGTGTGTGTGTGTGTGTGTGAATAAAGAAAGCATTTCGCCCGCTGATTAATTTTTTCACGGTAGGACAAATGATTTTTATTTTGCAACACATATTTATAAACAAAAGTAAAAATGTTTTCTTAGTTTTCGAAAGTTTTTCTTTTGTTTATTTATATTATCTTTTACAGATATATTTTAATTACATCTGAATTTTTACACACACTTACACATATATACATACATGCATACATATATATACATGAATACTGGTGTCTATCTATCTATCTATCTATCTATCTATATATATATATATATATATATATATATATATATATATATATATATATATATATATATATATATATATATATATATATACATACATATACCAGCAACTTACCATTTATCATAGTACAGCAGAAATCATTGAACATGGCTAATAGATTAGTAATATAACGAACAAGTATTAAGGCAATTTTTACACAAAACCCCCAAAATTCATTTCTTGCACAAAAGTAAACACAATTAAAATATAATAGGAGTTCTTTGCCAGGCATTCTTCTAAAATGTGTATTTTTGAAGGACTGTTTCTCATGTAACATGTACATCTTCATTTAATCGTCAAAAGAAAATTGGAATGGAACATATCTACATCCTTTTTCCGTCATATTTAACGAAACATCTATAATATAAGAATTGCTACTCCAACATACGGCAATATATATATATATATTGAACACACTTAACAGCAAAAAACAAGAATTATACGATAAACTAAAGGATATAACTACCCCGGACCAACTGGAGGAAATTACGCATAGAATCACGGAAATTATCAACAAATCTGAAGCACAACACCGGTTTAAAATTATTAAAAAACTGAATACATTATACAAAGGTAATATCACACCTCCTGACAAAACGGATAAATACAGTAACCTTTCCAACTATGAACTAACCAAGCACCAAAAGGAATTACTTAATCTTGGACCTAACTGCCATATATACCGTAAGTACAATCGACTTTTAAAAAAAATAGAAATTGAAACCCTATACCAAAACATTGTTAAACTCCAGGATGAACAACTAATAGAAACTACACCAGAATTTAAAGACTTACTTAAGGCCGAGGCATTCAAGGACCGGCATGATAAAAGCCGAAACTCCTCAAATATACTTACTAAACAACTGAAAATTGCCGCACAAGAACTACGCAACCACCCTGACATAATCGTAAAAAAGCTGATAAGACCAACATTTTCGTCCTTCTAAACAAATTAGATTATAACAAAAAACTTGACCACATACTCCATGATCACATAAAATTTAAAAAACTCAACAAGTATCCGACCAACCAACTAAAATCAAAGCTTAATAAACTCATTAATGCTAATAATGCCGAACAGAACTCTTTAAAACTCCCTAAGATTGTTGGTGATTATAGGCCTGGTTACATATACGGCACTAAAAAAAAACACATAAACCTAATTATCCTCTCCGTCCTATCATATCACAAATTCCAACTCCTGTATATCAACTAACAAAATACATCAACCAACTCATTACTCCTTACCTTCCTAGTAAATATAGTGTTAAGTCAACATTAGAAGTAATCCAAATCCTAAAAAGTGAAAAACCCGACAATGAAATCATAGCTTCACTTGATGTTGAAAACTTATTTACCAATGTCCCTGTTAGTGAAACTATTGACATAATTATAAGAAATATATACAGTAACTCGTCTTTACCCCCACTTAAAATTAATCCTAATATATTACGGAAACTACTATTAGCTTGTACTACTGAAGTCCCTTTCTTAGATCATAATAATAATATATATATACAATGTGATGGTGTCTCTATGGGTTCAGTACTGGGTCCGACATTTAGCAATTTGTATATGTCGAACCTGGAAAATGAGATATTTACAGACTTTCAAAAACCATCCATCTATGTAAGATACGTTGATGATATTCTTATGTTAGTTGAAAATACAGATGAAATACTTCAACTACAAAAATGTTTCCAAAATAATTCTGCCCTCAAATTCACGTATGAACTCAATACTAATAATAAAATCCCTTTCCTTGAGATATTGATAAACACAAATAATAACAAATTTACTATTTCGCCATATAAAAAAACCTACTAGCATAAATTCATGCACACTTAACTACAATGCCCATATTACTACAAAATAGCAATTATAAAAAATCTAATACATCGTGCAGAGACTAATTCATCCACAAAACAGATTTTTTTACAGTGAACTAAAGAATATAAAACAAACACTTGTTAATAATAGTTTTCCAAACTATGTCATTGATGAACAAATAAGATGCTTTCTTAGAAATCTCAATACTAAGCAAATAGTACATAATACTGCTTCTACTAATCTGAAACATATTAATCTCCTATATCGTAATCAAATGCATACTAATTATAAACAAGATGAAAATATACTAAAAAAATAGTAAATACTAACATATCTACAACAGATCCTAGCAAAAAAATTAAGTTAATTATATACTACACTAAATATATCCAACTCAATTATTCGCAATGATTCTTCTCCCCCGGTTAGCGATTTGAAAAAAACCAACATAGTTTACAAATTCAGGTGCCCTTTGGGAGATTGTATCTCCAACGAACTAAATAATATCTATGTTGGTCACACCACAAACACGTTTTCACGACGCTTGACACTACATTTGAATGATAACTCTAACATTTTTAGGCATTTAAAACAACATGCCTGGCCGAATACACAATTCCGGAAAATACTGGTCGAAAACACAACTATACTTAAACATGAAAACAATAAACAAAAACTAAAAATTCTTGAAGCTATATACATAAAACAGTTGAAACCTAACCTGAACAAAATAAACTATGAAATCTCCACAAATATCCTTAAATGCCTATAATTAGTAACAGAAGCCAACGGCTTTCCATACTCAATACTCATCGGATTCACTCTCTCGTGGTCATGTGTGACGTCATGAGCTGTGGTGCGATTTTCGCTTTCAGCGTCTTATATGCACGTGTTTATCGTTGCTTGGAAATCATCCATGTAAACAAAAACAGACTATCATCAATTTCTTGTTCGTGTATCCCTTAATATATTGTGCAATTGTCATCTTCGATAATGGCTTATGTAAGCCGAAAGCTTTGATTGGATTAAAAAATATGTATCAATATAGTGATTTTCTTTCATTGTTTAATGATAATGTTATTAAGCTTATCAGACAATATGAAAAGAACTTACATAAAATAAATAGACAAAACTTGTCTATATTATTTAATGAAACATGTATGAATATATATATATATATATATATATATATATATATATATGTGTGTGTGTGTGTGTGTGTGTGTGTGTGTGTGTGTGTGTGTGTGTGTGTGTGTGTGTGTGTGTGAATAAGTTTAAAAATGAGGGAACAATCTAGGGGAAAACTGGACCATGAGGTCATCAGAAGGACCGTCATTTCAATTTAGAGCTAAATCAATTAGCAAAGATCCAACTCAATCCATACGACGTTTGGTACGTGAGATGAGTTTCAGCTGTAACAGTCGAAAGGGCAGTGAAAAACGACTACAAATCGTGGGTGAAATGTGTGATACAACTCATTACTTCAGGACAAAAAATTAGAAGGTTAGAGAAGGCGAAGATCCTATGGAATAATTTGGAAAATGATCCTGGAATATATATATATATATATATATATATATATATATATATATAACTTTTATGTATATATATATTACTTTTTTGTATATATATATATATATATATATATATATATATATATATATATATATATATATATATATATATGGGGGTGTCTGTGCGTGTGTGTGCGCGTGAGCGCATGTGTGTAAAAGACAAAACATCAAATGTAAGACGACCAAAGTATACTAATCATAAAATAAATTGTCTAATATCCGAATTATAATCTGGAAGTACCAAAATCAAACAAGCGCCAAAATTTAATTATGCCGGAATTGCTTGAACAGATAACTAAATCCAAAGGCACATTTATAAGCAAAGTCGTAAGAAACAGAAAACTTCATTTAAAAATAAAATGTCCGAACTTTTCGCCCCACTCCGTGTCACAATGACCTCAAAGATGCATAATAAATTTGAAAATCTACCAACAATTTGTAAGAAAATGTCTCGTTGACACAAGGCAATATGGTAGAAACATGTCACCAAATAAACAGATAGGTCGGAATTAATTCTGAAGTGAAAGAATTATAGATTTCGGTGAAGTAATTCGGTTTCAATGAAAAAGCATAAAGATTAAAAAATATAAAAGTTTTGACTGTGAACTGAGCTTCATTCCTATTTCCATTTCATTCGCTGACAAAAATGTCAGTGTTAATTTTTTTTTTCCCCAATGTTACACAAATTAATGATGTTGCCACAATTTGCTGATGAAATAATAAAGTGTTCATGAAATTACCGGAACAATTAAATTGTTTACTTTTCTAGAGGAATTTCACCTCTTCACATTTTGACAAACGCTGTTCCCACCATATTTATCTTTTAAAAACTGAACAGACTTAAAAACTTCAGTGAGAACGTTTTACTTCTAACTTTTTCATATAGTTTCTTATATGTTATACAAATAAACAATGGGAATAACATTAAAAATTGCTATTTTCACTCCGAAGTTATTTCTGGAAGCCAATGTGAAATAGCTTATCTATCAGTTTGTGAATATGTCTGTCTCATTGTGGAGATATTCTAAACAGTAGACAATATCAATATCAGGCGCCATCTTTTCACACTTGATTCGATGTTTCTATTTTTTCCCAATACAATCGTAAACAATGTAACAGCAGCAATTTCTAATGAATATTTTTTCTTCTAAGAGCTTGCCATCTACTATTTAAATATATAATTATTTCTAAGAGCACTGAGAGATTTTTCGACCCACGACATCAGACAGTCACAGATAGGAACCATCGAAACGTCAGTTTTAAAAGACATGGTTAAACGCATTTAAATTGAAAAATGATAGAACGAGGATAACAGAACCACATAGATTAAATATATTGAAGGATATGTAAAACCCCAGCACTTCAGTTAATATTAATACGTTTTATTTGTTTTGAGATTCTTAAACACATTCCCTAGAGAGCAAACATAGTTGTCTCCCCCTCGAACTCCTCGACAATAAAAGTAATGGCCGAACCTCTCTTAAAGGCAGTAGGCAAATAGCAATGAATAAAACACCGCTATAAACGTATACATTCTTCTGATTTTTTTATAAAAGTATTTTATCATTACGTACGTTATTGTCAGAAACTTTAACTAGAGTCTTTATTTTTATCTGTTTTATCTGTTTTTCTTTTGTCAAATCAAGAAACATTTTATATTAAGAATGAATATATTTCATTTCATGATCGTTAAAACTCAATCAACACTGCACTGAATCCGAAACCTGGAGTTTAAATGATCAGGAGTAAAACCAAAAATTACATTCATGGATTTTACCAATTTTTTAGAATTTAGGTTTAAAAATCGTCTGAATAAATGTACAGAAATACTTAATTTCCGCAGGATTTGCTTACAAACTGATTTCGAAAGTTTATTATTTCAAGAATAAATCCAAATGAAGTTCATATATTTTATTAGATACATTGAATGGAAAATATATTGGAACAAGAATTCTAATTGAGAAAAACCACATGAAATATATGCAATGTTTACTGTGTAAAAATGTAAAAGCTTACTTGTTAGATCATTTTATAGATCGTACTTAATAAAAACAAAAACTAGATAAAAGTGTATATAACAACATAATACTTTTGCTCACATATAAGACAAAATGTTTTAAATTTGCATTATCTATTGAAAACCACACTAAAACAACTACAATGTATAATATATTACAGCATAATTTAGCTAAATTGTTCAATATAATGTTCTTTGTAAGTAAATGAAGATCTTATTTGATGGCACAATTATTTAGAAATAATGTGCTTGTGCCAATACATGTTTTCCATATAAAATTTGAAAAGCTTCAGTAAATTATAAATGTTAAAATTCTGTGCTATAAGGCTTTCAATGATTACTGAAATGTAGTTCCAACACTACAATTTTTAACCTAACCGTAATCTTTAAACAAGTTTCATAAACGTATGGTACCGATTTGGGGAAAATCCTTTCGTGTCATTATTCAACACATCATGCAGCAACTTTCAAAGTGAGTGCAGTACAGCGGATCACAAATCGACTTCCCCCATTCACACATTTCTAGAACGCTAATAATGAATTTCTATTTGAATTTCTTAGAGGAAGAATAGTCGTTATTTGTATAGTTGACAATCGATCGATTCTACTAATCTTTATTGTTAATATCACACCATGTCTGTCATTGTGCGCCCCATCAAGGATATATTTCATCTATGTGGTTCTATTATCATCGTTCTGCTCCGTCTGTTAAGGGATAACTTGTCCTTTGGTTTAGTACTACGCAGTTATTGCTACTCTACTAAGTCTATGTCAGTACTACCTGACCTAGGAATCGAATTCGAATTTATTATCGCACGAAATTCATTAACCAGCACTTTAACTCTATATCGCTGGGCAATCCTGTATGTAGAGCTTTAAACTAAAGGCCTTATTGTCGTCTTCTAAGTTTATCTCCCTTTGATGTAGTTTCTGTTTGTTACATATGTTACTGAAGCCTTGATGATAAGTGTTGTGGATTCCGGGATGAAATCCGATATCAAATAATAACAAACGCCAAGAATGAATATAGGAAATAAATTTATTAACGTAATAATACAAACTGGTAATACAGGTTAGTAGTTCCAGGAATGCGGGGTTAGTAGACAAATATATAGATAGTCTTTGGAATCGACGTATAGCTGTATGACTTCTTACTGAGTCTACGTGACTGTTACTGTGACTCTTGTCGCTACGTTATTCTACTACTTGACTGTCCGACTTGACTGACGTACTTGACTGTTCGTGTATTCACTGGCAGTAGTATATGTATACCTTGGGTGAGTTCATTTGTGTAAAAAGGGGATCCCCTCAATAATAAGCTTAGCTAAACCCGCCACCGTTCCTCTTCTTTTTTTCTTAATTAATTAATGAATGAATCCTATATTGTATGTACGTCTGTATTAGACCTACTAATAAGGCCGTCATAGTTTCTCATATGCGCGTATTCATTCAGCATTTTACTTCCGGCCAAAATTTCTGGTGAATGCCAGTCTCCTCTATAAAATTGTTGAAACACTACGGTAGTAAAATATGCACATGAAGATATTATTAAATCTTTAAATAATGCAAATATTAATAATGGATGTTTATAATAGTTAACGTTTTTTTATAATTTTACGATATGTAATCGCGCTGAGTTTAGTGGTTAGACAGGAAGTTATCTGTGAAAATCATTTGTTAAAATCCCACCAAATATCAAAGGTTCTTCCTTTACTCTTCCGAAATCACAATCTTAAAATACGTTTTTGTACGAGGGTTGGTTAACAAATTTGAAATAGACAGACTAATAAACGCACGAACTACTTATTGTCTTTCAAGTTCTCAAATGCCATCGGTTCAGACGTGTTTCATTTTCAGTTTTACGACATTATTATAGCATCTCTCTTTCAGTATATTATCGTCTTTCTTTTGTTTCTTTGTTTTCTTATCTATTTTTGATAGTAGAAACAAAAACCAGACAATCATATTCAAATGTATCTACAAATGATTTTTTTCCGATTTACTTTGGCTAAGAAAAGACGACATCGCATTTATTATTTAAAAAGTGTCCACTAAGTGTAACTTAATCTGGCAGGAGGCCAAAAGTAAGAAAAAAAGTAGGATTCGATCACGCAATGCAATTATAATTAGGCTAAATCGGTAATTTTTGCATTATAACGAGGCAAAAGTATCATTAATGAACCCGTTGAAATTTCACATGGGTAATATCTGGTGACTTTCATTGGCGGTTAAATGATATCAACATTTTAACATATTCTAGGATTTTCTGTATTATTCTAACCGTGTTTACAAATGCTCTCATTTATCTTCGTTCGATTCCTCCTCAAATTTCCACCACTTCTAATATATCTGTATGGTTTATCGACATGGTTCTATATTCAACAAATAATTACAGGTACAAATACCACGAGAAAGTTCAAAAAGTGATTCCAATCAATCGTAAGATTGAAATATTTCTACAGGTTTTTATTTTCCTTTTCTGTCTGGTGGTATATCAACAACTACGCAAGTCACTGTTTTCGTTATAAAATTCGTATTAACAAACAGACGTTGGTAGAATATACAGATTACACTTATTTTTATATATTCATTCTCCGCTGCCCCTTCCTCCAATCAATGCCATCCAGATAGAACAACAAACAAAGAATGACCTTCACTGAAAGTTGAGACGTCCAGAAGAGGAGAAACTCTATGAAAATGTGGTGAGGAGTAAAATAAAAGCGTAAATGGTAATTGTACAAGGCACCGACCATTTTGGGCCGGAATGGGGCAGAAGAAAAAATAATGCTTAAACACATTAAGGGATCTTAAGAGGTCTCCACAATTTATTGAATATTTTTTTCATTCATCTGAGACATATTGACAATAAATTGTTTGGTAGAGTGAGTTTTTATAATGCAACTCATACGTTCGGCATCATATTTAAATAAGCAAATAAATAAATGTACACACACACACACACACACACACACACACACACACACACACACACACACACACACACACATATATATGTATATATATATATATATATATATGAAGATTGGATGAAGGTTGTCTGACGATTGCATCTAGCATGAAACAGACTGTCGGCTCTAAGTGTTGACTTCGATGTTCACTCTGATATATATATACATATATATATATAAAAGTGAACATCTAATTCAACACTTATATATATATATATATATATATATATATATATATATATATATATATAAAAGTGAACATCGAAGTCAACACTTAGAGCCGACATGCTAGATGCAATCGTCAGACAACCTTCAGGCAATATATATGAGCACCTCGAGGTAGTGTCCCTTACTTTTGTCCTTGTGCCACATTCAAGCTACACTTGGAAAATCACATTCCTGCACTTCGGGGTGGTGTAATGGTTAGAACGCTTGTCTCGCTAGAACGATTACGACTGAGTAGGGAGTTCCATCCTTACTGGGTGCCCACTACTTTCGGCCTTGTGCCACATCTAAGTTACGCTTGGAAAATCCCTATATATATATATGTATCCGATGCGGTGGGAACGAAAGTAATCTATAAAATATATAAATTCCAACGTTCGCAACGTTAATTCAAAAAAGAGCTCAATACATGTAGTAGAGTGATAATTATTTATTTATTATAATTTTATCATATAGACAAAACCATTTTACTCACAACAAAGATGCAACTTGGTTTCAGTGCATTTTAACTGCACATCTACGGGTGAGGGTCGGAAATGGTTATGAACGATCCTGTTCGTAGGCAAGCCGCGATGTAAAACGTCACTTCCTTTTTCCATTTTTTGAGAAGAAAAATGTACTTAACAAAATATACATAGAGTATCTAAGTGAAACGATAGTTGTTGTTGACAGCAGTTTGGTGTTGGGTGGGCCGGGTAGTTAATGTTGAATGGAGTGTGGACATTTAGCAAGATTGTAATGTTAAATCCTTATATCCCCTATCGCTATCTTCCCTCCCCTACCTCTTAGGACGCTAGGTGGTTGACCTACCCAAACTTTGACCGATGCTTATCATCGGAAGAATGTCCACACTCCATTCAACATCAACTACCCGGCCCACCCAACACCAAACTGCTGTCAACAACAACTATCGTTTCACTTAGATACTTTTGTTAAGTACATTTTTCTTCTCAAAAAATGGAAAAAGGAAGTGACGTTTTACATCCGGGCTTGCCTACAAACAGGATCGTTCACAACCATTTCCGACCCTCACCCGTAGATGTGCAGTTAAAATGCACTGAAACCAAGTTGCATCTTTGTTGTGAGTAAAATGGTTTTGTCTATATGATAAAATTATAATAAATAAATATATATATGTATATATATTGAGGAAATTTTAAAACAAAGTATAAAAGTTTATGACGCGTTAAAATCGTTAGGACTTCATCAGACTGGGCTTGTTTACGTTGTTTTTACTACACATGCGCATGAACGAGAGACGCTGGTAGTTTCAAAATGTTTTGAAATAATTTTTGCAATCTAGCAAAATTCATCTCTATTCTTTTCTTTATTGACACCACAAATTGATTGAAGAAGGGCGGAATATATACCTTACACTTACTTAATATCCATTACAGAGCCGCCAGTAATCACGAGAGTTGTGCAGTGCCTAATTGTCGTTTAAAAATGATACCCAGGGAGAAAACTTCATAAGGTAATAAGCAAATGGATTTATCAACAAGAACGTATTGGAAAAACCTGGCGTTACAAACCTAAACAGACAGAAAAAAAAACTGATAATACAAATATAAACAGAGCGAGAATTGGCAAAAGATTTAGAAAAGCAGATATTGTAGCAGTGTATCATCACTACTCTCTTCGGGTTTCCTCATTACCAAGAGAAATGGTGTTGTATAAAAGGAGATGTCTAAGGGAGAATGTCAGTTGATGAGGAAATGTAATAGCATAGATTGTCCCTGAAGGGGAGCTCTATTGTCGTGTATCTGAATCGCGAAAAGCCACAGTGACTGTATCCGATTCGGAAATGGCAAGCCTGAAATACATGAGGAATGAAAGAAAATAGCAACGGGTTCAGGTGACACCGTTACTATTTCGTTTTCCTTAAGGTCGTCGTCACAAGCGATCACTTATATTACAGCAACTCTTTCACCAAAACAGACCCTACTGCATGTGAGCATTTTGCCCCTTCCTAACTCTCTCTCTCTTTCTCACGCTCACACACACACACACACACACACACACACACACACACATATATATATATATATATATATATATATATATATATATATATATATATATATATACAAATTCTCTCTCTTTGAACAAAAACTCAGATTCGTCCTCCTCTACTTCTCCCCACTCCATTTTTTAAATTCCCTTTTCCTTCTCCACCACTACTGCCACTGAGCTAAATCAATGCACAAACCTCCTTAAATGAATACCCAGAAGATGAACCCCATCACAAAAGTGGGGAAAGCGCAAAATCCTCAAATGGAAATTTTACAAAGGAAGGATATCGGTCATGCCGAACCGGATATTTTGGCGAAAACTAATTTCCTGCTGCTGCACCTGAGGTATCTTCACAATGTCAATATGCTCTTGGAGACTTCTCTTGTGTGAAAATTATCCTGAATTCCAAACGTTATTGAGAAATGCATGTCGATTGTCGTAAGACAGCTTTACGAAATGATTTGAATGCGTTACAGAGTCTGATGAAGTATCAATCACTGTTGCTTTGGGTGAACTATCTCCTGACGAGTTTAACCCTTCCTTGTTTAATAATTCCAGGCATTACGGAGTCGGCAAAAAATCTTTTACAGCCGGTTTGAATATTTCAAAAGAATACTTCTGTTACGATGATATGGAGAAGACCATCGAACATGTCATTTTACATTGAGTAGACTTACGTACTCTGTAAAGACCTTTTGAAAAAATACGTTTTTCACATTCTTCACGAAAAGTTATCTGCATTGAAAGACAGTATTATTTATAGGGACGTGAGCCTGTCTCATGATAAGATGAAAGATAATTTATTTTGTTCCTTAGCCTTCATGCGAAAAGTGATATGGGTGGCGCGATTGAAGAATATAGACAGCGATATGTATCATTCTCCCCATCATTTGGTCACCTATTTATGTACAATCTTGATGTTTTGATCAGCGTAAAGGTACAAAGACTGTCTTCGTTGAGAGTTATCGAAAGATGGGCAAATACCGTACGACTGTGGCATGTGAATGCGGTTTACATAGAATGGCCTCTTGAAACAGTTGCCGAGATATTTTTCCATTTCTGCGCAAAGACATTAGTCCATATGACTTAAGATATAGATAGCGTAATTTTTTCTTTTATTAATGTTAGTCATAGAAACTTTTAATTGTCAGATATGCGCAGATGTTCTCGTCCTTTAAAAATGGAAACCCTAGCTTGTCAGTTATTCTTCCAACTCAGCTAATTTCGTCCTGACGTAAGTCTCTAATACATTATTGTGCGCAGCGTAAGAAAGAAAAACTAGAAGTCATAGTTTTAATACAACAAAATAGAGAAAAAATATGAATGTCCTTCCATTACTCAAAAATGTGGGTACGAGAAGAGTTGGTATTTTGAAAGTGTACTTGATGCGGTGTCAATATGATGCTCTTTAATTTCAATGATGAAATACTACGTCATAGTATGACCTTTGACTTGAGACTATTATTTATGTTCTTAATTTTTTAAAATATATAAAAATAAAATGGATCACGCAGTTGAAATAAGGGAAGGAAAATGTAGTTGTAACTGTACTTTCATTGATTTAATTGCATTCATAGGGTCAAACGATCTTCATTATTTTTCATCATAATTTCACATTTATACAAAATATGCAATAATTACCAACAAGAAAAAATATATTATTCATATTTTACAATTAAACGAAAATCACCAAGACATTTGAAATACTACGAATTAGTATTTAAAGAAAATATATATCTTTTGATACAGAAGGCTTGTATGCCCTTGTGGTTTCGATAAGTCATATGGGTCACATGTTGGCACATTTCGTGACGTCACTCGATACAGTGACACGATCGGCATTACAAATTCAGTTCGTTTACAGCAGCTAAGCCGTAAGGTTGCTTTCTGTAGCTCATCCCTATCTCATAGCAAGGGCAGAGGTTAAATCTACCTCTCCCGAAGTTTACATATCCATGGCGTCGTTTCCCTTTGCGAATATATCTTCCCAGATATATAAAGAAACTCCAGCACGCAGTCCTCAATTTGAGGAAAACCAAGACACGCTGTTCCTCGTTCGTGGAATATGTCCTTGCCTGAGACATTGATGAATCCGGCCTGTTTGTATCTCGATTCCTTCTCCAGACACAGGAGTATCTCCATATTCATTTTTGTTTCTTATTACACTCTGCCTTGCTGTGTAGCTATATGTGATATATTATTCTCCACGTGAGACACGTGTATATATGTCTATATAGTTTTGTGTATGCCTTAGTGATAAAAAATCTCTCTGAGGCCAAAGCATTTGCCATTCCTTTTAATAACAATACCCACAACGGGAAAAAAACAAATAGGAGAATAAATCATTCTTCCATAGCAACCTCCCGTTCCAGATACATTAATATGGGATTTCCACCAAGGATTTAATATAGCAGAACAAGCAAAATAACCAAGCGGAACATTGCCATCTTTTCAGAGACATTTTCTCACAGTTATCGAAGTGGAAATGAACTCTGACATAATGCATTCAGAAATATTTCGGCGTTCCTGTTGTATCTAGAGGCGAAATAAGTCCTCTTTTAGTGAAGTTCCAACATCTAGTTTTAATAGATCATATAATCACTCCTCAAGTAAAACGGTGTCGCAGGTATGGTAGTACACAGAGAGGTGGAGATTTTCTAACTTATCAAAAACTAGTAATAATTAAATATTTATAATTATATTGGTAGATATGAGAAAGGTTTTATATGTTTAAAATGTAAGTTGCTATATATTCGGACGTTGTCTGTAATAATGGATTATCAGAGAAAATGTTCAATAGACGAAAGGGTTTAGAAGTGGCTCGGTGGTAGTACGACCATTTTTGTTTGTTATGGATTAACCTATCACTGAGTTTAATCTTCTTACCTCACGAAATAGACATGGGTAGGAATTGGAAATGAATCAAGAAACGGTAAGGAAAGGTGAGAAAGTTTGCAAATGTCGCACATTATGATTCTGATTTTGAATCTCAAATATTCCAGCGTCTACACCTGAATTATTTTCAAATAGTGACGAAGTTACCAATAAACCGATAGTGTAAATTGTAAATCAGATGAATGTGTCAAATCTGCTTATACTGATTATGAAGAATGTACTCTCAGATCAATAAGAAATATTTTGTATTCTTCAGGTGAGGCGATGACGACTGATGGAGACAGGCCAAAGTCCAAACTTAAGAAATGGATTCAGTGGAATATTGTTGTATACTAGGAACCAATTTGTCGTAAATTGCATAATATTGATCTGTGGCATAAATTAGCATATTCTGAAATTACCATTCTTTCATAAATCATCAGGAATTATGACAGCCAAGAAAATTGAACATTTTATTACAAATCCAGTATAAGAAACTGCTCAATTTGAGAACCAAAAAACATATATTCTTGGTGATTAATTAAAAGAAAAGGTTTAATAACGGTATAACAAAAATATTGGCAAGAGATATCGAAAAAAACAAGCCATCTTAGGAAAGAATCTCTGATTTATTGTAGAAAGTATGCGTGCTTAGTATTTTGGTGAGGGTTAAAATGTCATAGGAATTGCGGTCAGTTGATATAACGCTTTCTTCTACTCTCCATGGATTCACCTCTCTCCAAACTTTACAACAAATACCTAGCTACTTCTTTATTTCCAGCTTGTTCATTTGTAGTTAATGTCATAAAGAGCTTTGGGAGATACACTGACACCTCAAAGTATCACTTTATAAGTCCCTTGCCTCTTTTTGGCAAAGTACACAAAGAGTCAAATCAAAGTCGAATTGGTTAAACATCTTTACACGACCTCTTTTCGGACCAACAATATGGCTTCCGTTTCGCAAGATCTACCGCCGACGTGTTAACGTTGTCACTGAATTTGTGGATGTAGCTGTAGATATCTCAAAGTCGTTCGACACGGATTGCATGCTGTCGTTCGACACGGATTGCATGCTGGCCTTCTCAGCAAGGTCAAGAGCTGCGATGAAACAGGAGGAACATTGGCTTAATTCAATCGTTGAAAGGAAAACCTTCCAAATCATTTCATACTAAAACGTATGTCAGACTGGCTGACATAAATTGCAAGTACGTTGTTCGTGTGTTTTTCAATCATCTCACCATCATCATCAGTTACCAACTATGTATTTATGCAGATGGCACAACAATTTACTAATGTGTTACTAGCAAGTCCGACAGACTAACAAAAGTAGACAACCTTCAGACCAAACGTGAGAAATGTTTCTGTCTGCCATCAACATGATTGATGCTAAACTCCAGGCGAGCGATATTCTACACCTTCTTGTCCTCAGGTTTTTCACTGACATGAAGTGGACCGGTTATATTGAATCAATTGTTACTGGTAGGAAATTTGGAACACTGTTTCGCGCCAAAATTGTTTCTTGTCAGAATCCATCTTGAATATGGCGTCCTGTCTTTTCTACAAATATTTTCATGGCTACAGTTCCGATTAGATTTTTCCCTGAAGGACTTCGATGCATTGCCCACTTCTATTCTAACATCTTCTTTTCTCGGACTAGCTCATCTGTGGAATTCCCTTCCGATTTCCTGCTTCGTGCAACTTACAATCTTCAAAAATTTAAATGAAACGCCAATCGTTATGTCTTGTCTTATTGTACACTGTTGCTTTTCCCCTACATCTCACTAGAGAATTCCCATTCTCATTCATTTCTTGCAAGAAACTGCATCCTTGTGACATTACCGACTTGCTTAGAGATTAAAAAATAATCATATATATATATATATATATATATATATATATGTATATATATATATATATGTATGTATATATATATATATATATATATATATTATATCGCACGGTAAATTATATAAAAAACTAAATAAAACACGTTGTCAGTCGTTTTTAATGAAATATGCATACACACACACACACATATATATATATATATATATGTATATATATCTGTGTGTGTATTCATCATTAAAATATAGTGTTACGGTGTGTTATATTTATGGGTAATAGTGCTCAATATAAGGGATAGAGCGTATGTTTAAATAGAGGTGGACACTGACGTCAACATCTAATAATGAAGACTGTTTTCAAGCATAAAACGAACTGGCAACACTTGGTTTTGACCTCAGTTTCCACTCACACACACACACACACACACACACGCACATGCACACACACAGTGTGCGGATAAATTTACATGTAACAGGATGTGTTGTTAATGTTCTTGAATTTAATATTTTCCTTTGCTTATTTCAGCAGATGATTTCTTTTAGCTTAATGATACTGTTGGTTCATTTTCATCCATTTTCTTTTATCCCTGTCACGAAGAGAACTATTCTGTATTTAAAAACCCATCGAGACATTAGTACGCAAGGTCTCTTAATGTCTCGTAGTGCTGCCCTTAGTCAAGAGCGTGGCTGCTGGAAGACCTTACGTCTATCAAAATGATTCTTCTTCATGCCACACAATTGGCTTTCAGACAATTTCCGAGACCACATCACCCCTTACATCTGTCCACTTAACTCCCCGGGCAGCAACCCCGTTTATTAGTATATGTGGGGCACAGCTGAGTGAGAGACCAACAAAACTACTTGTAACACCCAAGACGAACTGAAGCTAGGGATTATGGCAGCGTTCAGCATATTAAACATGAAGACCGTCCAAAAGGGGTGCAGAATATTCCGAATTATTTGAGGCTCTGCTTGAAGCCAATAGCGATTTTATTGAATACATTTACCTTTTCGTATGTCATGATATGTTTGTGCAATTTTGGTAAATATATCTGTTAAAATGAAGTGTCAGTGTTATTTTCATTTTTGCTTAATTTAGACCACAACATATCCATCTCTCCCTTATGTGTGTATATATATATATATATATATATATATATATATATATATATATATATATATATATATATAATATATATATATATATATATATATATATATATATATATATATATACATATATATATATATATAAATATATATATATATATATATATATATATATATATATATATATATAATATATATATATATATATATATATATATATATATATATATATATATATATATATATATATATATATAACCTCATCCGCATCCACTCATTTCTCGCGTGCCATTTTTTTCATTTCCTTGCTTTTATTTTCTTTAATTCAACTGAAGAAAAACTGAAAACCCTGATAAAGACTATAATTTTTTTTTTACATATTCATTTCAAAACAAAATGTTTGTTTTAAAATATTCCTAGTTTCATACACGTCACTTCAGTATGACAGTCAAATTTATGTAATATATATATATATATATATATATATATATATATATATATATATATATATATATGTATATATATATATGACAGTGTAAAGAACAATATGAAATGCTTATAATTCTAACTTATTGTTTCGCTTTTATCGAAGCTTTATCAGAAATATATATTGGAAGGTGTGGAGGAATAAAAAATGACAGCTGAAGACCTTGAAAACATGCACAGCCACTGAAACTTTAAATTTCAGATTTAACGTCTGATATATCTATATGTTTTACTTAGTTGATTTCATTCAACTTTTAACGCATATTAATTTTTGTCGTTTTTCTTTTTAATTATGCTACACTGGAGCCATATTTGTTTTGAAATGTGGCATTTCCTGTGATTCTGAACCTTAAGTTCATTTTCAATACGTTTTAACTTCAGGAAATTACTCTTTTAATTAAAACTGCATTCTTAAAGTCAACGTGGTTTTTTTCAGTTCATTAAATTGAAAAATATTAAAATATTCTGCTTAAAAATCGGAACGTAAGGGTTAATAGCACAGATCGATTTTTCATTGCCCTTAAAATTATTTCTTTGCACGTTGATAAAAATATAAGTTTTGATGGTTGGACCGGAATCAGATTTTAGAGACAAACGTCCAAAAGATATTTATTATGATTAGCGGAATTGGATAGACTTTCATGTAAAAGAGAGAATAAAGAAATATAAGAACATAACAAAAAACATAAGAACATAAGAAATAACTGTTGTTTTTTTTGTTTTATTTCAAATAACGTTGACGTTTTTATCGCCCAAATATAATGTGTGGGAAGGACGCAGATTTCGTTCAGACTACCGGCTGATAATCATCAAAATGAGTGTTAACAATATACTTAATCTACACCCCCCAAAAAAACAATCTAAAATTATATTTTTTTACTTCAAAAACACACTTTTTAATATATTGCCGACATTTATTTACAGCAACGCCTCTCATATATATATATATATATATATATATATATATATATATATATATATATATATATATATATATATATATATATATATATATATATATAAATATTTTTTCTCATTTCACTTTTTATTTCATTCATAAAAACTATTTATACTCGAACATTGATTCTACGTTTATCTAGAATTCGCAAAGTTTATAAATATATGAAAAATTCTTGTTCTTTGAAATATTATTTTAGGCGGCATATCATGTGAATACCTTAGAATTAAAATATTAATAAAAGGAATCTCTTTTTAAAATATGTTGGAATATTTAAAATTCGCAAGAATCTTTCATTATGTTTATATTTGTAATCAGCGCGATTCACAAATCAGTATGTCTTGTCTCATGTAGAAAGAATAACAGCTACAATCTCGTAACAATTGGGAATAGTAGGGTGAGTATATAAGCAGTTGTGCCAGCCTAAAATACATCATTTGGATGTGTGTAATGTCACAGTTACGCGTAAGAAGAAAACTTTTAATGATTTTGATTAGGTCCACTATTTTGTTCAAAGCATTTTTGAAATGGGAGATGCTCACGTAAATATTGTTTGTAATTAGTTCGCGAGAAATGCACGGCGCACCGATGGTAAGAGTGAATGAAAGCTTTCCCTTACAGAACGTGCCAAGAGAAGTTTTGCATTTGATGAAATTTTATATAGCTTTAATCAAGGTGAAAAAAGGAATGCATAATAAAACACGATACATTGATCTCTGCGCATGAAGTGA
>OZ038476.1:150283579-150346079 GCA_964036315.1 Acanthosepion esculentum | reverse complement strand
GCCCTTCAGTTTCTCAACACTAGAAATTAACCACTACATCACCGGCATTGTTGCAATGTTTGTGTTTTTTTTTACATTTGAATATATATCCCATGTTTCTCGAGCATCCTTAAAATTTTCTAAAATGTAATTTAATCCACCTTATTCTATACTTCAATATATGCATTTGGCAGGGACAATTCTACGTGGTGTAATCGTTAGCATCCTCTTCTCGCGAGATTAACTACGACTGAATAGTGAGTTCGGTCCTCGCTGGGTTGCCCAATCTTTTAGCATTGTGTCTAAACACCATCTGGCGAACTGAGGTGAAATGACGTGTTTTTTGAGGCTCCAATTTAAAGAATATTTAATTTTATCTGTAAAAAAAAATGTAAGTATTGCTTAAAAGTAATATAATAATTTAATATGATTTGCAACTATTTATTTTATTTTATTTATCATATATATTATGATTATTATATTTTATATATATATATATTTGTCTTTAATATCATTATTATTATTTTATTATTATTTCTTTCAAATTCAGCCACAGTTACTGTTTTCTGTTTATGTAATATTATTTATGGTTTTGTACAACTATCTTGGAAATTTTTTGTCTAATTTTGACTTTCTGTTTTTGCTTTCCTAAGATTATATTTATCAACAGTTTCTTTTCTACTCTCATATCTTTTTATCAATTGATAGTTGAGGCGTTAGTGATGTCAGAAAGTTGGTATAGATTATTTTAATTTTATAATCTTCGAGTATTTTAGGCGTAATAACCAGATTCTTCTGTCTTTTCTTAAAAATTATCAATCTTTTCAATATCTGTGTTCGTTTATTTACATGCGACTCTTCTGTAATTTGTATTGCTTTCTTGTCTTTTTGATTATCTAACTTTAAATTAAAAATCATTACTTGGGGTGGGGCCTTCTAAAACGCGTAATATATATATATATATATATATATATATATATATATATATATATATATATATATATATATATATATATATAGGTACCTCCACGAGATCGCTAAAAAAAGAGCATAGCATGATGAAAAAGACGACAAACTTGACGAAAACAAAGATTTTTTGTCTAAATGTTTATGTTATTACTAAGATAAAAGTTTATTTTAATTATTTAAAAAAAAAATACTTCTTTTTAGAACATTCTGAATTTTCATTTAAAAATCCTTGTTTCTCTTTGTATCACCGGAACTAATAAAATAACATACAATTTTAGCACGTTTTTTATGTAATTAATTTGGAAAATCTTGCAAAAATAAAAATAATTGTCGGATGCTAATGAAACTTTCAGAAACTATTCACAGATGATCGAAATTTTTATAAATAACAAACAATAAACAAGGTTTTTAACGAAAATTTCAGACGTGGTTGGAACGATTAAAAAGTGTAAAAAAAATACCCCCAAAATACTTTGATCTTTCTTCTTATTAATAACATAAACAATTAGACGATAAAATTTTGTTTTCCTCAAGTTTGGCGTCTTTTTCATCATACTATTCTCTTTTTTAGCGATCTCGTGATGGTACCTACATTATATAGTTTACAAAATTGTCATAGCCAAAGTGGTAGTAGGAACAAGTTTTCCACTGTCTATAAAATTACAATTCTACCATGGCATACATCTCAAATAGTCACAGATAACTAAGTCGAGCTCAAGCTAAAGAAGGAGAGAAGTTGGTCGACTAGCGCCTCATAACCAGATGCTTCGGTTAGACAGAGCACATGAGCCGGAAAAATCAGTAAATCTAGGGGAAGAAAAACCTTGATTTTAAACCTCCGCTGCTTTTCGGCCGTAAACCAAAAAGGTTTGGAAGTAAATCCAGACAGAAAATCTGGAATGAAACCCCGAATGCGGTTCGCTCTCAACACAGACAAAATTCCGTCAACTACCACATCCAAGACGACTCCAAATGTAATACTCTGTATTCTTTTGAATCATCGATATGGTCAAGTGTGAATAACATGGTCTGGACATAAACCTGTGCTCTGGAGAGGTCACTCAAATCTCACCAGTAAAGGACTGAATATTGACCAAGCAGGACGTTACCATAATCTCGCTAGGTAGACGGATGCTTGCTACATATGAATCAATCTGATTGGATTGAATTGTTTTTATATGCTTTATATTGATTTATTATTACTGTAATATAATTGACACGTCATGTTTTCCTTTCATTTATAGATTGACTTGACTTGCATAGTTAATTGCCACCTCAGAATGTCGAAGGAGATGGATTTGTCGTGAGAGAGAAATTATAATGAAAACAAAACTTATGTAAAAACGATTCATGAGAAAGAGACTTATCATGACAGAGAGACAGACAGAGAGACAGACAGACAGACAGCGATTAAGAAAGAGACATTATGAAGACGAGAAAGTGAGACATGTGAAATCTTTAGACACTTGCGCAAGCCGGGCCTACCAATACAAAAATTTAAAATATACTCAACCTACAAACTAGAACTGAAATATCCCCCATTAAAAAAAAATCATGACATTTAAGAGTCGACCGTAGTCGGTATCATCGAGTCAATGCAAACGATCCTGTCCTTAGCTGCATAGTATGGGCTTCACCACGGGAACATTCAATAAATTATCGTAAATTATTTGAAGTGGTCCTGACCCACTTCCTATAATCAGACCAAACGACAAAATATCAGAACGTTTTAAAATGTCTTTTGCTCCGACCGAATACTTTTCAGCAACAACTCAAAATGATTCATCGGTACTATCTTCGGTTTCAACAGACATCGAGTTATTCAGATCAAAGAAAGAGAGAGAGAAAAATTAAGACTAAGTATGGATGAAGAAAGAGCACGTGACTTAAAATTTGAGAGAAGTATTACAAATTCCTGAGAAAGCTGAGTATTTTGAAAATAGAAAACTGTCTATTTTCAACCGTTATTATAGATCTAGTTTTCGGTACATAACGCATTTAACTGGTGATATATTTCAAAGATCTAAGAAAAATCAAAGGCGAAATGTTTTCATAAGGTTTTTCTAATCGACTGACTTACTATCTCTCCCTTTCTTTCTCTCTCTCTCTCTCTCTCTCTCTACATGCATATACACACACACACACACACACACACACACACACACACATATATATATATATATATATATATATATATATATATATATATATAGGACAGAGGGGAAAATAGTTTTCGTGTGGCCGCTTTCGTCTTTTAGGACTTCATCAAATTAGAGTGATGTTTCTGTTGGTGTAACTACGTATGAACACGAATGCGGGAAGCTGGGAATTATAAATTTAAAAAAATATTTTTTAAGTGGTTAGAGTATATAATCTAGACAATTTAATTTAGATTCTTTTTATTACTCACATCACCTTTGTTATTATATAAACCACATTGTGATAATAGAAATTCTGTAAAAATCTGAACGCTAACTTACTGTAAATAAAATAGCCATTAAGCCACTTTATAAAAGTTTTCCTCTTAGTGAAATATTTTCTCTTTTAATTAGTGTAGCATTTTTTATTTCAAAAGATTGTCAATCTCGTTATGGTGAGCAACTAAGGCGTTTAATGTGTTCTTTTGTAAAATATCACTTTTGTGCTCATATAATCTTTTACTTAAATTTCTTCAGGTTTCTCCACTGTATTCTTTCTGGCAATCATTACAGGTTATGGAGTAAAAAGCTCCTTTAAGTTTTAGATCATTTTCGTTTTGTATTGATTAAGTCTTTTATTGTTATATATCCAAAACGAATAAAAAATATTTTAATTTCCAGTGTCTCACGTTCTTGCGCGTGTGTAGTCGCATCAACGTAAATAAACATAGTCCGATGAAGCCCTACAGGACGAAACGCTTCGAGCGAAAATGTTTCTACTTTATCATGCATCTATTCATATATCGTTATCACATGACTCTCTCTCTCTGTCTGTATATATATATATATATATATATATATATATATATATATATATATATATATATGTGTGTGTGTGTGTGTGTGTGTGTTTGTGTGTGTGCGCACGCGCGTGCTTGCGCGTTTTATTGTTTGTGTGTGTGTAATTTCTGTAAATACACTTATTTGAGTAGACAAATATTTATTTTTTAAAGATGACTACCAGCTTAAAAGACCGGATGATCTACACAAAAACGTGCCCCCATTAAATGCTGTAACCTAGGGGGAGGGTTACTGAATAGAATAATCAAACGAAGGTTGGTCATGAACAATAATACTTAGGACAAGAACAACACATATAAGATTCGCCAGCGGTGCGTAGAAGTAGTCAACTGCTAGAAATGAGACAAGTGAATTCCACAATAATATTTACAAAACGCCCCACGCGGTTAGATGTGGCACAAGGACGAATGTAGCTGAAATTTCACCGTAGACCCCGTATAAAAGGGGTCTATTAGCTGTTCCATAGCCTCGTCTCGGGATCCTCTCAGCCTGGCGGTAGAGTGTTTGACCAGCACAGCTGGAGACGAATCTCCAACTGCAGACCAACATACAGTATTTACTACGGTATTCCTGTCAATGGGAACATACCAATCATGTGAATGGGGAAATACCCATTATGCTACAACACTAGATATAGCCATTATTAGTGAAAACATTTTGACTTCTTCACGACCCACATCGTTTCAATCTCAACGCTAGAAAACCAACTTACAAAATCAATAAATCAAAATGATTTTGACACCACCGATATCGAACAACAACACAAAATTCCTAATCCAACACTAACACTTTTTCTTTAAAAGTTGTGAATAAATTTGTTATCTGTAATACAAGTTATTTGACACCACTTCAAAAACAATCGGTGATATCATTAGGAAGAAAAAGAAATCGAATAATAATTCAGATGCTGGTACTCATCAAATAAATTACTTATTATCTAAAATCACTTATATAGGAGATACATCATGAAATCAAAAAGCCCGTATCTACGAACATAAAAGAGATTTATGTTTAGACAACCATTTAAACTCTCTCGTAATACAGATGAACAAAGCTGGACATAATTTGTATTTTACAAATGCGACCCTAATTAAAAATGACATAATTTTTTACGTCGAAAGTATTTGGGGGATCAGTACTATTACTAATACCAACTATAAACATATGTCAGAAACATATTACATCACAAACATTTATTGAATCGATTCTTAAAGAACCTAACCTATGTTTATCGAAAACAAAAGGTATGTACGAAAAAATGTTCCCAAATTAACTTGCCATTATAATGTCAGTGTTAACGAATTGCAAGAGTCTGCAAAAAAAAACTCCCGCCAACCACTTGTGATAGCTTCCACTCCCACTTTTCTCTGACCTCTACCATCGTTGTATACCACCTTATGACGTATGACCAACGTCCATAAAAAGGCTCTATATCACACATGCGCCATGTGTTATATATCGTAAATGTCGGTTCGGTAGGCTGGGCACCTCAGGTGCTTTAGATCTGGTAAGTGCCAAAATGTATAGTTACAACCACACGCACACGCACACACGCACACACACAGACACGCACATACACACACATACACACACTTATGAATACACCTTATAATCTGATTCCCACATAGAAAAACTAGAATTGTTATACAATTACATACATAAATCAATATTTTAATTTAGCTTGGAATTTCTTGGAACTTCGAATGGACCTATCGTCTGTTCTTGAATTCAGAACTCCACAAATTATACTAACGTCTGTTTAACAAGTTTAATGAACGTGAAACAGGATTACCCAATGACAATCAAATTGCATAAAAGTAAAATTACCAGAATTCCATTCTTCTTTTTCTCTGTCTCATTCTCTGAAGAAGATTTAATAAAAGTGAAACATGTTAGATTGATAAATTGTCCTATTTTTTCCTTATCGTAGCATATATATATATATATATATATATATATATATATATATATATATATATATATATATATATATATATATATATGTAATATTTTTATTATAAGAGATTATAATAAAAATATTTTACATTGCTACACAAAATCTTTCATGTTTCAAGACTATGATTGTACTTCCTCAGGCGATGGTAAGTGCAATCTGTTACTCGTTTTGCAAGCAAAACTGCATGCGAAGGCTGCTAGCCAATCCCTTTCGCAGATGACTGATTAGACACATTTATGTTTGTTCAAAACTCGAACCAATACAACAAATCTATGGTTTATATTGGAACTATGCTGAGCGGACTTTAGTTACAGTTTCTGGGAAAGAGCGCATCATTTTGGTCAGCGTTCTAGGTATTTCCAAATGTACCAGTATGCTAAAAGCCTTTTCACAACCAATGAAGGCCTCCGAACAGTTCGAATAACCAAATTTCATTGAGAAGTTTTGCGATAACCTGTGGTATCATTTTCAGACACTTTCGCCTCCCCAGGTCGATAACATGAATATATATACATACATACATATATATATATATATATATATATATATATATATATATATATATATATATATATATATATATATATATATATTATAAATTAATTGATTTAAAATATGTTTTTTTTCGTTACACAGTGATAACCATGTTTCAAAAATGGAAGCTAAAGCCTTCGAATTTAATTGTGTTATAAAATTAAAGACATTAGTTTCATTTCCTGGTCAAGCGAATTTTGGAGTAACTTATTTTTTTTTAATTTACGGTTATTAAAGGCACGGCAAAGATTTATAATTGAGTGTTTCCAAGGATACCGAGAAATCCATTCATCTAGACAAGGGGTGGTAGGGTGTTCAATTTTTTAATTTTCGTTGTATCAGTTAATAGTTACATTCGAAAGCGGGGTTATGTTTAGGGATGGGTAGGGATGTATTTTTTAACAAATTCTGACATCCGCTAAATGCATGTCGTCTGGTTTTTTTAATAAAAAATTTATTTTTAACGGCAAAAATTATTACGGTATTTTTTCTATTTGTATACTTAAAGATTTTGGGGGGCTGTTTAGGCTAGAATATGTTTTGACTACATTTCTAAAAAAATTTAATTTTTAATATTTAATATACTATATTTCTTTTTAAAACCAAGTAAATGTATTAGAATTACTTACAGTATGTAAAATTATTTTTTTAATCGAGTATAGGTATGCATATTACCAGGTTATATATATATATATATATATATATATATATATATATATATATATATATATTAAGTAAACTTTATGACAATGAGGGCAAAGATAGCTAAATAGATGTTATTTATAAAATATGGAATCATTTCGTATTACTGTAAACGTTGATTCATAATTGAACGTTTTTGATTAGATACCCCTTATAATAAACTGTTCAGTTGACTTATGAAGAAAATGTGCCTCCCTGTCTATACACAGCTGGCTTGAACTTGAATCGGATTAGGGTGTTAGCTCTTTCTATATAGCTGCATTTCTCAAACATTTTATCCTTGTGGAACTCTTGAAATAGTTTCTGCGTGGGAGGAAACACATGAATAAAAATGATTATATTCATTATTAATATCTATATCTTTTATATGTTTATCATAGTTCACTTGGTAAACAGAATATATATTTTCGGATAACTGATTTAAGGAAAAGTGACCTCTTTTCGTCAAATTTATAGGTAATACAAAAAAGCAATGGTATTGCTCGTTTATGAGAAAAAAATCACAAAAAACCGTAAACAAACACACACAAAAATAAACATAAATAACTAATATGACATGATTCTTATAATTTTAAATAATATGAGAGATTGAAAACTTATAATAATAATCATGTATAATAATGTAATAACCAAGGATATTCTAACACTAAACCCTGAATATATAGTAACATTAAGAATACAAAAATAAATAAAAATTACTCAAAAATGCATTAACCTATTTGTCACTCTTTCTTTCGGGACCCCTAGCGTGCGCTTACGGTAGCCTAGGTTTCTGGCGAACACCGGTTGAAAAACAAGGCTCTATAGAATGTGCTCTTTGCTTGTATCCCATATCGTATCAAAGCGGAAAACAATATTATCCCTTCTATACGGACAGGACCTAAAAGGGTATATAAATTCAATAGGATACTTTCTTTATGTCTTTTATACAATCGTATTCTGTTTGTCTTTATATAATTTGAGCTAATGCTACAGATGTTGGATAATGGTTATAATTCTTTCATCACTAATCATCTCTTAAACTATGGCGACTGATTGTGACAATTACTGTTTCTTATCTAAATTTTGCCCTTAAAACCCTGGTTTCTGAAAGTGATATATAAAGAATTCCCGACTTACCTTTATCAAATCCGGGTGGAATACTACTGTCATACGTCTCTATAAGTGTCTGCAAAAAGTCAGAACTGCAAAAGAAAAAAAAAATCACCTAAGAATTCTTGTAATATACGTCAACACTTTTTGTCAAGCAGGAATTCCTAACTGAATATCTGCATATGCATATCTAGCTATTGCCCGAGTTTTTAGACTGAAAACTCAAACCCTTAAGTAACAAGCAACTATCTCAGCCATGCAACTTGTATATGCATGCATTTGTACTGATTGAAGTGCGTATGTTTGAATATCATAAACATTCGATCTCCTTTGTTTTGTTATTAGATACCGGTTTCATTCTTTTGCAGTTACTTGGCATAAAACGACAAATTATCAAAGAGACAGACATTTGATTTGCATAGAGACTCATAAAAAACAGACGTACGAAATAACATATTGGCGTGAATATCGATTTAATATCTAAAGGCTAAAATCCTGAAATAGTCATGTTTTGAAACAAGAAAAACATCGTGTTTACTGAAGAATCTCTGTCAAAAGAACAAGATGTTGCACTCAGTGTACGACAATAAACCATGTTATACATGAATAACAGTGCAAGCAAAACAAAAAAGAAAATATTTAAAAGCAGTCGGTCAGTTCCCCTCCTGTTGATTAATTTAAACAAGACATTGTTTTAGTTTTTACTTCCCAGGTTGTGAATATCACAAAGACCCAGCAAATAAAATTAACTTTACGATTTCTATATTTTTATCACCGGTAAAACTCTTTTTTTTTTTTGAAATCTGAACTTTCTCTATTTCAAATAAAGTTTAAATATACATTCCTATGTTCAACGAAAGTTCAAACTAAAAAATCTCTAAAAATACGAATTTAGACTACATAAAATATTTCTGTTACATTTTATTTGAAAACTTCCGCTTGATTGAATTTATTTGAAAATGGAATTAAAATACAAGGAAGAATGATTCAAAACGGACGCCATCATCTTTCGCGTAGGAACATTTTCAAAATATAGAAATACATTGAATAAACCCTGGCAAAGTAATTTAATTAATCCCACATACACAGACACATGCATACATACATTCGATAAATAAGTGATTTTTTTTAGATTTCATAAAATTATTCGAATGTCTATCCAAATTAAATCACCAATTTCAATCAGGTTAGTCACTGCATGTCATGTGTTAAGTTTTGGGGACTAATGTGATGTCCATTTACATAAATCAGTAGCAGATTTATTTTTCAAAATTACCTCTGAAAACACACACAGTAAAGCTCCCCATATATATATATATATATATATATATATATATATATATATATATATATATGTATATATATGTATATATATGTGTGTGTGTGTGTGTATGTTTGTGTGTGTATGTATATATATATATACGAAAGACAATGGCAAAAATTGGCAGCAAATATTCCTGTTACTTTGACCCGATATCTTTGCTGTTACACAATATGTGAACTTGTATGTAAGTTGAAGTGTTACATACTACACAAACATAAAAACTGAATGAGAGTCCACAATATACACACACACACATATATATATATATATATATATATCTATATATATATATATATATATATATATATATATATATATATATATATATATATATATATATATATATATTCATCAATCAAACGGAGAAAATTTACGTGGTTTGGACACATTACAAGGCACAATTCCCCGTGAAAGAGCATCATGCAAGGCACCGTTGAAGGTGGACGTTCTGTGTCAGAACTGCTGATGGTTGCCGTTGATAGATCGCTGTGGGGGAGATTTAGTCTAGCCCCCTTACGATAACAAAAGTCAAGGGGGATGATGTTCATCATGATGATAATGATGCTGATATATATATATATATATGTGTGTGTGTGTATATATGTAGGTATGTGTGTGTTTATGTGTGTGTGTGCGTGTGTGTAATATTTTCTACCAGATAACATACGTTTTACTTTTATTTGTGTTTCTTTGCCTGCCTTTCCATCTGTGGAATTTAAAAGCAGTTGTCCTGGCAATATATTGATGTTTTCTGGTTCTGGCATGTGAAAAGAACTCCATGGAATGGGTCACACGTACAGAAACCTATATACGACGGTAATAATTGAATTCAACCAGCCACGAATTTCTTTCCCCTCAAATATGTTTCACTATTCTTTGTGCAGACATATCTCTGTTGTGTTTTCGATTTCAGTAAACATCTCACTAAATGAAGCATTTGTTGAGAAGCCGTTCCATTATCTTTCTCTTCCAGACAATTCTATCTATCTATCTATCTATCTATCTATCTATCTATCTATCTATCTATCTATCTATCTATCTATCTATCTATCTCAGTCTGTCCATGTATTTATATCCATATCTATCTATCTATCTATCAGATTCTATTATGCATATCAATATTTCCACAACCAGTATTGATCATACTTTTGATATTAAAGAACCAACGTGAATAATAAAATTGTCATTAAACACCCAATGTTGGAAAACATTTCATTAAAATTTCTAGTATAATAAAAACCAAGATGAGTATGCTTGTCCGAAGAGCAAAGCATGTAATAATATAAGCAAATGAAGAAGGTGGGTGCATATCATGGCCGGAATATGTTGTGTATACTTACCAAGAAGAGAAAGATGGCCAGCATAATCGATGTAAGAACTTGACGCACTCAGATTGATACGAAAGAAGAGGAAATAAAACGTTTTTACGTTCGTATAATGGGTATACATTTAGATATTGCAATATATTTTCTAATGGAAACGAGGAAAATAAGAAAAAATAAAAATAAATCTGGTTTTGTATATCTTATGATTTTGGACATGAAAGGAAACAATCTATATTTGTATAAATTTTGAAAATTATTTTTTATTTTTTTATTTTCAGCATTGAAATTATAAAAAAACGTAAATAAAAAACAATCATTATCTTCCGTTTAGAGATTAGCCTGCATGATGATTGATAGAGCAGTGTCCATTATCCACTGCTAGAACTGGATGTTTAATCTTCGTTTTTCATGTCTAGCAATTTTGCTGCACGAAGAAAACATTTCTGATTTTCTCTGTTTATTTCATTTTTGTTTAAATGAAAGTTTTCTTTTTTATCAAACTTCTTCCACGAGTTAATTATACTTTGTTAAAATATAGGTATTTGTATGACATATATCTTTTCAGGTTTTAAAAAGGGGGCTTAAAGTTGATTACTTTCAAATAAGTGAGGTAAAAATAGTTAAACCGATAAAATCCTATTTAGAATATCAATTTTGAGAGATTAAGTATGGAATTGTTTACAGTTTTTGAGATAATACAAAAATTAAAATGCTAGAAAATATGCTGTTCCCCAACCTACACACATACACGAAGATTTTAAACAGAAATCCAATTTTGCGTATTTTGTTCGTTTGTATCGTGTCCAGATTCATTTCGATTTGTAAGGTCGTTAAAGTACGTCTTGTGATCGCTGAGGAAAATAAAAGGTGCAAAAAGTAAAATAAATCGATTCTTTTGTGTCATTATCGGTTAGCAATGAAAGACGGAAAATCGGCTTTATTGAGCCACAAGTTACTGAAAAGATGTGCAAGTTCGGGCGAGAAAAAAATGTAGTCAACGGGAAAATATCTAAAGATTCAGAAACATAATTTAAAAGCGATAAAATAGCTGTTTTAGTTGAGAGATATCATTTTATAGATATATATGCATTTCTTTTACAAATCATAAAGTATTTTGCAGTAGAAACGTTGACAACAGGTTTAGCTTTGGGAATTATATGATGCGACAGAAAATTCAGTGAGAGAACAACTTTCCTTGTCTTTTAACCAAATTCCAATTCAGAATTAGGATAACATTTCATAACCTGAGAAAAGAATGCATTGTTAACGGCAAATGTCAGCGGGATGTTGCTAAGTATGAATTTAGTCTTGCCACAATAGGCCTCTAGATGACAATAGGCCTCTAGATGACAATAGGCCTATATACAATAGGCCTCTAGATAACAATAGGCCTATATACGACAATAGGCCTTCTAGATAACAATAGGCCTATATACGACAATATGCCTCTATCAGTATGAACACTTAATGTTAGAATCACTGTAGACATGCTAATATTCATGCTAAATGCGTAAATGAAGAAAAACTGACTGTTTTCGCAAAATGTGAAATCCAGAAGGCAATGTACAACGATATTCCAAAATGTATACTACACAACCATTCGCCCTTGCATGGAGTATTTCTGCCATATATGGTCTGGATCCCCTTCTGTTTGCGTCGGGGTTCTTGATAAAATCCAGAAACGGTTATGCAACGTAATTGGCCCTGATCTGTCATTTCGTCGGCAGTCGCTCTCTCACAGACGCGCCGTCGCCTCGCTTTCTCTTTTTTACAAATACTTCCACGGTAATTGCTCCGGTGAGCTGCTTTCGCTGGTTCCCAGGCTCCATGAATTCAAGCGTCCTACGAGGCTGGCATCCCGCTCTCACCCTTTCACTGTTGAAACTGTTAAATGTAGACGTCTCTTCTACTCCAATAGCTTCATATCTCGCACCTCTCGCCTGTCTAACTCCCTTCCTTATTCTTGTTTCCCTAACAACTATAATCTCCAACTATTCAAATGTAACGTCAATCGACATCTCCAATTGCCTTGGTCTATCCACTATCCTTCTCCACATCCTTTCCTCTTTCACTCCTATCTGCTCTCACTCCAAATCTTCTGTAACCCCTTGCCTTGATCTATCCAATATCCTTCTCCACATCCTTTCCGCTATCACTTCTATCTGCTCTCGCTCTAAATCTTCTGTAACCCCTTGCGTGCTAGTGGTTTCCAGCCTTGATTGGGGTGAAAAGCTTAAAAAAATAAATAAATAAACATTTGTGAAACATTCTATACGATATTGATGTTTAACTGATCATTTACAACAATGAAGAAACATTTCTCTCAGCAGCTAAGATAAAAGAGAAGCTTTGTGGTGCGTAGACAATCATAACAAGCATCAGCAGCAGCACTCAGCAGGCAGGCTAGATTTAAGACTCCAAGTTCCCCACAAAGAATTGTCCCACGGGACAATCCTAGTAGATTAAAGCGTTGGACATGGCAATTGTGATTTCAATCCCTGGACCGTTCAGTGTAATTGCAGTCAGTAGAAATAGAGCGAATAATAACTAAGTCGTCCTAAATATAAGAACTAGATGAGATATCCCTAGACATGAGAAATCGAAGAAAAATCTACCTCAGTAGATTGAATAAATGGTTCAGTTCGAAAGTAGGTTACACGGATTGACATAAACCTGATGAAGGCTAGATTGCAAAACTGTCGAAAAGTTGTGATAACAACAAAAATATCTTGCTTGCAAATAGTTTAGATAATGAAGAAATATATTTATCATTCTTTTGAGGTATAATAATCTATGATTAAGCTCTTCATATATTTTTGTAATCATTTCACCTCAAGCAAGATAAGATAGCCATTAAGGCGCAAGGTTAACAAATATGAGAAAAAATAACTATTAAAGAGAGAGAATATCAAAGAACAGAAATCAAGACGACATATCGACTGGAATCGCATTCAAATTTTTGAAGATCAAAGCTCACTGCGAAGCAACAAGCCGAAAGCGAGAAATGTGACAGAAGAAATTATTAGCATAGAACAGCTGAAATATAATCCTTGAAAATGGCTAAATGTATAGTCGAAAGCGCTCGGATAAAAAGAACATTCGGACAGTTTTTATATAATTTATCCTCTGAAAAGAAAAACTTTATTAGATCGCACGAGAAATTATATAAAAAACTAAATAAAAGCACCTTGTCAGTCGTTTTTAATGAAATGTGCATGAAAGAAGGATTGCTGCCTAAATACATAAATATATATATATATATATATATATATATATATATATATATATATATATATATATATATATATACTCTCGACTCACCTGTCGATTGGACGTATGAGGGTCAAGCTGATCAGTTCATAGGAACACACAGCCCGACACCAGCACATGAGATTTGATTATAATGGTGAAAGTATGCGCAGAGCCATCCACACTTTTTGAAGAGCCAAATACAGACAGTTGGTGCACTACGTGCCACAAGGTACCCAACCGACCCATCGCAAGTTTTGAATTCAGAGTTGTCTACTATATATATATATATATATATATATATATATATATATATACTAAGGATAGTTTAATCTCCCGAAATGCCAATAGAGTGATAAAGATAATAATGAAAATCTTAAAGGTTCTGCTATAAATTCAATTGATTTATTGGGTAAATACTTGTAACGGTATGCCACAATATTACTGATGGCAAGTGATCAATAATTTGAACATCCTTTCTAGTTTTAACAGAATCCCATGTACATTAGAAATAGACTATTTTCCGAAGAGACTGAATCCTAAGAAATATATATCTATACCATGCGTATTTGCCATAAATTTTACGAGATGCCCAAACCGAATATATTGCAGACACTTGCCTTTCGATCGACAGTTCTTGTCCAGTACGCTAGTGTCAAAACAAGAGCCGAGCGGAATACTTCGAATGATATTTTGGAAACTAGTTAAACCCTCAATAATATATCAAACTGTTAAACCCTCAATAAAATATCAAATCTGACCCTCTGTTACCTATTAATTTATGAGTAAGTATATTCTCTGACAAACTTGGCGAAATTCATCAAGCTAATATGTGTATGGCGCATGCCCAGAACAAGAGAGTCGCTATAAATATTCGAATCCACTATACTACCAAAGATCTCTGTAAGATTTCCGTCGCTTCCTTCTCTATAAGAAGCAGCCGCGATATTTATGAAACTTTTCATAATTTGGCACATAATTATGCTAATGGGGCATCAGAAAAAAAATCATCTTTATCATATTGTTGTGTTCTTTCATCTGTTCTTTTTTTATTTAAGAAAAGCAAATAATTGATGCTTTATGGAGTACTTTCAGTTTGGTGGGGCGGTTTAAATGTCATCATTTACTTCTTTTCTCATATTTTCTTTTTCTTTTTCTTTTCGTTTTTTTTCGGGTTGCATTATTTAAGTATCTCCTTTGTAGTTAGAACGTCAGGTTCATCATTTAATTTATGTTGACGGTTGCTTTTTAATAAGCTTCTGCTTCTTGCTTACATTTTAATATTTCAAATAACACTGAATTTCTTTTCCTCGTATTTCACTCTCTCTCTCTAGATTCCTTTTCATTAGCGCTCCTCCATGTTTATTCGAGGAATTAATGTCTGTTCATTGCAATTCTCGTATAGACTCTGTTGCTGCAGATTATATTATCTCATGCGTTTTAAGGTTCACACTGTCAGTAAATTCTGAATATTTGTTTGTCGAAATGACAGTCGTTTGTAATATAATGTTCCGCAAGATCCATTGATGTCGCTTTGTTTCGTCTGGCACCATACCTGTGGCTATTGAATCTTTTATGTCATTTTTCTTTTGTGCAATTCCCATAAATCAAGTAATGCTTGGTACATTGGGTGGCGTATATTAAATGGAAATGAGTACAATTGCCATTAAATATACCCCGACCAATGTACGAGCAAAACAATATATTTACACACACACACACACGCGCACACACACACACACACACACGCACACGCACACAAATATATATATATATGTTTCTGTGTGTGTATAGTGTGCGTGTGACTATCTCTCTCTCTCTCTCTCTCTCTCTCTCTCTCTCTCTCTCTCTATATATATATATATATATATATATATATATATATATATATATGTGTGTGTGTGTGTGTGTGTGTGTATAGTGTGCGTGTGACTATCTATCAATCGACATATATATATATATGTGTGTGTGTCGTGTATGTGTGACTATCTATCTGTCTAGCTAGCTAGCTATATATATATATATATATATATATATATATATATATATGTGTGTGTGTGTGTGTGTGTGTGTGTGTGTGTGTGTGTGTGTGTGTGTGTGTGTGTGTGTGTGTGTGTGTGTGTGTGAGTGTGTGTGTGAATATTGCTGCCGGGTTGTATTTATGTGGTTTATTTTGAATCGTTCCTTTTAATATCGACAAATGATTTTCGTTACGTTTCCTTCAAAATCATTTCAACGAATAACATCTGAATTCTTTGTTAAAATTATTTGCTAAAATACATTTATATAAATATAATTTAATAAGTATGATTTTATATGTGATTTTTTTTCTATGAACTTTGTGTCGAATTCTATCGGTAAAAAAAACTTGATGTAATAATTGAATGTCGGCAATTTGCAATTTGGGACTTGGAAAATGTTCACGTTACATAAAATTATTTTTGCCTGAATACAAAAATAATCATGATTCTAGAGAACTCTGTCGCATGTAATAATTATTTTTTTTATTTTACCGTGAAATAATGAGTTTATACGCAGCACTTCCGAGAATTCCATCACATGTCCAAATTTATAAAAGCATCCATTCATTAATTGAATGACAAAGAAAGGAAATGAAAATCTGCAAAAGGAAATTACAAAGAAAATATTTCAAAATATTATGAGGTACTTTGAGAGCTGAGATGTTACAATTTTGCTTGTCATTATACATGAGCCACGACAATCCAACAATCCTTTGTCCATTGTTAAGTTGGCCGTACAAGAGGACCTTATATCTATATACGAGGGTCATTCAATAAATAAGTTGAATTTTTCGGTATAAGGACTTCTAATACAGATAGAAGCTTACTCTTTTTTATTTATTTATTTATTTTTTGTTTTACTTCTTTTTCACATGGATTTAATTTCTTTTGCAGATTAAAAAAAAACTTTCAGAGTTTTGGCGATTAACAAAGATGGCCGACGAAGAAGCATGCTCCAGGATTTAACAGCCATCAGTTATCAAGTTTTTGGTTGCTGAAGGGTGCAAACCAGTTGAAATTCATAGGAGAATGTCAACTGTGTATGGTGCCACATGTTTCAGACAAAAAATGTCTACAATTGGGTTAAATTGTTTAAAGAAGGACGGAGCAGTGTTGAGGATGAAGACAGGCCTGGGAGGCCTACAGAAGTGAGGTCTCCTGAGGTGATCGAATCAGTCAATGGCCTCATTAAGTCTGACAGAAGGGTGATAGTGGATGACATTGCAAGGACTTTGAGCTTATCGGTTGGGACAAACGCAAGGGTCATCAGTCAGAAGGAGTCATCTAAAACAACGCAAGGCCTCACACAGCAGCCCAAACGGTGCAGACCATCAACGAGCTGGGCTGGGAACTTCTCCCTCATCCCCCTTACAGCCAAGACCTTGCCCCTTCAGACTTTCACCTGTTTGGTCCCTTGAAAGCGTTTACGAGAGACACGAAGTTTAAAAGGGACGATGAAGTAAAAAGTGTTGTGAGCGACTGGCTGAGACATCAGTCCAAAGATTTTTACGCTGCGAGAATACGGAAGATTGTGCACAGATGGGAAAAGTGTGTGACAGTGCTGGGAGACTACGTTGAAACAAAAGAAAAAAGTAAGCTTCTATCTGTATTAGAAGTCCTTATAACGAAAGATTCACCTTATTTATTGAATGACCCTGGTGTATATATATATATATATATATATATATATATATATATATAAAAGTGAACATAGAAGTCAACACTTAGAGGTGACAGTCTGTTTCATGCTAGTGCAATCGTCTATGTTCTATGTTCACTTTTATATTTACACACGTTCTATCTCTGATATTGAGCACTTTATCCCATAAATATACCACACTTTAAGACTATATTTCTTCATGTATATATATATATATATATATATATATATATATATATATTATGAGTGGTTATAATAAAAACATTTTATATCGCTACACAAATGCTCTCATGTTTCAATACTATCATTGTACTTCCTATGTAGGTAACTAATTATAAAAAAAAAATCATTAGCTATTTGCTAAAGTTAAAGATGGGTATAAGGTCAGAAATTAAAAATAGACTTCTGGGTATGTCTGGATGAACCAATCAAATGTCAGATTCAAGTTAAATAAAAAAAATAAGGTAGGACGGGAGGTGGGTGAGTTATTCTTTCTTCATGTCGCCATAATCCAACATATAGACATTGACGATTGTCGACGATATGATTTCTTCATGTAAATACTACGAACTGTGGATTTTTAATGCATTTGTTCTTTCTCTAATTTGTGTTGTATATATATATATATATATATATATATATATATATATATATATATATATATATATACTGGGTGTTTATCTAAATCTAAAAATAGATGACAAAAATGACTGTGGATGACAAAAAAGTGACTATTTAAGCTAATATTGCACGACTCTTCGGCAGAATTGAGTCACTGTCAGTTTATCTAAATCTAAAATAAACACGCTAAAATTCACCTTCATCCCTGCCGTGCGCCGACGACTTAGTGGGAGAAGTTCCGACTGACGCCAATTCCGTCTGGTTTCGATCCTAGCTAGAGGGAACCGGACGTCTAGCCACACTGATGAGCTGTGAAACTGCGAAACAGTCGGTCTGTGGATGTCAAATATATATATATATATATATATATATATATATATATATATATATATATATATATAGGTACATGATAGAAATTATTAGGAGGATTTGATAATTATAATTAAGTAATTCATCGAGTCTGAAACCTCAACAGAATGCAGAAAGCACTGGACGGCCGTTTCGTCCTATATTTGGGACTCATCAGCAGTGCGCATTCACTACCGAGAATTGAAACCCTGACGGTTGATGTTTCTTTCAGACTCAATGAATTTACTTAATAATAATTATCAAATTCTCCTAACAATTTCTATCATGTGTATATCATTGCTTGATCCGGCTTCTAATGCTTCAGTTTGAGCGGCTTGGCGATAGTAGTCGTGGCTCCAGGGGGCACAGTCCTATGGTTACAGAGAATTTCAATTGAGTTCCACCACTGACGTGAGCGAGCAGCGCTATATTGAGTCTAATTTGCTATCTCTTTGTCACCGAGGCCCGTTGGAGCAGTTGGTATGACGTTTGCTTGATAGCTGATGAGTCCCAAATATAGGACGAAACGGCCATCCAGTCCTTTCTGCATTCTGTTGAGGTTTCTTTCAGACTCAATGAATTACTTAATTGTATATATATATATATATATATATATATATATATATATATATATATATATATATATATATATGTGTGCAGGCGTCCCCCATGGTTCTATCCTTGAACCAACGTTTTTCCTAATTTTCACCAATGACCTTTCTGATGGCATCAGTTCTGAACTCCGTATCTATGCTGAGGACACAATAATTTATTCCTGTCTTAATAGTAAGCGGTTCGATAAAGTCAAATTTATTTACATTGTTTCCACTGTTTGCCATCTTTCAGTCGTTGTACGCTACGACTTTCTTCAGGTGATTGGAATTTCGAACTAAACCCATTATATCGTCCCTCGGTGTAAATTGTTCATGTTCCACGTACCATGCCTCTTCCGCATGGCTCAGTTATCTCCCTTTAACTCAAATCTCCATGTTTTTGTTCACTACTGCATTTGCCATGTATCGAACTCACAACTCTTTGGTTCAATTCACTGGGTTTAACCAAAGCTATTATCCTTGAGGACAGATATTTAAGCTGAAAGTTTTAGCTGATCCTAAAGATGACCTACAATCTATTGTCAGCTAGGACAAGGAACGTCTTGTTTATTTTAACTCTTCCAACATGAAACCGCTCCCTTTTACTAGTGTGAGAGAAATATTTTTATCTTCCATCAACATGGCTGATGCTAATCTCCAGAAGAGTGACTTTTTGCACATTCTCCAACTAACGTTTTCCGATGATATAAAGTGGATAGATTATATTGAATCAATTGCTAGATCTACTGCTAGTAAAGTTGGTTCTCTGTGTCGTATTAGAAATTTTTCTCGCCAAAATCTGTTATGAATATTTATAAGTATATCATTCATCCTTGCTTTGACTATTACTACAACATATGGGCTGTTACGTTTTCTATGTATTCAGAGGTTCTTGATAAAATCACGAAAGGATAGGGATTATTAACTAGCATTTTTATGTCAGAATCCTATTAGAGTTAAAGGCATCATATAATTTGCAATATCCCTTCCTTGGGAGGAGGTTAGGGCTACCTTCTGGAGCTTGATTCACCTCCAAACGGGAAATACCGAGACGTATTTATTCACATGTACCAGTTTGACTCACAAATTAAATTTGCCCGTATGGCAAATTCCGTTCAGTTGGACTTCCCGATAAATATCGATTTGCTAATATATTAACTGCTGACTGGCATCTACCACTTACCGAAAACAATTCTCGAGGATGTGAGATATTTTTAGGGATCAGTTTTTGCTAAATGTAGGGTGTCTTATTTTTATTACGAAAAGATGATTTCTGTTTGCATTCTGAGCAACCAAGGACGTGTGATGATTTCAGATTTTATTCATATACTAATCTTGGTTAAGTGAATGGGTTTTACTAATTTTATTCATATCGCCTAATCAATAATCGTATTATTTCATTTTACAAATGTATTATTTTTGTGATGTCAACAAACACCCGTTGTCACTTTAGTGGTGCCAACAAACACTCGTTATCATATTTATAATGCTCGTTGTAGTAGAGACATTGTAATCGCAGATACACCTATAGTACACCGTTGAAGAAAACTGGTGTCAGACGCCTTTGAAAATCACTGGCACTAATAGTACTTGCTCGATAATACTCGCTCGAATAGTAATCACCGTATAGTGATCCGAATAGAGAAATAGTATAGCGAATAGAGTAGAAAATGGCGGTCAGTATAGTAACAGAAGATAAAGTAGAAATCAATCTGGACGTCACGTGACTTCCTATATATGCGTTTCATTTATGGTCACGTGATCCACTTAATTCTATAATGGGATAGTCTGAGTTTACTATTTGGCGATCTATGTTCAAATTCAAGTGTCGACAGCGACAATTTATTCTTATACAACAATTATCATCATGAGTAATCTCGAATTTTCCTCTTTAAAATTAACTCTATTTTCGCCTATATAGAAAGAATTGTACTTTTTAAATCATTCAAAGTAGAAAAAGTAGACAAAGATAATTCCAAATGGATTAAATTAAAAAATACTCTATAAGCCACCTAGGCTCCCCCACTTTCTAATGAAACATCCGATAGTTATGATAACATAACATCATCTTTATTATGCTCGAGTAATATACAATTTCAATGTATTTTATTCTATAGACTAGATTAACAGACAGATGCTTTCCCCTTTGTTGCGAAATTATTTTCATCAATGGTAAAATATTTCTACATCAACTCCTAGTCAACGGCTTTCTTTTGTCATGAGATTTCCAATCTGTTTCATAAAAAGTATACGAACAAAAACATAGTGAGAAATAGGGAATGGCTTTGATCCCTAAAAAAAATCAATGTGAAATCATTCTGAAACTCAAAACCATGCACTAAATATGATTTTTTACTTGAATTAAATTAAACATGACGTGAGTCTCTGCAAAAATGCGTGCATTGGAAGAGATTTTGTTTTATAAATTTCTATTAACATCCGTAATACATGATTTCAGAGCATGAATAGATTTCAAAACATGTTCAAGTAAAAAGTCAAAATTCATTCTTTATGTTCTTGATCCTGTAATCAGAAAGTTTCTGTAGATTCCGTGTGTATAAGCACAGAGAAAACAAACATATTGCGAATCTGTGTATAGACAGGCATTACCTGGTTACACGGTGATGTCATCAGTCTTTTTTGTCTTTTTATTAGGCGACACTGAGGAGCGGTGATCCGGTTATATTTAAGTTCGATTTTCAATAACGTGTAAAATTAATATCATTGCATTATCCGTTTGTAGAGTTATGAGAGAAGGAGCCAGTTTAACCGATATTCAGGCATTTTAAAATAATATTCTTTAATTTTAGTTTAAACAGTCATTTAAAGACGATAGCATGGTGGTTACAACAAGAGTTTAATCATCAATTAAACTAATAATAAATGAGACATTGTTAAATGCGTTTACTGTGTTCCTGATTATCGCATATCGTCGGAGGTTAACAATCCTAAATTTAAATAGGAATAAGCCTATGCACACTTTTCTGTTCTTTTTCAGTGTTTGTGAAGTTATTTCCTATATGTCAGTTTTGTATTTTTGTCAAAATGTTGTTCACCTTTCTTATCATCTATCAGCTCTGTATGTTTCTGTAAAGCAATAACGGAAGATTCTGTTTTTGCTAAGAGTCAGTTATTCAGTTCGACAGACATTAATGACCTTTTTCACATCTGAATATATTTTCCCAACACTTCAGCAGGATGGATATCTTGAGGAGGTTATAGTGTTCAGGGACACATTATCTGAACATTATAATCAAATTACTCAAGTCAAGGGTCAATTGTTATCCACCCTGCTTAGGCTTCATTTTATTACATTTTCTTTATAATTATATCACATAAATCAGTCATCATTGAATTCACTGAAATCAAGGATTTAACTTTAGTAGTTTGTCTTTGGTAGGTATTAGAAAACAATATTAGAATTACAATTTTATTATCTGAAATTTTTGTTGAAAACTTAACTTTGTGTAGAGAAATGCTGAATAATTTTTTCCTTTTTATGAAATTTATATTGTACGGAGAAAATAAAACTGTGTTGTGATATAGCGCATATACGCATGTGATTTTAACACAGACTCTGGTCAAAACAAACAAACAGAGGGTAATAGTGGCCCTGTCGAACAGTAGATTTTGGGATTAGTCGGTGGACCGATCAATCACGACCCATTTTCCTGCTGCCCTGGTGAGCGATGAAAGGGCTTTTGACGACTCTTAATCTCCAAGAAGTGAACAGGAAACACGCACTCGTATCTACCTCCACACTGATTGCAAATTCCTGATTTTAATAGCAAAACTTCCATTGTTCAATAATTAAGAATACAATCAAAAAGTAAAAACTTTGCATGTCGTGTATTTGTCCTCAATATAAATATATATGTCTGGACCATTTATATTGTTTTTCCAATAATGTCTACAAATGTAAACCATAACTGCCGAATGATACTATTTTATTACACTATTTGCATGATTCGGATTGTTGACCTCATCTTTGTCACTATGTTTATTACAACGTTTCGGCCGTTTTACGCTTCGACGTTTCTTCAGGTGGTTAGAATGTCGAACTGAGCCCTTTATTTAGTTCAATACGTGGTTAAGGTAGTGGAGAACTTTCAGTGGGGAATTAGCAGGAGATAACTGACATCCATTAAGCATGGCACGTAGAAATAGAACAGTCTACCCCAGTGAGCGAAATAAAGACCGACGAAATAACACTACCCAGGAGATACCTATTAGCATTAGAATACTTACCTATGTATAAAAATGTAATCATATCTCTATCTGATAAAGATGGCGGAGTAGTCATCATGGATGCCAGCGACTACAATGAACAAATAGAATACCTCTTAAATGTCGATAATACTGACATAAACGAACAATCGGTAGATATAGAGAGAAAAAAATTTAGCAAAACAGTCAAGAACCTGTCTATATTTCTAAGATGAGGTATTATGTACACTATTTACATCATTCGGACTATTGTCCTCATCTTTGTCGCCATATTTATTACAACGTTTCGGCCTTTCAGTATCTGTCTATATTTCTAAGATGAGGTATTATGTACACTATTTACATCATTCGGACTATTGTCTTCATCTTTGTCGCCATATTTATTACAACGTTTCGGCCGTTGTACGCTCCGACTTTTCTCGGGTGGTTGGAATGTCGAACGGAACCCTTTATTTCGCTCACTGGGGTAGACTGTTATAGTTCTACGTGCCATATCTAATGGATGTCATTTATCTACTGCTAATTCCCCTCTGACAGTTTTCCACTGTCTTAACCAGGTATTGAACTAAATAAAGGTATCAGTTCAACATTCCAACCCTCCCGAAGAAGGCCGGAGCGTACAACGGCCGAAACGTAGTGATAAATACGGCGACAAAGATGAGGACAATAGTCCGAATAATGTAACTAGTGTACATAATACTTCATCTCAGAAATATAGACAGAGACTGAAGGGCCGAAACGTTGTAATAAATAAGACGACAAAAATGAGGACAATTGTCCGAATAATGTAAATCGTGTACATAATACCTCATCTCACAAATATAGATAGATACTGAAGGGCCGAAACTTTGCAATAAAAATGGCAACAAAGATGTGGACAATAGCCCGAATAATGTAAATAGTGTACATAATACCTCATCTCAGAAATATAGACAGATACTGAAAGACCGAACCGTTGTGATAAATATGGCAACAAAGATGAGGACAATAATCCGAATAATGTAAATAGTGTACATAATACCTCATCTCAGAAATATAAACAGATACTGAAGGGCCGAAACGTTCTAATAAATATGGCGACATAGATAAGGACAATAGTCCGAATAATGTAAATAGTGTACATAATACCTCATCTCAGAAATATAGGCAGATACTGAAAGGCCGAAATGTTGTAATAAATATGGCGACAAAGATGAGGACAATAGTCCGAATAATGTAAATAGTGTACATAATACCTCATCTCAGAAATATAGGCAGATACTATATTATAAATTTGATGAAATTAAGGATATCTTTCCAGAACTATTTTCTGATTTGTATTTTAGTCAGTTTATTTCAATCAGAAATGGTTTACATAATAGTAACAGGCAAAGTGATTAGTTTTTTTCCGAAAGAAGCAAAAAAGAAATAAAGACTTGATCATTCTTGATATAACCAAGTTTCATTTCGTGAATGAATCTCAGTCCCTTTTATTCAACACTGAAAAAATTTCATTTAATATATTTTGTCTTCATTTTCTTTACAATGTTTTTTTAATGGGAAAACAATTTTCTCTTTGACTTAGATTCAAAGTCAAACGCATTGAGTTAGCTTCGCGATTTCTACTTTCGAAATGTCTTACTTTCTTCCCTGCTTAAAGATTTATTTGATCGATATGCTGAAGAAACAAGTTATACTGATGTCCCCGATGTTATAAGAATGTGTGTGCGCTTGTGAGGGTGGAGGGTTTGTGCGTTTATTGTTTGGCTTCTCTTTTGCTTGTTGACTGAAATCTGCGCATGCGTGTTACTGAAATATTTTAATGACTGAATGCCAGTGCCGCATTCAGGAAGGCAAACATTTAGGTAAAGACTCTGTTGATTCTGATAAGTAATAAATGCTTGTAAAGAGCGCGAAGGAGAAACATTCCGTTTCCTTGCGTATTAATGCCGATAAGCAATGGGAAAATGGGATGTTAACACGATATTATTTTTGTCTAAATGTAAAAGTTGCAATATACCAACGAAATGTTTAGTACGAAGGCACACAAAGTTTGGGTAAAACAATTACATTGACAATTGATGGTTTTTATCTCTCAGAGATTGTCGTCTGCATATATTTATGAGCCTAAATACGCAGAATACAAGACATGGCCAAAATGAAGGCGGTAGGAAAAGGCAAAGAGAATTGCGATGCTGATGCACCACATCTGTGTATGTATGTATTTATCTGTCTGAGTCTAATCATCATCTATTTATCTCAGTCTGTTCATGATCTATCTATCTATCTATCTATCTATCTATCTATCTATCTATCTATCTATCTGTCACTTTTCCCCCCTCTCTCTCCATATATATATATATATATATATATATATATATATATATATATATATATATTAAGTCTGTTCGTTATCTGTCTATCTATCTCTCTTGACCTCTCTCTCTCTCTCTCTATATATATATATATGTCATTCTGTCTATATCTATCTATCTATCTATCTATCTAACTCTCTCTTTCTCTCTATATATATATCAGTCTTTTCAATATCTGTCTGTCTGTCTGTCTGTCTCTCTCTATATATATATCAGTCGGTTCATTATCTATCAATCTATCTATTTCTCCCTCTCTCTATATATATATAAACATGCACACACACACGCACACACACACACACACACACACACACACACACACATATATATATATCAGTCTGATCATTTTCTATCTATCTATCTATCTATCTATCTATCTATCTATCTCTCCCTCTCTCTATATATATCAGTCTGTTACTTCTCTCTCTCTCTTTCTCTCTCTCTCTCTCTTTATATATATATATATATATAAGTCTGTTCATTATCTGTCTATCTATCTATCTATCTATTTCTCTCTCTCTCTCTCTCTCTCTATATATATATATATATATATATATATATATCAGTCTGTTCGTTATCTATCTATCTATCTATCTATCTATCTATCTATCTATCTATCTATCTCAGCCTGCTCATTATCTATCTTCTTAGCGATCATGCGACTAACTTAAAGAATAATACTTCCAGTTACTATACAAAGCTGATTTCTCGGTTAACACTCTTTATACCTACAAACGATCTATATTCTATATCGAACACACATTCTCCAAAATGTCCTAATTAAATATCATACTACCTACGAGAATTATTAACCCTACCAGACCAGAAACCAGAAGGATAAGCAAAATTATCCTGGATAGTGTTAACAAACAAATTAAACGACGCCTTTGACTTTTACAATGGACAGATACCTCATATGTCATTAATTGCTTCAACGGGATTAACAACAGAAGAATGTGCTCCTTTATCCAATTTGATATCGTGGATTTTCCCCCTCCATTCCAAAGGATCTTTTTACATTAGCTTTGAAATTTTCCAAGGAATACTCTAACATTTCCAGTGAAGACATAAATATAATAATTAATTGTAGAAGAAGTGTTCTCATTAACAAAAATGAACAGTGGATTAAAAACTTTACTGATCACTTTGATATCTCTATGGGATCATTAGATTTTGCAGAGTATTCTGGCCTGGTGGGTTTATTTATTCCATATAATCTTAGCACTTATAATGATATTAATTTTGATAAGTGTATCTTTATACAGAGTCGATGGCTTTATGGTAGTAAGAAATTCTTCTAAAATTAAGGTTGAAAAATGACAGATTCATAGAGAATTAAAAAGCTTAAATCTTAAAGTTAAGCTAACTACTAATGTTAATCGGGTTGATTTTCTTGATGTTACATTAGATCTTGTTAATGATGTATTCCAACCTCATATGAAAAATAATGCTAACCCAATTTATATCCATCCCAATTCTAACCACCCTCCATCTGTAATCAAACATATACGCTCATCTATAGAAAGTAGGATTAGCAACAACTCATCTGATAATGATGTGTTAGATAAATAAGGCAGTGTTTATAATACTGATTGAAGAATAGTGGTTACAAGTACGCTAAAATCAAGTATAGAAAATATGATAATATTGAACAACGGAAAAAGAATAGGAAAAGCAATTGGTACACAACCCCTAATTAAGCAATTAGTTCGAATTGAATGCAATCCTCTTATTAAAATACTGAGATTATTACAACACACAGAAACAGACTAAAACTAATTTATAGCTGCAACGATAATCTTAAGAATATTATAAAAAAGCATAATAAGAAAATTTTAAAGCAATTTAAAAAATTTGGATAATAATACACATCCTAAGAGAAATACTGTTAATAATATTAACCGATGTAATTGCAAGGATTCTAACGAATGACCAATACAAAACCAAAGTTTAACCAACCCGCTTGTTTATCTAAGTACTATTTGTACAATAGAAAATTCTGTTGAGAAATTTTATATTGTTTTTACTAAGAATTCTTTTAAGACGAGGTGGTGGCATATTTTATCCTTCAGTAGAAGTACTTATAAATATAGTACATTTCTTTCTAAATAGTTTTGGAATGTAAAAGAAGCAAATAAAATCCTAAGACAGAATGGAATATTTAAAAAAAAAAAAAACAGAACATGTAAATCCTTAAATGTACCCTGTTTACTGTGATTATGAAAAATTAGAAATTATCATATTTTCTAAAAAAAAACTCCTTATTAAACCAAACAAGTGAATTGACTGTAAATTATAGGCATAGCCTACCATTTACCTTGCAATATGTTTAAACATTGGATTTCATAATACTTTTTCTTATAGCAGTAATCATTAGATTAACTGTTGTTCACCTTATATGGCTTACTATTCTGTTTATATGATTCATATTGATTTAATACTGCTTTGTATTAATGTTTGGTTAGTATAGCTAAAAACTTATATGGATGTACAAGTGTTTAGTTGGTATTATTAATATTTTGCATTGATTAGCTTGGATTTTAACATCTTATATGGACGCAATTTATTTAACGGTTACATATGAATTTGCCAAAGTTAGTTCTGTATTTTGTATCCGTTTTTTTCGAACGGTTAATTTATTGACCAGTTTCTTAAAGGGGAATTTTCTTAATCCGTTACAAAATTTGATGTAAGAAGCTGAACGAGCATATGAATAATTAGCATTATGTTAAATTACCTCCCCCACCTCTTTCTTTTTTACTTCTTAGGACGGTTGATTGTACGACTTCGATATATCTTACGAAATAATGTAGCAACCTATATCTACTTACAAAGAAAATTGCAGACAACTTCGTATCATGACCTCTATTAAAATTATTCCGGTGAATTTTAATTTAACGTAGGTCGCATTCGATTTGTTAATCACGGCAAAGCTCACAAGCCTATTTTTTAAAGTATTTTGTTTTTTAAATTAAATTAATCTAAAATCGCCCGAAGAGACACATTTATTAATTTGAAAGATAATTCCCATTATGTAGCGATTTTAACAATGTTTTAATATTCTAACATAACATATATATATATATATATATATATATATATATATATATATATATATATATATATATATATATATATATATATATATAAGGCAGCAATTTTTCAATGATGCATGATTCATTAAATAATATAGAAAAGTTTTGTCTATTTATTTTAAGTAAGTTCCTTTCATATTGTCTGATAAGCTTAATAACATTATCATTGAATGACGAAAGGAAATCACCATATTGATACATGTTTTAATCCTATCTAAGCTTTCGGCGTCTCGTATATACGAGTTTGTTGTTGCTTTTAAATTTTTCATGCAACAAAAACAGACTATCATTAATGTTTCTTCCGTGTATTGTTTGATATATTGAAATGTAATTGTCATTTCTGATAATGGTTTATGTAAGCCGAAAACTTAGGATTAAATCATTTATCAATATAGTGATTACCTTGCGTCTTTCAGTGATAATGTTAATAAGCTTATCAGAAAATAGGAAAGGAACTTACTTAAAATGTGTGTGTGTGTGTGTGTGTGTGTGTGTGTGTGAAAAGTGTTTCCTCCTTCAGTACTTCATAGGACTAAATGTTTTATGTTGTTACGACTACACATGCGAACAAACGATAGGTGCTGGGGAATTTAGATTATTTTATAGCTAGCCGACTTCATTTATAGTATTTTTCTTTTAATTTCCATCAGTTTTGTTAATAGATATCCCTACTGCGATAATGGAAGATCTCCCAGAAATAGTGAAATATTATAAGAGACAGGCCGCAAATTTACTGTCGATGACCTTGCAATCAAGGCACTCTGTAGACATTTACTTCGTAGTGAATAGTTAATTCCATTGATCAGAGTAGCATTTTTATGTCAAGTTCTGGTCAGTCACTTTACGGTGGACAACAAACGGATTTCACGTATTATTTTGTAAAACGTCCTCTTCGTGTTAGTAAAATCTTTTATTTGGATTACTTGAGGTTTCTCATATCTGTTTTTGTAACAATTATTACAAACGAGGGAATAAATTCCTTCTTCAGATTTTAGCCTATTGTTTTTTTTTATTGATTTGGATGTAGTAGTAACAAATTTTATGTTGAGTTTAAATGTTTTTTTTAAGACTGGGGAATTGCAACACAAAGATCTATTCAAGTTCATTTTATGCTACGTTGGAATGATGATTTTGCGAATAGAAAATCGATACTGCTGTGGGTTGAAATTTTCAGGATCAATGCTAATGAATCCCAAAAAGGATGAAATGTCCATCCAGTGCTTTCTGCATTCTGTTGAGGCTTTTTTATTCTAGACTCAATGAATTATTATGTGAAATTAATTAAATCTCTAATCTTTATGTGTGTGCGTGCTCGCGTGTGCTTCTGTTTAAACAGATAAAGAACAATGCTCAAAACTTATTGACTGAAAGTTTTGCATTTGTATCCAGGATTTAAAAAGTTAAAGTAAAAGTTGAAATAGATTGATATCCGGGATGTAGATAGTTAAAAAGTAGTCTGAATTTAGTGATAAAATCTATGGCGAACCCATACCATTTCTGAAACAGTAATTCGGGAAATTAAGTCTTGTAAATTTATATTTCATATTTATTATTATTATTTATTTATTTATTTATTATTATTATTATTATTATTATTATTATTATTATTATTATTATTATTATTATTATTATGTTAATTTGCTTGTGAAAACACACTTCCTTCCAGGTCCCAACCAGGCGACCTAACGTCAGAAATGGCTTCATGACTTTTTCAACTGAGCAATTCTGTAAAAATATAATACTAAGATCACACATATTTTACCTAGATAAAGCCCTTTGTAATGCTAGGATATACATCTTTGTATTTTTTAAGACACAGGCTACCAGGAATTCGTTCAATGAGTCTCTCAGAACCTTTACGAATCAATCCGAGGACTCCAAGAAGAACTGGAATTATTGAAATCTTCATGTGCCATATTCTTTAGATTTACACATCAAGAGCCTTGTAATGTGATAGTTTTTTGAAGATCTTTAAAGATACATTGCAATCTGCAGGGGCTGCCATGTTAAAAAGATAGCAGCTTCTGTTTATTATTATTATTATTATTATTATTATTATTATTATTATTATTATTATTTTTAATTATTAAGGGAATTAGACAATATTAATGCTACTACTATTAATCAAACTAACTCTACAACAGCAACTACTACTACTACTGATTCTTATTATTTTTCAATAACAATAAATGTTGGTGGAAGATAAAATAGAATACTGTGTGAATCATTTCTCACTCGTATCCTTTTGTTAGAAGGATAGAGCAAAATGAATAAGTAACTCGTACGGTAACTGAGAGAATAAAAAGATGGATAAATTACATGATACCTAAGGCTACGTATCCATGTATTAATCCTGAAATGTCAAATTCTTATCTGGGAAAATGCTACAATGATGTTGATAATAACAATAATAATAATATTCATTATTATTTTAAATTTCACGGCAGTGATATGTTGTCCTTCGTATAAATTGTAATCATTATTAACAGAATTTTAACATTGTCTTTTTACATTAAAAACTTTGACAATTACGTTAAAATTGCTATTGGATGTTAGCAAAATAAAAAATAATAATTAATTAACAACTAATCTGTAAAATTTAAAACATAAATAAATAAAATTAAAATTACCATATCTTTTTTTCATAATTATTAATTAATAATTAATTAAACATAATACTCTAGTGTAATAATGTTTTATTTCGTTGAATAATTACTTCGTTTTCCAGGGTCTTTTTTCAACACCTTTCTTTTTGAACTCCAATTGCGTCTCTGTCTCTTGGTAAACCATCGAGGAGAAGGAAAACTCCGACCAAAAACCCGCATTTCAAGCTATTAATTGTGCCGAGGAGTGAATGGCTGCAGTGTTATGAAGTCGCGAACGATCCCCTACAGGCTCTGGAACACTGTCTGTAAAATAAACACGCTACCCAATGTGCCGGCCATCTTTGCGTGGACTTTTTGACCAGTGCGTCACTCGTGAATATAGGAACTAAATTCAAACCAAAAAGTGCAATGGAGTTCTTCTAGTTGGCAAAACAAGGAATCCGTCCATCAGGAGGTAACATACATGAGGCCGAGATGTCTGCCATAGGAACAAACACCTACACAAATAGTAGATTTTCACGTCTCCACAACCGAGATAATCCCAATGGTTATTTTCTAACTAGATTCACAACCATTTATTCAAAAAAAGGAAAGGTAAAATGGCATCGGGTGGAGTACAAACTTCTTAAATCTGCATTCTATGAAGCGTTGCACAAACCCCAGAAAAGCATCACTCACCAAACATATGGCATTTGGCGAGAAAAGGTTGGACAATGAATTAGAATGCACATTGATGAAACTAAACCAACCAATGGTAGCAGGTACAGCATGAGAAAAAGTAGATTGACAGATGCTGAAATTAAAGAAATAAAACAAATGCAACCAGAATAGGTCAATCAACAGAATATAAAAGGGAATCCGAGAGGGACATAAAAAATACTAACATAAATAAATCACAGATCGTAATGAAGTAATTAAGATAGACAACAATCAATGGGAAGGTAATGCTCAAGTTTTATAAATGTTGGAAAGGCCTGATCTTAGTTGCTCAAAAGACTACAATAAAACGAGCTCAAACCACAATGAACTGAATTATTTTACGGAAGACAAGAATAGTATACAAGAAGTGAAGGAAGAAATCACAAGGCGTATAAGTCAGGTGGAAAATATATTAAATGGGAAAACGAGAACAATTTCCGAATTTACAACCAACATAGCATAATCTTAAAACTATTAAATTCTATAATGCAGCATTCAAATTAATTCTGGATGAAGTAGACCCGCATATAAGTATCAATTAAGCAATATATGCATCATTAATTGCGGAAAGTAAAATGTCAAACATCAAAGTAAAAAAGGTGGATTCACTGACATGAAGATCTTCCTTGTAAACGAAAAACAGAGGAAGAAATTGAACCACGTATAGGTGAATTATCAGTACTCTATGAACTGACAATGAAACAAATGCATGGACTGGAAAAAGCGGAAAAGTCAAAAGAAAATACAAAATTAGCAATGAAAATGAAGTTCTATCAGCTACAGAAAAAACGCAAACAATACACCTGAAGGCTCAAAGAATATGAGGCTCTAAAAATAGATCAAGATTCTACATACAGAACAAAATGTTTCAAACAGATGCGAAGACATGTTACAGAAAAATAGGTAAACAAAAAATTGAAGTGACACCACCACCCACCGCGAAAAATGGAAGGGATTATACAGTTCTGGAAAAAAATATATAGGCTTGCCCTAAAGAACATAACGAAGAAAATAGATTCGATTATGCAAGAAGTAGAACGGACAAACAATAAACCAGAACAAATATGTGCGGTGATCACAGAATCACTGTGATCACGGGATCACTGAAAATCTCACACAAGTAGAAATCTCTAGAAACAGATAAAATTCCCTTTTTTGTCTCTATTATTTAAATACAGCACACACAAAAATAGTCAAAAAACTCTAAGAAATGATCAATGGTCCCACTAAAATTCGGGTATAGGTAACAAAAAGAATTACCTTTATTCTGCCTAAGAATGTCGACAGAAATATCCCAAAGAACTACAAATCAATTACATATGTTACCACTACTTACAAATTGTTAACATATATTCTGACAAAAGAGACATGTTAATTCTCAGAAAAATGACATATTACCTCTAGGGGAAAAAGGGTACAAACGTGGCTCTCAAAGATCTTGTAAAGATCAATTACATAATAATAGGATGATCTTGGAAAACACCTTCAATACAAAGAAAATCTCAGTGCTGCCTGGATAGATTACCGTAAGGCATTCGATAGTTTATCTCATTTCTGGATTCTTTCGATATATACAATGTATCTGGCATCGTTATCAAATAAAGTAGATCGATATGTAAAACGATACTTCCTCTCAATCACATAAATGTAGTCTATAGGTGTGATGAAACCAACATCAACAGAGGAATATCTCAAGGCGACCTTTTGTCTCCCTCTTACCATTTTTTATATTCCTAATAGCATTAAGCAGCGACCAACAGGACGGAATATAATGATAACATAGCTCAAAAGAAAATAAGCCATCTATTGTACATGGATCACTTAAAGTTGTATGCTAGGAATGACAGTGAGTCAGATCTGAAAACAGTAGAATGTTTCAGTGATGACATTGGAATGGGATTCAGTTTGGATAAATGTGATGAAGCCACAATTTTACGAGGATCCCTGCAACATCCCTCTTCCATTAGCTTAGAAACTGAGGTAACAGCCAAAGATTTAGAGCAAGAAGACGTTTATAAGTATCTCGCTGTCAATGAGGGTGAAGGAATTCACAATAAAAAATGAAATAAATAATGGGAAAAGAGTACAAAAATGGGTGCGACTGATATTAAGAACTGGATTGAATTCTCAGAACAGAATTATGGCTATTAATAGCCTTGCCATCCCAGTGGATAAATGTGCTAAAGCCACAATTTTACGAGGATCATAATATAGTTCCAACATCTTGATTTAGATTCTAACTGATATTAGACGAAAGTATTCTAAGACAGGAAAGATTCTTTCTAAGTATAATATGCATCATCCAAAGGTTGATGTAGACCGTCTATACATATCTTGTAAAGAAGTTGGAAGAGGTCTTATTCATCTAGAATTGTAATACAAGACAACTATTGATTTACTAACATACATGGAAACAACAAAGGACTGGATGATAAAATTAGTCAAACAACACGTAAACAGAAAGAAAAATATTCATCCATGAAAGAAGGTTGTAAATACAAACGAAATGTACATTTAGTAGAATCTGTAGAAAACCAAAACGGAATCCAAGTACCAACTGTTGCAGCAACAATTATGAAAAAGAACGCCAGGGATAAAACTCTTGAACAGATGGAACAACAATGGCAACAGGAACCTCTGCATGGCCAATATGTAGACCGAGCTAATGAAGCTGGCGTTAATAGAATTGTTAGGAGCATCTGGATTAGAAGCTGAAACGGAAGGCTTTATTCTTGCAGCGCAAAACCCAGTCTTTTCACTAGAAACTTTCAGGCAAATAACATACATAATAATGTGGATACAAAATGGAGGTTCTGTGACAAATATCAGGAAACCATAGACCATCTAATATCAGGATATTCTGTACTTGCACCAAATGAATATAAAAGTCGTTACGATAGAGTGGGGTAATACTTCCACAGGACAATGTGCAAGGACTTCGGAAAAGGTGTTAATAAACACTGGCATGAATATCCCCCAGCAGCGGGTACATAAATAGATGACATCCCAATTCTATGGGATTAAAAAATCTTTACAGACAGAAAGATGGGAATAAATCGACCTGAAATAAATGTCAAAAACTTAAAAGAAAAAAAAAATCCTACTATTTGATATAGCTTCCCCAGCGTCCTGTAATATATCAACCAAGGAATTTGTAAAACTCTCGGAGTATTAAGACATGGACATCGAAATAGAATAAATATGGAAATTGAAAGCAAGAATAGTAACAGTCATAGTAGGTGCGCTTGGAATGGAAGACAACACATTGAGAAAATTCCTGGAAATCCCAGCTCAAGACATACACAAAATTTCTTGATAAGTACAGCCCACAGACAAAGAAGAATTTTGTCCATGCAACGGTAGTATTTATGGGAATTTAAAAAAAAAAAACAAATCATGAAATGTAGTCATTATAGCACACCACTGCCCGTCGTTGTACAGACTTTTTAGGTGTTGTGACCATAGCAGAAATCGAATAATAATAATAATAATAATAATAATAATAATAATAATAATAATAATAATAATTTTTCAGTGTGTTGTTGTGTTCCGTTTTTATCATTCCAAGCACACCTGCTATGATTGGTATTATTCTTGTTTTCAATTTCCGCCTGAATATCCGATGAAGGAAACTCCCTGTCACTCTTGCTATTTTGTCTGTCCTTAATCCCCTTTTCGCATGAACTACACAATAATAGCTATGGATACAGATTAAACAAGAAGTTATTTAATCACTTACTCTACATGGACGATCTCAAATTCTTTGCCAAAGACGGCAAACTGTAAAATGTTTCACTACGATATACGTATGGATTTCGGATTAGATGAATGTGCAAAAGTAACATTCAAGAAATGGAAGTTTGCAGAAACCCACTCAATATATCTCGATTAGGGAACTGGAACAACAAGAAACGTATAAGTGCCTAGCGAAGGAGATGGAATACAGCATTTTCAAATGAAGGAGAAAGTAAATTGATGATCTGCGTCAAAGTACCTGACAGAAAGAATCAACTTTATTCAGTAATAAAGGAAATCGCCATGTTCGAAATGAAGTTTCAAGTGGGTGAAAAATGCAAGTAAAACATAATACACCGATTGTAACTGCAAAATACTTTGAAAAGAAAGCAAAGATAAATGCTTGATACAGAATCGTTGGAAAGATAAACCGCTTTACGTTCAATATTCTGCCTGCAGCAGACAAGATGATGTAGACAAACCTCGTACCCATCAGAGACTATGTAGTGCAGGGTTGAAAGCTGAAACAGAAGGTTTTATTCTTGCTGCACAGGACCAATGTTTGCTAGGTAGAAATTACATTTACGGAAAAGCCATGTTAGTCCCAAATGCAGATTCTGTGATAGATATCCAGAAACATTTGACCATGTTGTATCAGGTTGAACGGTATTAGCATAGAACAACCAAAGGTAATCAACTAGACATCGTGATTAGAGACCACGAAGACAAAATCCGAAAATTTGAAGAAATTAAAAATATATCAAAATATAAGGATCTTGAAATCGAAATCTAAAAAATAATTGCCACATGAGGACATCAACAATTCCACTAGTAGTTGGGGCCCTCGGATTGATTCGAAAATATTCCATTAGAATAATCAAGGTTATTTCTAATAGCCCATGCCTTAAAGGAATACAAAAACATATGCTCACAAGTACAGCCAACGTCTTACGCAGGGCTTTATCTATGTAAATTATGTGTGATCTTAGGTGTTTTTTCTTCAAAAGTGCTGTTGAAAATATCATGATGCCATTTCTGACATTAGGTCTCTTGTTGGGACCCGGAAAGAAATGAGTATACATCAGAAATCAAAGGAAATACTACTACTACTACTACTACTACTACTACTACTACTACTACTACTACTAATAATAATAATAATAATCATAATTATAATTATAATCTGCAACTTTTACGAATAGTAAAATGCAAGAAGCTGGTATGATCACCACTCAGTCCTAATTAGAGATTTAGTACCTGTTACAATTTTATGGGAATTTAAAATACACACAGAGAAAACAATCAAAGCTAATCGCCCAGATATCGTGATCAGATATAAAAAAAACGTGCCCTCTTATTGACACGGTAGTCCCTGCGGACTGTAATCTATCTTGGAAGATCTTGAAAAAATGTCAAAATACACGGATCTTGAAGTAGAAAATTAAAAAATGTGGCACATGAGGGCATCAATAATTCCAGTTGTAAATGGAGCCCTCACATTGACTGGAAAAGATTCCAATAGACTAATTGAAGGGGAATCCTAGTAGTCCATGCTTTAAAGAAATACAAAGAATTGTACTCACGGGTACAACACACACTTTACGAAGGAATTTATCTATGTTAAATGTGTGTGATCTTAGGAATTTTTTTTCTTTTTTCTTTACAAAAATGTTCAGATGAGAATGTCTTTAATCCATTTCTGAGTATACAACAGAAATCAAATGAAATAAAAATAATAATAATTATAATAATAATGGTGTATTTTAATTATTATTCAAATAGTCAAACAATTTTACTGACGGTGTTTCTAATTAGATATTATTCTATTTACAAGAGAAGAAATCAAGAGAACTTTACCCAATGTTATAAATAAACTTGCACTTTATAGAAGGACAACAATATCTCAAATGTCATTTGCGGCTTTGGCTTAAACGGGTTTGTCTCTAAATGTGGCTCGAACAGTCAGATGCTTCGATTTAATAGAGAAGCTGTACAAAAATGTTAGAAGTGATGGAAGTAATGATAAAATGTTGAATACAAAAAAAGCAGACAAGTAATGAAAAGGATGGGGTGGGGAAATCTGAAGTTCCGATTTCGATAAAAAAAAGAGGAGGAGGTAAATAATGAGATACTCCGATATTTTCGGGATTATAAGCCACAATAATTGCTACAGGATGAGTACGGTTTTCTAATTAGATTTAATTAGGAGTGGCGGACTCTGTAAAAGTAGTGTAGGTAAAATGGACACATAATTATTTTAAACATAGAAAATTATCATTGAAGTGAATGAAATGCTAAATGTAAAAGGAAAATAAAAGTTCAAAGAGAGGGAATTAAAGAAGCATGAAGTTAATTAAAAGTATCAGATATTGCTTTAATTTTGGCAACAAATAAAATTCTTGACAAAAAGATAAAGGTTTCAAGAAATAGTTGGAAAAAAGAGATGGTCAAAAAAAAGAAGTTCACATTCGTCATATAAGGAAGCAAAAAGAGTGAACTAAACACAGAACAAAGAAGGAAAATAATGACAAAAAAGGTGAGATTAAAAAGTTCAATTGACATTAGTGATGAATAAAAATAAAATAGAGATGGCATGAATAAAAAACACCAACAAAACCGAAATAAAGAAAAAACATGTGTGTGTTTGTGTGTGTGTGTGTGTGTGTGTGTGTGTGTGAATATATATATATATATATATATATATATATATATATATATATATATATATAATGTCAGCGAATCTAACAGTGATCTCATCCTACTGTCTTCACTCTCGCACAAATTGTCAGATGGTTATACGTCGAAACCAATAAGACAGTCCATTATATATATATATATATATATATATATATATATATATATATATATATATACATATATATACACATATATTTGTATATATATATATATATATATATATATATATATATATACACATATATATATATATATATATATATATATATATATATATATATATATATACAGAGAGAGGGGGGAAGGCATGGTGGATTTATATATATATATATATATATATATATATATATATATATATATATATATATGTCTGATTGGATTGTGCGCGCGCGTGTGTGTGTGTTTGTGTGTGTCTGTGCAATAAATCTAACATTTCAGCAGAGAATGAGATATTTTATTATTCTTATTTTTAATTTTCCTTCGTTAATTACACTTCGCATGCATTTGACTTGTCATGCAGCGTTCGTGTGTATAATTTATGTGTATAAGTGTATCATAATTATCTATATTTCAGAGATGTGGTATTATTCACACAATTTACATTATTCGGACTATTGTCCTCATCTTTGTCGCCATATTTATCACAACGTTTCGACCGTTGTACGCTCTGGCCTTCTTCACGTGGCTAGAATGTCGAACTGAACCCTTTATTTCGCTCACTGTGGTAGACTGTTCTAGTTCCTATCTCTCTCTCTCTCTCTCTCTCTTCATCTCTCTCTCTCTCCAAACGTTTTTTTCTGATACTGCTCATTCTCCCCTATGTGATATAACGAATTTTAAACATGTTGACTACGCACGAGCGCGCACACACAGACACACACACAGACACACACACACACACACACACACACACACACACACACACATATATATATATATTTATATATATATATATATATATATATATATATATATATATATATATATATATATATATATTAGTTTATTAGTGTTAGGACTCTCAATGGATGAGATAGTACATTGGTATATCACAGATCTTGTGCGACATTTATTTTCCAACGGGCAGTCTTCAGGGTTTCTACAATCACATAATCTTTCATTATTTTTGTCTAATTTCAGTTTAGGAGTTTTATTAATACTGTTTTGGTATGCGTGTTTTTCCAGGATGTTATTATTATGTTTTTTTATAAATCTTTCTAGATTTTCAGTGCAACTGTAGCTTAATTTTAAGGTGTTTTTATTAAAGATATTAATAAAAACTGTCATGAAGTCCTATACCAAACCGAACATAAGTGATGAAGTACTGCTGTTGGCTAAAGCATTACACGACATTTACAGAGAAATGCGTACATTATAGGCTAAGCAGAAACCTCTATTAGTTTTACATGATAACATAATATATATATATATATATATATATATATATATATATATATATATATATATATATATATATATATATATTCCATCAGACCCATTTCAGACAATGTATGATGTATGGATACAAAATTAAAAGCAGCAATAAATATTGGTTCTTTCTATGGAAATATATTGCCCGGATATACCAACAATTTTGAAGACACTTTACATCAGAAAACTTATTTGTCGAAGAACAACCTCGATCTGGACGCGCAAATTCTCTTAATATTACAATTCTGGAAGCCGTAGTTGAGGTAAATTCTAAGCAAACTGCACGAATTAAAAAAAGAAAAGAAAACAGAATTCTATAAAAGTGACATAAATCTCTTTCATCAACTCGGAAGGTCTCGAAACTTGTTAAATCCGTCATCATCATCTGACTGAGCTCGGTTTAATCAAAGAGCTTGTCATTGAATAGTAGTATTTCTACAGAAGTTGGTTAGAATAAATAACAGTGATAAAAAGTAGTTTCTTATCATAGCTAATAGAAATGAGAATTCATTCATTCACCATATGTTCTTCGGAAAAAAAATTATGTTCCCAGTTTATGTTCTTATGTTTTATATCTTTTTTTAAAGTATGTCCTTTGTTATGAAGTTCTATACTAAAGCGAAGATAAGTGGAGAGGTACTGCTGTTGGCTAAAGGATTACCCGATATTTACAGAGAAATGCGTACATTATAGACTAAGCGTAAACCTATTTTAGTTTTCATGATAACAGAATGCGACATATTGCCACATTCAATAAAAAAATTGCATGACGTTTTACTACGTCGTCCTTATTCTTCTGATCTTGGCCAATCTGAATGTCATCTTTTAAAATCATTGGAAGAATTATTTCAGAGTAAAACAGTTTATTAACTGCGAAATTCTCAGATATGTAGTGTTTCTTTGCATTGAAACGAATACTTTACATTCGAGTGATCAAGGTTTTCTCGAAATAGATGGGTTATCTTAAGTAAAATGACGGAGAACCGTCTTTATTATCTGTGTCATTAACAACCAATAAAGCATTTGTTTCTTTTGCATTTACAAAAGCGATAGGTATTTCTTTCAAACCTAATATATATATATATATATATATATATATATATATATATATATATATATATATATATATATATATATGTACAAATATAGTCTTAAGATGTGCTATATATATGGGATAAAGTGCTCAATATCAGAGATAGAGCGTGTGTAAATAACATAGAAGTCAACACTTAGAAGCGTCAGTCTGTTTCATGCTATATGTAATCGTCAGGCCACGGCGATATATATATATATATATATATATATATATATATTATAACCTTTAAGTGTTGACTTCTATATTCACTTATATATATATATTTATATATATATATATATATATATATATATATATATATATATATATATATATATGTATATATATATATATATATATATATAAACATATATATATATGTATATGTATATGTATATATATTTATAGCACAGATAATCGATCCGTTGGTATATGATCAGGGTGGATTAAATCCCCCATCACTTAAGAGTACAAAAACTATTTACTGCGAATCCCAGCACAACACACTCCAAGGTCTTTATAAGAAACATCACATATGAACTGACATTAAACTACAAACAAAAATCCTGGTCTGAAATAAACTCCAAACCCAGACCGCTACCACGGGATAAGGTACCTTACGCCCCCACCATTCGCTAACGCAAACCCACCCTCATTAACAAGGCGCCTACCAGAGGATTACTGACTTTGAAAATAATTTTAGAACAATGCTCCGAGACAAGCACTTAGAAGCTGATGATAGCCGTGAGAAGAACGATTTGAATTAGACTATCCCTATGTTGAGGTAATTTTTATTTTTTGGCTGTAATATATATATATATATATATATATATATATATATATATATATATATATGAAAAGTAAATAGTTATCTGCAACCTGGCCTTTTATTAGGCAAAAGACCAGGTGGAGAGTGTTGGTGCTACACTGCCAGTGGAGATCGTCGTGTCGGTCTGAGACCAGATCTGGTCTTAATTGATTTCGAATAGCAACATCTGTTGCGTGGCGCACTGACAGAAGCATGGGAAGAAGGGATTGAGGAGGTGCATGAAAGAAAGTTGCTTCGGTATGAGGAACTGGTGGCTGAAGTCCGTGAGAGAGGATATAGCTGCACTCTGGTGCCATGTGAGGTTGGCTGTAGAGGATTTCCTGCTGCCTCTTTAAAGAGATTCCTCAAATGTCCTGGGATCTCAAAGCCCGAGGAGGTGAAAAAGACTTGTGAAAAAGCGTTGGAACGAAGTGTATGGATTACCCAAAAGTTCTTATCGAGACCCACTTAATTAACATAAACCGGTTGCAACGTAATATCATCCAGCTGTTGCGGAACCACCGTGTGGAAAAGTAGTCAGCTTAATGGGCCGAAACCTTGCTGAAGCGCGGCGCTCAGCTGAAGGTTGCACCTGGTCTGGAGCACTTGATGTGTATTTGTGTTATATATATATATATATATATATATATATATATATATATATATATATATATATATATGGAAAGTAAATAGTTATCTGCAACCATGTTTAAAGTTATGTTATAACCAAAGAATGGATAATTTTATTACTTACACTCGTATATATAATGCAAATATATTTAAGATATGTGGTCAGAGTCTATGTAAATACAAGGTAACCAAAAAGGTTCTGTCCGTTTTAAAAGGAAAAAAAGAAAACGCTTCACAGTATGTGTAACTTACATTTAGTCTTCGAAGTAATCGCCATCGGCATTCAGCACCTTCTGCCAACGTGTCTCCAGCTGTTCAATGGCCTTGCGTTAGAACTCGGGGGGTTTTGACGCAAAGAAGTCCGTGAGGGCTTTGCGCAAGTCTGCTTCATTGGTGAAGGATTTCCTACGAAGATGATTATCCAGGGAGTGGAAGAGGTGGTAATCAGATGGCGCAAGGTCCGGTGAATAAGGTGGATGGCACAAAATCTCCCACCCAAGTTGCTGTATGATATCCCTGACCCCTCGCGCGATATGCGGCCTGGTGTTGTCATGGAGAAAAAGCACACCTTTGCGATTCACCAGTGCTGGCTCCTTCTGGCGCAATGCCTGTTGCACACGTTTCAATTGCTGCGAGTATAGGTCTCCAGTTACCGTTTGACCCGTTGGTAGCAGTTCATAATGAACCACTTGACGACCTGTCCACCAGACACAAAGCATAAACTTGCGTGGGTGCATAGGCGGTCTTGCGTTGTGAGGGACAGCATCCTGAGGAGACAACCAATGTCTGGAACGCTTGGGAGTTTCGTACAGAACCCAATTTCCATCACTGGTAAGCACTCGATTGAATAAGGAAGCGGTACGGTGGCGAGAAAGCAGCGATACAAAGGCTGCCACTCGTTGTCCCTTGTGGACCTCCAACAGCGTTTGCGGAACCCACTTGCTCAGTTTTTACGTCTTACCTAGGCGGTGCAGGTGAAGTCTAACTGTTTCATCGGAAACCTTGAACTGTATTGCAAGTTCACCACACGTTAGACTACTGTCCTCTTCAATGGCCGCCTTCAGGACTCCGTCATTCAAGTCCTGTGGTCGTCCACAGCCAGGCTCGTCATGGAGAGACAAATCTCCCGACTTGAATTTTCGAAACCAACGCCTTGCAGTACGTTCATCTACAGCACTATCCCGAAACGCTTGACATATGCGGCGACTTGATGCAGCTGCTGATAAGCCCACTTTGAAGTCGTAAAGCAACAGCCTCCAACCAGATATCTAGACACTTCCATCCTTCGCACAGCTGTCCGGCTTATAACTGATGGCCGCTCACCGTGCGCGTGTTTTTATAACGTCTGATATCCCTACTTCCGGCTGTCCGAATTTGAAAACAACTGCTACACGCATTTCGTATGTATTTCAACTTCATTCAATGACTAATCAAAAAACGGACAACTTTTTTGGTTACCTTGTATAAACTGGACACTGAGGTCAATGCCAAGTGCCAAAACCTGTTCCATGCTTGAACCCAATCGTCAGATGCCTGAAGCATGCATTCACTTATGAAACAGACTGTCGCCGCTCTATATTGAGATCATATATATATATATATATATATATATATATATATATATAATTATTTATTTGAATATTACAACATAAATATGTTATAAAATCACGACAAAAGTAGCCATTTTGTTTCAACACTTCTTGTGTCTTGTCAAGTGATGATATAGAATATAGAATATATATATATATAAGTAATTGTTAGCCTTCGAACAATAAGGTTGTGTGCTTCTTGTTATTTTTACTTATCTTGGTGGGGGTATATTTTATAGAAGGATTTTTCTAGTTCTTACATTTCAGTAGTGCTTCCACGTTTTCGTGTAACAATTCATTCTAGCAAGAACGTAATTATATAGAATTTTTTCTTCAAGGAACAACATACACCTCCTCGATTTCAGAGAAATATCCAGTCTTCTTCTTCTTATCAATTCCTGCTTCGCTTCGGGCATTCGTCTGTTTTTGGTCTTTCCTCTCCAAAAGTAAATTTAATAGCGCTGAACTGTTTTTATAAAGCCAACTGACAGTTACGCAGCCAAGCAAGAGACAAGACATATGCATTAACACAGAAATAAAGAAAGAGACTGAAGTATGGTTGAATGCAAAAGATCTGTTTCTCACAAAGAACGCGAAACTGAAATTCAAGAAAAATAAAAAATTAAATGAAAAATATAAAACGCAACTAAAGAGAGAATAATACAAAATTAATATCAACGATCAGATCTACTACTTATTTCTGATGATTATTCCATCACTTTAAAACTCACTAAATTTGCACAGAGTTTTAACATTCAAATAAATCTATTTATTAACATAATATAACAATAAGTTTCAAATATATTTCCGTAAGTGTATAGAGGTATCGGTCTATATACCTGTGATGTGATATTATGTACACTATTTATATACCAGTAATATGAGCACTGTTAAAAACTGTTTCTGAGACAGAAAGTTTATAATACCCACAAATTGATACAAAGACACTTGGCACAGTGGATAAAGTCGTTGGTTAGATCCCGTGACAGGACCCAAAGAGTGTGAGTTCAATACCCGGTTAAGGCAGTGGAGAAATTGTAGCTGGGAATTAACAGGAGATAACTGATAACTGAAATCCATATATACGTGGAACTAGAATAATTTACCCCCCGTTAGCGAACTAAAGGGTTCAGTTCGACATTCCAGTCACCTGAAGAAGGCCGACAAAGATGTGGTCTTTTCTTAAGTTGTAATTAATACAACCCATGATATCATTTTTACATTCCATATATCAGTCTATTCAGACTTAAAATTGCAAATATTTGTTATCGGTTAATTATTCAAAAGATATTTAACAAATAAATAATTATCCTCATATTAACATTGAAAATTTGAAACTCACTATGATAAAATGATTTGTTGATTCATCCACAAGTTCTCCGTATATACCAAACTGATTTTTTATTATCTAATCATATTTCAGTTGTAAGGAAAGACAGAAAATATGAAAGAAGACTTTTGCTATATTTTAAAAATGAATTACGTTCTATTAGTATTTTAGTTTATCTGTAGGTAGTGTAATGGTTAGTGTGTGGGAATGAGAAACACGGTAACCAAGTTCGATTTCTAGTTGGGTTCATTATATTCACTTTCTCACAAATATATTTGGTAACGATTTGAATCCATATCTTCTCCCCTCAGCTATGGGTTCAACCACAGAGGCAGCCAGGGATCTGTAGCCATAGTTGACAAACAGGCTAGTGGAGGGTTAAATATTTAATACAAATGAATGTAGCCATGGATATTCATATACTGTGTAGCAAAACAAGAACCCTATTATCCTGACTGAATTGTTAAATTTTAAATAAATATTTTCAAATAAATATTTTATTCTTATATAACAGAGACTATTTTAAGGCAATTTATCACTGTTGAATAATTCCCTAAAACGACTTGAACAAGGCTTAAAGCTCAAATTAGAAACTGCGAATTTTAAACTCTAAATTATCTAGTTTTCGTACGTAGGTATTCATAGAGCCTAATTCTGAAATAACATTAAAGTATATTTTTGGAACGGGATTATATAACATGAAGCGTCAAAAGCTATAATCAGCTAAATATTGACTTATATTGTCGTCTGAATTTCTAAAATGATGAGTTATCATTATTTACATTCGTACATTCGTTTCATTGAAAAATAAAATCCTCATCTTTGTTCTTATTATCACATCATTTCGACAGTTATACCATCCGGCCTTCTTCAGGCGTCTTTCGATCCACATGAAATTTGTCCATTTTAAAACTACTAACACCTTTCTGTCATTTCTATCTCTTTCTTCATCAATGGCTCCCTCATGATACTTATTTCTACGCTAGGCCTACTGAGGTATATACATAGTTCTCCCCTTTCACTAGCATGAAGGCTACATTTGAGTTGAATGAAATGACAGAACTAGCAAGCAGAAGTCTAATAAAACTGCATGTATTGGAGGACTGCTGAGATCTTTAAACGACACAGCTCTGATCTTAACGATAGTTTATATGAACACTTTTTCAGTAGCTGACTCGCCAAATTATCATCAGTAAGCTGACTTCGGCATTTTGCTTTTGTAAGATTCACGCTTGAAAAAAACATCAGTCTGTGATTGCAAAAAGAGAGATCATTTTATTGGCATGTTTTGTCAAATTTGTATATTTTCCACCTACATAGTTTGAATAAAATGTCATCAAATAATTCGCATTGTATGCTCCTTTCAAGTCCATATCTTACTGAAAATCAATAAGGTCCATTTGATATAAGTCAGTACTGTCTTCAGCTGCCGATTCAAATGGTTGAAAACAGTTTTAACTCCTTTTCACATTTTCCGAAAAACACAAACCTGTTGGCGAATTCTTCTCTCGGTTTCTGAAAAAATTGCAAAATTTTCCGTACAAATGAGGTCAGGGTCACAGCTCTGCTTGCTTCCAGACAGGGGGAAATTGGCGGACCACACTGACATTCTTTGCAGTCTATATTGTGACCCACGGGCCGCTGTTGCACACCCCTGTTTTAAAGAATCGTGTCTGTTGACGGCGACTAAAAACTATCGTCGCTTCTCTATATAAAACAATTCAGGCCAATTATCAATATTATTTGATTTAACAATAGTACTAACATATTGGGTGTCATTTAAGAAGACACCTTCTGTAGACTGAGATGACTTCGACACAATACACCTAAGAACATGTCATGTAAAAACATTAACAATGGGCATTTTGAAAGTGACTATTATATTTGCCGAAAGCGCTTTGAACAAAACTCATGATGGAACGTTGCAGCATTCACTTCCACCGGCCCATTCCTTCAAAAAACAGTTAGAACATAATAAAATCTTGATAAAAAGAACTTATAAGATTTTCCTTGTCATGCAAATTCAATAATATATGTTTAACAAAACATTTTTTCCCTAAAAGTACAATATTCGCGCACACGCACACACACACACACATATATATATATGTGTGTGTATGTGTGTGTGTGCGTGCACGCGCTCGTGGGTGTGGAAGGTATTAACTTTTCTCTCTCTCTCTCTCTCTCTCTCTCTCTCTCTATATATATATATATATATATATATATATATATATATAGGTAAAAATCCGTGGGTAAGTTATCCAAGTTAATACTAATAATATAAAATATTAAAACTAATCCACAAACGAAAGCTCAATATAGTTGTACACAATTTATATGGCCATTTCGCTTCTAGAGATAAATTCCATTTCGATCCTCGGTAAAATTCCATATTAATGGCCATATGAATGCGGTACAATTGATGTTCATTTTTATGTAATTCATATATATATATATATATATATATATATATATATATATATATATATGTAATATCCACAATAATTATATATATATATATATATAATATCCACAATAATTATATATATATATATGTGTATTTAAAGACATTTATAATATGTTTAACGTTCTTTTTATAGATACAAGTATTTAAGCAAATGCTCTGTTTTATAATAAACAGTATTAAATAACATTTACCGGCCTGAATGTCCGAGAAATTTTCATAGAAATTTTCGTTCTCCGAACATTCAGGCCGGTAAAAGTTATTTAATACTGTTTATTATAAAACAGAGCATTTGCTTAAATACTTGTATCTATAAAAAGAACGTTAAACATATTATAAATGTCTTTAAATAAATTGTCGGACTATGTCCAATTCAAAAATATATGACGTCATTTGTTTACATTTGATACGCTATAGCAGATATGAATAGAAGAGATTCATGGAAGATTTAAGTTTAAAGATAGTAAAATCGACCTTGCTAATCAGACGCTTCCCTGTGGCCGATCAGTTAAGGCACATCACGCGAAATGATGGTTCCGTATAGGATACAGTTTCGATTCCTGTCGGATAACGTAAATTTTCTATGAAAATTTCTCGGACATTCAGGCCGGTAAATGTTATTTAATACTGTTTATTATAAAACAGAGCATTTGCTTAAATACTTGTATCTATAAAAAGAACGTTAAACATATTATAAATGTCTTTAAATAAATTATCGGACTATGTCCAATTCAAAAAATATATATGTATATATATATATATAATATCCACAATAATATATATATATATATTATTGTGGATATCATATATATATATATATATATATATATATATATATATATATATATATATATATATGGTCTGAAGATTGCGATCAAATATGAAACTCGCTGTTCGGTGTTAACTGCCCACTTTTATATTTACATACGCTGAATCTTTGATATTGAGTACATTTACCTATAAATATATCCGGGAGTTACCTTAACCCCCACCTCCATTGAGTCAGGTTGTGACACAAGGTCGGTTTTAAACTCAGGCCTCTAGTCTAAGCTGGTCTTTGCTTATCTAAGTTGATCAAAGCTTTTCTAAGCTAGCCATAGCCGGTCATTCCCCCTCAACGTAACACATGTCACTTAAGGATGGGGGAACGCAAGAGAGGAGTGAAGGCCTCCGGCACCGAACAGATACTGAAATCAAATCAACTACTATGCCGGGTAAAAAAATGCACTTCTCCTCTGCCAATCCTCCCGGAAAAAAACTCCGGAAAGTGAGAGAAAAAATGATTTTCTAAGCGTAGCTTAGATGTGATAGAAGACCGAAATTATGGGTCACCCAGTGAGAATCGAACTCACTATTAAGTCTTAACTGACCTATCGAGACAAGCTTGCTAGGCATTACGTTACGTCGATCTGACCAACTATATATATATATATATATATATATATATATATATATATATATATATATATATATATATATATATATATATATATATATATATATATATATATATATATATATATATATATATATATTAGAGTAGGGTATATTTATAGTTGGTCAGATCGACGTAACGTAATATATATATATATATATATATATATATATATATATATATATATATATATATATATAAACAATAAATAAACTAACAAACCGATTCCGATAAATTAATCCTTAGAAAAAACAAGTAAAGATAATCAATCCAAATAAATACATGAAGTAATAAACACATTAAAAACTGCTCCCGCAAAAATAATAGTTAGAATAAACTACAACAATTAACCCCCAAATTGAATAAAAAACTTTAATTATCTTCCCAAACCAAACCAAAACTATTACATGACCGATATAGACAACTTTTACTACGTTAATAAAAAAACTGATTAAAATAATATATATATATATATATATATATATATATATATATATATATATATATATATAATAAGAAATAATAAGAAATAAAAGTAAAAAATAAAAATAAAATAAATAAATGAATATCTTCCGGTAAAATAACCGCCACAATGCGCCACTGACTCGTATATATAAATAGCCGAAAAGAAAAAAACAGCACTCGTGGCCTGATGACTGCGTCTAGCATGAAATAGACTGTCGCCTCTAAGTGTTGATTTCAATGTTCACGTTTATATTTACACACGCTCTGTCTCTGATATTGAGCACTTTATCCCATAAATATAGCACACCCTAAGACTATATATCTTTATATATGCGCACACACACACACACACACGCGCACACAGACACGCACACACACACACACACACACACACACACACACACACACATATATATATATATATATATATATATATATATATATATATATATATATATACATGAATGATAAATTAAGAAAACACCTTTAAAATCCATATCGGTTACAATTTATTTATCAATATTAAAAATTAAAATATATATATATATATATATATATATATATATATATATATATATATATATATATATATATATATATATGGTAGCATGCGGCGGTCTCTAGCAGATGTAGACATTTTTGGCAACGTGGGACGAACAATTACCTATTTAAATGTACATAGATTTTGTTGAAAATTAAGATCAAAAGAACATTTGGAATAATTACATTTAATAATTAAATACATACATCAAAATGCTTTGCAGGAAATACAATCATTATTATATAATAACAAATGTGCTTTTTATTCAGAAGAAATTTCAGACAAAAGATGTAGTGATTGCAGTGTATGGGAATTATTAACTCTGCAAACGTCTTTTGTTTTAAATGATTCAAACTAAAGAAACAAAAATAATTTTTGTGAATGAGTTGTTCCTTCGTAAAAGAGAAAAGAAAAAAGAGAGATAGGTAAAAATGGAGGAATATAGAAGTACATTCTTCACGTTAAACACGGTTTACTATCTGAGAAAGTGAAAATAATTTATCCTCTGTTTTTATCCTATTCTATGTAAATAAAACGTTTATGTTTTTACGAGTATAATGCTATCATTTTTTATATATTCACTTTTTAACGAGAACATAATAACAGTTACAAAGAACATAATAACAGTTACAAACGTAACATGTTTAGACAATTGATATCTACTTTAAATTTCCCCTTTAGGAAAGCAATGGGCCGATTAAAAATGCAAATTTATTTACGGAAAAAGAAACTACTGTTAGAACGACGTGTGTGTCTTGCCAGAAATCGTGATATTTTTATAAAAACTATTTAGTATTATGCAATTATTACAGTGATTAGGTGAAATTTATGAACAGATGAAAAGACGTATTTCATCACTTGCAGCTATGAAAAAGAAAACTAGTCAAATCACCGACTGTTAAATGTAAAGTTAATGCAAAAATGAAAAGTTGTAATTAGAGTTGAGCCAATAAAATCAGACTTTTCTGATTAAGTATGAACTGGAAAAGATGGTCATCAAACACTGTGGAATTAAATAAAAATATTAGACTTTGGAACATTGGCGATTTAAATGTCAGAATGAATCAGCGCATATCGATGCTACGATGGACACTCCAGCGGACCTAGCATAGAAATAAATACCATATGGGGGATATTAAGAAATAAACAAAGACAAATGAGGGCGACACTTCAGCAGTAAGAAAATAGTAGCAAATAAAACTTCAGAAATATGGTTTTACAGAAGGATCTTGAGAAAACCACGGACTGTACATGTTAGAAACGACGAAAATTTAGAGAAAATTGCAACGAAAATGACATACTTGGTGTCAGAAAAGACATCTGAAATTTGTAGGACATATACTGAGGAAAGAGTGTTTAGAGAATCTGACACTCAAAGATGAAGACGAGACTCCAGTCAACGGTGTTATGGTTCTACAGAAGGATGCTGAGGATACTATGAGCCGAAAAATGATGAGGTTTTGGAGAGGATAAAAACAAGGAGGAAGCTTATACTTAACCTCAGGAAGAAGCAGCTGAAATTTTTTTCTAAACATAGTGAGAAAGGAGAGCTTGGAGAATCTGATATTCACAGGGCGTATAGAGGGAAAGAGAAACAAGGGAAAACAACATGTTCCAAGGTCAGAATAAATCAGCGCATATCCGATGCTACGATGGACCCTTCAGCTGGCCTAGCATAGAAATAAATACCATATTTTATTAGCCATTAATAAATAAATAAAGTCAAACGACCCAGCAGCAAGAGAATAGTAGCACCGACAAAGTAAGTGAAGCGTGACTGTAAGTCGAGGATCAGACAGCTAATAAAAGCATTTAAACGTCTGAGCTGCTATATTCAGCAGTAGCCCCGGCGTAAGGCGTTAGTTAAGGATATTGGTGATATAATTGTTGTGAGTTCAATCCTTGGAACGGTTATTACCGACATAGACTCAATGGAATGAAAACTCGCTATATCTGATCAGGAAAAAAACAAACAAAAGTAGATATCCCTAGATATAGACAGACGACGAAGAACGATATATACGCATTTGTTAAATAAGGAATTCAGTTCGAAAGTCATTAAGTGTTACGGATTGACAAACGCGTGAAGAACAGAAGATCCGAAACGCTATGATAATAACAAAAATCTGGAGACATTTTTCAAAAGGTAAATAATGCTTCTGTTAATTTCCACTGTTTATAATACGCCATCTTAGAAATATTAAAATGCATTCGCTATACACAATTCATCAGTGCATGATTTCGTGAATCACGAATGTTCTTGAGATTGAGAGAAGAATAAGTGTTTTAATGGAGGACGGGAAATGCGAGACCTAAGCTCGAAGGCGCATAGTGATATCGGAATAGGACCTTGAAAACCACACATAGTATCAAGAAGGAGGAGAATTTCGATAGAAACTAAGTAATGAGTAAAGAAATACGTAATAACAGTCTTGCTGTATGAATGATGGGCAATCTCATCACAGATGGAGAAAAAAGTTATATATGAATAAAGTGTCGCTGCCGACACTTGAGTTTGAACACAGATCGCCAGTGAGCAAACACAGACGATCCCATTATTGAATTAAGTAGACCACGTGGCTATAGCGGAAACTATATATATATATATATATATATATATATATATATATATATATATATATATATATATATATATATATATATATATATATATATATATATATATATATATATATAGTTAGACCTAGAGAGGCAGACAACCCTACCATGGTTTCACCTAAACGGATCGTCAGGGACGGCCGGCTAACAAAGTTAAGAAAGAACGGAAACTTAAAGTCAATAAACGAAAAAACTATAACCACGTGATCAAAAAAAGCAAAGAACAAACAAACAAACAACGGGGAGGGTTGGGGAGAACCATTTATTCTAAAAATTGACGAAAAAGGAGGTGGGGGGTAAAGAAAAACATGCTGGACGATTATTTTCGGCTAACGTACATGTTCTTGGTTCTTTCTTTTTTTTATACCGTTTTTTCCCCTTTAGTATTGGTTTGATTATTTGCAAATCAAGACACCGAACTTTTTCCGATCGAGTATAGTGTCTTATACTTATAAGACTTCTACTACTACTACTAATATATATATATATATATATATATATATATATATATATATATATATATATATATATATATATATATAGGAAATTGCTGACGATTAACGATCGGAATTTCTAGTCTATCCTCTATTACTATTTCGATCGCTACTTCTAGTCTATCCTCTATACTATACGTATCGTTATTTCTAATCTATCCTCTATTACTATACGGGCCGCTATTCCCTACTCTATACACTATACGATTTCCCTATTAAAAGCACTATACGAACAGCAAACAGTAAACTCTAGTTTTCATTAAATAAAATTTTTCACATGAAAACGTTTTGCAGCGATCGAAATAGATAATAATCGACTGGTGCTTGGTCCTGTGAATATGGCGTGTCTGGTCGAATATACCAGTCTAATTTTTTTTTAAATTCCTTTGTTAGTTCATGCTGTCCGCGGTTTTGCCATGTCATAAAGAACAACAGTTTTACTGTTGATGAGCAAACATTAACGAACGCACATAAGTGTGCATTTAGTGTTTTATTGCGTTTTAAGAACACTAAATGTATAATATATCGACGGTCCTTACGGAAATGCTTGATATTGATAAAACAATGCCAGCACAAAGAGATACCTCAGCAGAGGTCGACAAGACTATGGAAACAAAACAGCAAAGCAAGACAAAAACTAAGTCTGGATGGTCGGTTACTTGGAAAAGCGACAATATATACCACTACTATTGAATTATTGACTTATTCATGTACTAAAACAGACTCCGTCAAATCTGGGAAGGGAAATGATGCGGTGAGTACGAAATAAAAATAACTCTCTTTTCTCCACTGTTTTCAAATTAGCGAGCCTATGTGGAAATTCATTTTGACCAATAGAAAAAAAGGATTGGCTCCAGGATGAAGAAAAATACAAGTCAAAGTTTAACGAGCCTAATGAAACAGGGAATGACTGACACACTGAGAACGCTTTTTTTAAATAGGCAGAGAGAGAGAGAGACAGAGACAGAGACAGAGACAGAGACAGAGACAGAGAGAAAATGCAGAAAGAAGCAGAGTTCCACGCGTCTGAATAACGCCGGTTTCAAATTACACGCTGATATATTATCAGCCTCTAATGAGAGCAGAGCAATTTCAAATAACTCTATTCAACTCCAAAGCTAAGTACCTTAAAATATATCTTTTCATTCATGTTGAATACAACTGTATAACTTTTATGTGAAAAACGGACTCTCTCAATTTGTTTTAAACATTTTAGAATATTATTTAGTGTCCCATGTTTTTTTTTTTCGGAAAAAGGGAAATGAGGTAACATATCCTGTGGATAATAAAATAGATAGTAAAATAAAAAAGGGAAAAGATTATAATTTTAAAACAATTTAAAATCACCAATAATTAACGCAATCAAATAATTTAGGAACACGTATTTTATATATTTATTTTTTATATAAATTCTCGTCAAACACTAGCGTCACATTCACGTGATATCACGGAAATTAAAATTCAAACCTGCCATCACATACAGATGAGGCGGAATACAATCTGAAATTAAATATAACTATTACAATATATGTCAAAAGTAAAATACAATCCACATTATATTTGAACTTCTTAATTAGAAGACATAAACTGAAGATAATACCTTCATAATTTCGATCCTAAAACTTCCAATCAGCCAATTAAAACTATTTTATCACAGGTAATTTGTCAATATTATTTGACAAAACGAGAATATTGTCTAGTGTCACTCAATGTGTCTCATCGAAATGCATATTGCATATTTATAAATCTCCCTTTCGTTCTTGGATTGAATATTACTGCCATAAATTGACTTGGTGCTTTTGTAATATATCAAGAGATTCTCGGCAAAAATCCAAAGAATGGTATTTAAAGTTATAACCCCACCGTCGTGACGTGGCGGTCACGAGTCTTTTCTATAAACATGACGGCACGGCAGATCAGTACTTAAGACTAAATAGACTACGTGCACATATAATTTGATTACACTGGTGAAAGCTTGTAACTGACGAACCAGACCTTTCGCGACGACTGAATGCAGATATAGTGCACATAATGTACTACAAAATTTCAAGACGAACTATCTCATGTTTTGATTCATTGATACCCTTTTCCTTGGCCGATTTCCATTCAAGGCTAAAGAGGCCACTTTGTTCTTCTATTTCCCCTATAGAAATTTCCAAAGAAAATTAATAAAAACAAAAAACAGTATGTTCTTAGCAACTGGAATGTAGGAAACGCTATTTTCATATTGTTAACTGAAAATAACGTCAGTTAATGTCACGCGTAGAGAATATTATCATTAATCTGTGTTGATGGATTCAACCATTTCCTTTTGATTTTAATGTTTTTGTGTACATTTGTTTGTGAGAGCAGTAATTTTGTTAGAAAAGGTGAAATAGGGAAAAGGCCTAGGCGTAGATTACTATTTGGGTATTGTTCTATGGCGGTACTCTCTAGAATTTTCTTTGTTTAATTAAATTCATTTCGTTTAATGCTTTGAAAACGTCGACATTGGACGAAACGCGTCAGCAATTACTGTTTTCCTATTGTCATGGAACGTATAAATAAACAAATAAAGGATCAGCTCGGCCTAATCCAGTGGGTCCGCACTGCAGAAGTGATTGACTGGTTTATAAACCTCAATAACAAAACCAGCAGTACCTTCATCCAATTCGACATCGTGGACTTCTATCCATCGATATCTAAAGACCTTTTCGAAACAGCCTTGGAGTTTGCCGAGTTTTACTCCGATATTTCTAAAAGTGAAATTGATATCATCCTTAATTGCAGGAAATCAATTATGATACATAACAAAGAACAATGGATAAAGAAATCTGGTGAAAATTTTGATGTTTCCATGGGATCGCTGGATTCTGCTGAATCATCGGACTTGGTAGGACTGTTTATTCTATACAACCTCACAATTCACAATGAAATTAATATCAATAATATAGGGATTTATAGAGACGATGGTTTGATGGTAGTGAATAATTCTACCGGTAGCAAAGTTGACATGCTGAGGAAATGGATACATAGAGTATTTAAATCTTTACACCTCAAGGTGAAAATTAATTCTAATATAAAACAAGTAGACTTCTTAGATGTAACCTTAAACTTACACTTAAATGATTTCCAACCCTTCTTAAAGAATAATGCTAACCCCATTTATATAAACCCTAATTCCAATCACCCAACGCCAGTTATTAAACATATTCCATCATCTGTTGAACGCCGTATAAACAAACACTCTTCTAGCAAAGAAATATTCGATAAACACAAAATTATCTATAACAAAATCCTCACCGACAGTGGTTACAGATCTTCCGAAATAGAATATAGAGAAAACTGTAGTTACTCTAATAAAAAAAAACAATAGAGGAAGGAGAATAATTTGGTTAGTTAGTCCGTACCAAATTAGGGTACAAATTCTTAAATTTAATTAACAAACACTTCCCTAAAAAAAGTAAATTAAGCCAGATCTTCAACCGCAATACCTTAAAAATTAGCTACAGCTGTTCTAGAAACTTAGATAAAATTATTAAATCACATAACAATAGAATACTGAAACTACATAGTGATAATAAACGAAACCTAAATACAAGTTCTAATACACTCCAAGAAAAAAGACAATGCAACTGTAGAATCCCCGATCAATGTCCATTATTAAACAGATGCTTAACCAAATCCATAGTGTATATGGCCTATATCTCATCAAATGAGAACCCCGGAGATATTAAGCTGTATGTGGGGTCTACTAGCAGACTTTTTAAGGATAGGTATTACAATCACTTGAACTCCTTTACAAATATGGCCAAACGAAATATGGCATCACTTTCGAAATATTTTTGGAAACTCAAGGAAGAAGGAAAAACACCTGAAGTTAAATGGAAAATCCTAAGACAAGCCAGAACCTGCACTTCACTGAGCGAACCTTGCTTCCTATGTTTACAGGAGAAAATATGTATCATTGAACTTTTAAACAATAACCAATTATTAAACCAGAGATATGAGACTACCGTTTTCTGTAGACATACTAAGGATTTAACACTACAATCTTGCTAAATTCTCAACCCCATAACTATGAACCTTTTATAATTATATATACACAAAAAACGCTCTTTCGATTACATAATAAATAGTGATAACCCAAACATAAAGAAATGCAATCCAACTTTAGAAATCTTATTGAAAAAACCTAAAAATAACTACTCCTAATAATTATAAAAGATAACTCGAAATTTTTTACCTACTAAAATGTAATACTATCCCCTATCGCTATCTTCCCTCCCCTACCTCTCAAACTTAGGACGCTTTTGAGTTGACCTACCTAAACTTTGACCGATGTTAATCATCGGAAGAATGTTCACACTCCATTCAACATTAACTACCCGGTCCACCCAACACCAAAATGCTGTCAACAACAACTATCGTTTCACTTAGATACTCTATGTATATTTTGTTAAGTACATTTTTCTTCTCAAAAAAATGGAAAAAGGAAGTGACGTTTTTACATCCGGGCTTGCCTACAAACAGGATCGTTGATAACCATTTTCGACCCTCACCCGTATATGTGCAGTTGAAATGCACTGAAACCAAGTTGCATCTTTGTTGTGAGTAAAATGGTTTTGTCTATATGATAAAATTATAATAAATAAATAATTATCGCTCTACTACCTGTATCGAGCTCTTTTTTGAATTAACGCTGCGAACGTTAGAATTTATATATTACTTTCGTTCTCATCGCATCGGATATATATATATATATATATATATATATATATATATATATAGAGAGAGAGAGAGAGAGAGAGAGAGAGAGAGAGAGAGAAAGATAGATAAATAGGGAGGCAGACCGACAGACAGAGATAGATATAGAGATTGAGACTGATATATTTGTGTCTGATGACAGAAATGACTTAAATGATTTAAAAACATTTTTCATGGGTATGTACTCATTTATTTAATCAAGTTACTCAAATAATACTTTTTCTATTTTAAACACTATAGTGTAAATATAATTTTGTTTCTTTTGATAATTTCCTTTTTTTAATGTTTATAAAACATTTTCAGAAACGCATTTGATTCCCAGGATTCTGAATCAAAAACTAAACCGCGAAAGCAGCTGAAACTCGGCAAGAGCGCACGAGAAATTCGTGTTAGAATCGATAAATTATTTTCTCTACAGAAACACTTCCAAGCGTTGTGATGTGTGATGAGCTCTTCAAAGGTTTTTTTTATTAAGATTTCTAAAATGTCTGATTTCCTTCGTTAAACTCGTGGCACATTTGGCTTCTAGGTCGACTTGAAAACTTCAAATGAATCACATAAGGTCAACAGAAAATCTCAGCTGTTTTCTTTCCAAAACAAAAGATCAATTAAACAGAGAAGAAGAAGGAAAAAAGATTGATCGCAACCATAAATATAGGCTAACATCTTAACTTGATTAAAACAAAAGACGGAGAAAAGTACAAATTTGAATAAAGAAAGCATAACCAAGTTTTGTTTATATATCCACTGAAATTATCCACCTGAATAAACAACACTACTTTTTCATAAATTTGTTCGTATCATGAAACTGAAACGGAAAATAAAACATCAAAAGGCTCTTCTAGCTTATTTTTTTATTTTCAATCAGAAAGTCAGCTCTTTCACTTATATTAATTTCCACAAGTACTGATAACATTTCCGCCAGGAAATTGTTATAAAGTATTGTTCTTTTTTGCCAAATTCTTCTCAAGTCACGAATTCAAAGTTCAATATAGAACGACAAAGCGTGAGTTATTTCAATATCGACAAAATTTCCTTGCACTTATTGTATTATTAAGTGAAAAGAAGCATCATTATCTTCGTCTTATGTAAGTACATGATATCACTAAACAAGGGATATCTTATTATAGTCATATTTGACTGATTTCAAATGCACAATACATGTAACCATATAACCATTTCTATTATTTAATTTTTATATATGGACACGATTTTCATTGTCCGGACTGTTGTTCTCATCTTCGCATAATAATGACGTTTCAAACATTGTACGCTTGACAATGACCCATTTTTTAGTGGATAAGATATATGAAATTATCGAATACACACTTGAACATTGAAATAAACAAAACTCTATCTTTCCAGCTATTAATATGAGACAAGAAGAAATTAAATTTTAATATTTATCGCAAACAAAAATGATTTAATTAGTATTTATTTGCACTACAGACAAAAAATAAAATCAGGATTAATAATAAGATTTTCCTCGGAGCCCTAAGTATATGTAACCCAGAATATCTAGACGAAGAACAGAAATACACCGGAAAAGGTTTAGAATTCTTCACTCCCCACATCCTACCCAAGGCTACGAAACACAATGTTCACAAGTTCAATAAAGTAGGCACCACCGATAAAAAAAAACGCAAAATTCAGATTCCCATCATCCAACAAAATTTGAGAACCAACTAATTCTCAACACTAAGATCATTGCTAACACCTCCAAATCTCAGATATCTATCAAGATAAACAAAAACAGATCCAACACTGAATCAACACCTGTATACGTTGGGAAAAACCTTTGAAGTCTCTCGTAACCCACAGAAATTAAACACTCTACTTCGTTCTAAAAAAAATCACCCGAATACGAAAAAAGAATTAACGTAGAAAATACTTCGATGGAATCCTGATAAGTATTTTTCTCATCAATGAACATATGACAAACACAACTTATTATATCAGCAACATTTAAGAATTCACACTTAAAGGATGCATGATCAGGTCAGCCACAACCACAACAGGTGTAGCTTAAATTACTTCTCACCCCAAAAAAACATCCCCCAATCTGAACACTATCAGAAAGAACTAAAATGCTCATTTGACACACGCAAGTGCACACGCATACATTCGCACACATACGAATACATATTATCAATCAAATCCATCATTGACTAATTAGAATTATGATTCACACAAACACACAAGTATTATACGTACAAAGCAATGAAAAGTAAACAACCCAAAAATTATAAAATGCCTATTCTTTCTCCTCTATATTTAATTTTCTATGTAGATTAAATAAAAACGAAACGTTGTATAATTTATAATAAACATTTCCTATTTGCCATTATCTTACGACACACACACACACACACACACACACACACACACACACACACACACACATATATCTGTCTACATTTCTGAGATAAGGCGTTAGTTAGATCCAGTGACAAGACCCAAATAGTGTGATTGCAATAACCAGTTAAGGCAGTGGAGAACTTTCATAGGGAAATTAACAGGAGATAACTGATAACTGACACCCATTAAACATGGCACGTGGAACTAGAACAGTCTACCCCAGTGAGCGAGAGAAAGGGTTCAGTTCGACATTCCAACCACCTGAAGAAGGCCGGAGGGTACAATGGCCGAAACGTAATAAATATGGCGACAAAGATGAGAACAATAGTCCGAATAGTGTTAATAATGCACACACACACACACACACACACAAACATACACACACACACACACACACACACACACACATATATATATATATATATATATATATATATATATATATATATATATATATATATATATATATACGGGTTTGGTAAAAGTGCTCAATATCTGGGATAAAGCTTATATGTATTTAAATGGATACACTGATAATAACAGTCTGTTTCATGACCTGAAGAATACATTCGCCGCTTGGTGTTGACTTCATTGTCAACACACACACACACACACACACATATATATATATATATATATATATATATGCACTGTAAAATTTCTTCAGTTTGAAATATCTAATGTAGAAATTGATGAAAATTTCAGTTTTAGTGTGCGGGTATTTCATATCAGATGCGTTGCTCTTTTATATCAATTGTATCCGGTTTTTTAAGTTTGTCATCATTAGTAAGATCTTTGAAATGGCAATAAAAATCATTTTAATTAATAGTTATCATAACAGAACCTGCGTGAAGTTAGCTAAATGACAAATCCTAAAAACACTTTTAATTATGACAAATGTATGATTATAAATCAACGTGGAATGACTGCTATGAATTCATTTGAGAACTATTTCTTTTCTTCATATTGATATTTGCTCTATTATTTCACATGGCACAGAATTCAGAATAGGATTCGAAACCTCATCTTCACTAGTAAATTGTAGTCTACAATTTAACAGTTCGTCATCAGAATACGCCACAAAATATCATTCACGTTAATGTCAGTCTAACACGGCATCAACAATCGGGTGTCTGTGAGAACCATTTTTTTCGCAAAATCATTATATAGAATTTTCTTTCCGAAAGCGTTAGGAATATTTTCTTTTAAATATGTCTACGCGTTTGATGTTCTATCTTGTGAAGACAATTCCTGCCAGTAGCCAACCTGTCTTTACTCCATGTGTCCCATCGAGACTAGAACGACATCTTTTGATGAAAATAATGGTAACAAAATATATATTTAATGTATTCTGGTATCTTTTAAGCGAGACCAGGTGATCGACCTCACGTATCTTGCTCCTTGAATTAGGTCACTTGTTAAACCTCTCTTCATTTCCTTGCACGCCAAATGCCTACATCTTGAATGGCTTGAAAAGGAAGGGTGTTTTTAATAACCTCTTGACAGGATGCATAGATCAACGGGTTAAATTCCTTACACTACAAGGATAATAAAATACATCGGAATTGTCCAGGATCTTCAATTTCATGCAACCAGTCGGTCAATTTTTAAAATGCCACCGTAGTTTTTAACTTTTTCAAACTCTGGGATTATTATACATTATTTTACTTGACACAATAACCATACAGCATATTTTAAAGCTTCAAATATTCAACGTATTTATTTTTTC
>OZ038476.1:150251079-150281079 GCA_964036315.1 Acanthosepion esculentum | reverse complement strand
ACTGTAGAACGTCGTAGATTACACAATGGTCGAAACATCGTGAAAATGATAATAAAAATGAGAACAACAAATCGAACGAATTAAATTGTGTAAGTAGTTACAATACTTTAGCTCAGAAATATATATATATATATATATATATATATATATATATATATATATATATATATATATATATATATATATATATATATATATATTAATTTACTCCCTTATATATTCTTAACGTTATTTTTTAAATTGACAATAATGGAGCGCGTTTCAGTCGAATTCTCCCCCTAAATTAATAATATCAGTTGCATTAAATTATTGTCTTAGCAGTTAATCTCTGATGATGATATTGGATGAGATTAAATGTACTTGGGACAATAAAATAGAGCAAAAAACTACGGCGTCTTTCTTAATCAGTTTAATAGCAACACTAAGAAATTGATTCGTGAATTTGATAAGATTAAAATAAAAATAAACAGACGTAATATATATAGAACATTTAAGTAAACATAGTTGAATAAAGATATGCCTATATATATATATATATATATATATATATATATATGTTGTGGTAGGATCCACCTAATCTGCATAGGTGACTACCAACTATATAAATAATGGTTGGTACCGGTAGACGGGGAGGAAGAATCACGAGATCCAACTAGAGACTCTGATCGACTGCGACTAGTCAACACATTCTCCAGGAACGTCTTCCCAGAAATATACAGAAATACTATATGTACTTATTGTGTACACTTTCTTGTTATAATACATTCTTGTTCTAAGTACATTTTGTGTTGCATTATTATTCCATGCAATAGGCGAGATTCAACAATGAGTCAAGACTCAACAATGGCGACGAAGTAGAACGAACCATACGTCAAGTTTCAACAATGGCCACGAAGTAGAACGAACCATACGCCAAGTTTCAACAATGGCAAAGAAGTAAAACGAACCATACGGAAAGAAGAAAGAATTAATAGTGAGAGTTTTCAACAATTGGGACAAGTCATTGAAGAACCCAGGCTGAAAAAAAAAAACTATTAATTCAAAGTCCAACGTTAACATAACGACGAAGGATTCTGAACTTCTGGATATGTAAAACGCGTTAAAAGACGACTAAGCATAAAGGAACGTACACTCAGAAAAATTGAAAGGTGTCGTAAACGAGTAACGGTAATTTTAAATTAAAAAATTATCTACAACGAGACACCCTCTAAAAAGAAAAATTGGCCGACTACAAAACATGCATGGATTAAAAGGAGCACAAATACACCGTGTCGACTTTGAAAGGTAACAAACTTTAAAAAATTATTTTTTTAAAATTATTTGTTCAACAATATAGTGACGAATTACCTCTGATAAGAAAATCAGACGTTGTCATTGGAATACGCGAACAGAAGTCGAAAACGAAAAAAAAAAATCCCGACGCTCTCTGTTCACGAAAAAAAAAATACCAAAGTTGATTAGCACGGGCGTGAATGTAAAAGCAAGACATAAAATATAAAAGTCGTATGTTGTTTCGATTTTTTGGTCAGTTTATATGATATTCGTGGATACACAAATTAAAAGTATATTCCTTGTTGCATGAACACTATCAGCTAAAGATGGATGAACTATCCAAAGTCATATCCGAAATATTCAAATCCCAACAGATAGCACAGCAAGAACAACTGATAGCGATGCAAAAATATCAAGAACGTCAAGAGGAAAGACTTTTGGAAATTCAAAAGTTAACACTGGAGAAATTAAACAACTATCAGGCAAATGAGGGAAATTCTTCATATTCTAATAACACCATATTTAATTCGCTGGAAACTTTCAACTATGTGCCAGAAGAAGAAAAAACGTTTGAAGCGTACTTTAAACGATATGAAGATATTTTCTACACAGACTGTGAAAACTGGTCGAATTCAAGAAAAGTCAGTCTATTACTAAGAAAGCTAGGTACAGCAGAACATAGCAAATTTGTAGATTTTATTCTACCGAGAAAAACAACTGAATTGGAATTCTCGGAAACAGTGAAATTGCTAAAAGAGCTGTTTGGAGCAAATATGTCGCTTTGGCATAAGCGATGGTTATGCATGAATGTCTCTAAATCCGACGATCAGGATTACTTAACATATGCATCTATAGTGAATAGACATTGTGACAATTTCAGATTGGCAGAGATTACGGTTGAAGAATTCAAGTGCTTAATTTTTGCTCAAGGACTGGTATCCAGTAAGAGTGCCGAAATAAGACGTAGAGTTTTGTCTAAACTCGAATCTGAACGAGGCCTTACCCTGCAAAAGTTAGCAGAGGAGTGTCAACGGGCTGTAAAGTTAAAGACAGAGTCGCAAAAAATCGAAGAAGCTGGTATTGCTTATTTTAAAAAAATAAAAAAGCAGTCAAAGTACCCATTAGAGAAAAATTGGAGAAAAAATTCGGCGTATTGTAATAATAGACAAGAAAAAGAAAATAAAAAGGTACCAACATATAATTGCAGACGTTGTAACGAAAGACATTGGGAGGTAAATTGCCCATATAGAAATAAGAAATGTTTCGTGTGCCAAAAGAATGGTCACAAAGGATCGTGTTGTAAAACGAAAAAATTCCATAGCCGAATTAGACAAACAAATTCGAATATCAAATCAGATAGAGATTTGAGGAAATATGTGACGACTGAAATATTCAAAAAGAATATCAAATTTCAACTCGATTCGGGGTCAGATTTAACAATAATGAACGATAAAACATGGAAAATTTTAAAAAGGCCTACAATAATGAAGTCAACGAAACTCGCTCGAACGGTAACTGGAAAGCAAATTAACTTCGAAGGCGAGGTTGTACTTCCAATAAAATTGAATGGGATCGTTAAAAAAATAAAAGTTTTCATTCTGAGAAATGGAGAAAACTTGTTGGGTACAGATTTTATTGAAACATTCGAATTGTGGGATAAACCGTTAAACTCATTCTGCAGAAAAGTAGAAAGTAATACGCAAACAAGACAGGACATTAAAGAGGAATTAAAGAAAAAGTTTCCGGAAACCTTTACACCTGGTCTTGGAAGATGTAACAAGTTTGAAGCTAAATTTGAATTAAAAGAAAATACTATGCCTATATTTAAAAATAAACGAAACGTGCCTTTCGCAAGTGTAGAGAGAGTAGTAGTACCAAAAAAGTTGCAGAAAAGAATCCTACGGGACTTTCATATGGGTCACCCGGGGATTAATAGAACAAAAAGCTTAATGCGAAGCTTTGTATATTGCAAATGAATGGATGTGGATATCGAAAACATGGTTCATCGATGTAAAGGGTGTGCGTTAGCAGCTAAGGCACCACCTATAGTACACAAACCATGGCCAAAGACGGATCATCCGTGGGAAAGATTACACATTAATTTCGCTGGTCCAGTAGAAGATTATTACTACTTAATAGTGGTAGATAGCTTTACAAAATGGCCGGAAGTACTACGCTGCAAAACGCCTACGTCCAATACCACAACAACTTTTTTGCATGAACTATTTGCACAGTTCGGTGTGCCAGAGTGTATTGTGAGTGACAATGGTACACAATTCACTTCTGACGATTTTAAGGAATTTTGTGAGTTATATCAAATTAACCACATAACGACGCCGCCGTATCATCCGAGATCCAATGGACTCGCAGAATGATTTGTAGATACGTTAAAGCGCGCTCTGAAGAAAGCCTCAGGAGTTCCAACGGAAAAGGCGCTTCAGCAATTCCTACAAGTATACAGAATCACGCCTAACCAGAGAACACCATCAAACATGGCACCAGCTGAACTAATGTTCGCTAGGAAAGTTAAGTCAGTGTTTGACAAGCTTTTGCCAGGAAGAAATAGAATAAAGAACACTATGTATACAGCTAGAAAAAGATACACCCCCGGAGAGAAGGTCTTTTTCAAGTGCTATGGAAACAACATTGAGTTCTGGGAGCGAGGCATAGTGGACAAGAGAATCGGTGACCTGATTTACATAATAAAAGGGTCGAAGAATACTCATAAAAGGCACCAGAACCAACTCAAAAAATGCTACGTGCTAGAGCATGAAGAGAGTATACCGGATGAGGAGGAAGATCCCATTGATGTAATGTATGATACTTTTCAAGTAGAACCTCCGCAGAGTGCTCCTGAACCGAGAAGATCCGGTAGGAAACGAAAGTTCACGGACCCATTGGACGTGAATCCAAAACGAAAAAGATATTGAAAAAAAAAGCAGATATACATATGAACTATGCAAAGGGGATCTACAAAGAAATAACCATGATCATCATCCCATATAGAAGCCAGTTGAAATCCAAAAAGGATTCCAAGGCTTGGGAGGGGGGTGTTGTGGTAGATCCACCTAATCTGCATAGGTGACTACCAACTATATAAATAATGGTTGGTACCGGAAGACGGGGAGGAAGAATCACTAGATCCAACTAGAGACTCTGATCTACTGCGACTAGTCAACACATTATCCAGGAACGTCTTCCCAGAAATATACAGAAATACTATATGTACTTATTGTGTACACTTTCTTGTTATAATACATTCTTGTTCTAAGTACATTTTGTGTTGCATTATTATTCTATGCAATAGGCGAGATTCAACAATGAGTCAAGACTCAACAATATATATATATATATATATATATATATATATATATAACTGGGTAATTTAAACCATTTTATAACTCCGATCTAATGATGCATTGAATTTTTCATTCTACACACACACACACACACACACACACACACACACACACATACACACACACACACATCTATATATATATATATATATATATTTATATATATATATACATATATGTATGAAGAAATATAGTCTTAAAGTGTGCTATATTTATGGGATAAAGTGCTCAATATCAGAGATAGAGCGTGTGTAAATATAAAAGTGAACATAGAAGTCAACACTTAGAGGTGACAGTCTGTTTCATGTTAGATGCAATCATCGGGCCACGATGATTGCATCTAGCATGAAACAGACTGTCGCCTCTAAGTGTTGACTTCTATGCTCACATTTATATTTACATATATATATATATACATATATATATATATATATATATATAGATAGATAGATAGATAGATATGTACGTATACGTGTGTGTGTGTGTGTGTGTGTGTGTATCGAGTCTGACAGATAATTTGACTGTACAATAGATAAATAGAATGAGATCAATGCAAAATCACCGATGCTGATAGTTGTTTTAGTTGGGAATGTGCATTCAATGCAAATAATCCTGATCGACTGACTGATTTTCTACGGCTTATCAACCCATTGCTGGTTATTTAAAGCCATAAAATATGTTTAGTTTGTAATATTTTAGATATTAATGCTTTAGTGATATACGTCTTACTGATTAACTTGTATCTGTGGGAAGAAGAGATGACTTCATAACTTTCCCACGTATATTTTCGCCTAAGTGAATATACTGAACCCAACTGGAACTACTCTCTCCGATTAAAAATTCTGAGCCACTATCAATTATACATCCAGACTTATAATACCTGGTATTTATTGTTAGCTATCTTCAGTGATTCTTTGGAAACTGATGTTTCAACCTGATGTGGCCGCGAGCCCAAATTATTCTGATCAAGAATTTACAGGGCGAATCTTCAATAATATACCTTACATCCAATTTAACAGTATAATAGTATAAGTCAAATAAATGGCACGGTATTTTTAATGAAGAATGTCGAATACATTTCCATATACATATCATATATTCCTTAGTTTCCCCAGTTCAGAACTACAAAGCGAAACCCCGTCATGCTACTTACATTGTAGCGAACCAGCCTCATTCCTTTTGTATTTCACTGGTGAGATGTAATTTCCACTACACTTTCTTCCCACCGCTGCTTTGTGGAACCGACGCTCAAAAGGATGCTCCCACGATCACTACAATCTTCAAGTCCATAATCATCCACACATATCCGTATAAACTATGTCTCTTACAATGTAACCTTGTACCTAGAGTGGCCTTCAGGCTCTGTACATCGTGAAAATCATTGTGCTACTGTGTGCGCATGCTCACGTGTGCGTGTTTGTATGCGTGGATGCGTCTGACTAAAAGGATCTAATTTATATAAGTAAATACCAGGTGATCCTCTCCTGCCTGGTATATTCATTTGAAGGTAATTTATCAAATTATACAAGCATTCCCACCAGAGCAACATTATAATTATATTAGATTTAAGTGAATTAGATTATATTTCCTGTCACAAAGTATTACGAGCATTTGCGTAACACAACAACGAAAAAGACATTAAAACATATAGCTTTTAGAAATGATTTAGATATATCTATGTATGTAGAACATTCGTTTTTTTTGCTTATATTTGTATTAACAATTTCGAGTTCTACACAATGATTTATTGAAATAATTGTTATTTTTCCTTTAATAAATCAAATTACATTCGTTATGGACATCGTTAATCAAGCGAAACATCGATAAATTGGGGGAAGAGATTCAATTCGATCGCATGATATAAATGAGGAAAAATCTGTTAATGGAAAAAAATGAATATACGAAGTGGTACTGGATTGTTCCAAGTTAGAATTATTACCTAACATTAAAGTGTCCTGGGTATGACGATAAACTACACCCGGCAGAAAGGCTTCTGATCGGGAGTTTCTGAGGAGCGTGAAACCAGCTCTTAATTGTTGTTGTTCTCAGATCCACCCGGACCACAGTTGGTAGCACCTATTAGGGTCCCAGCTATGGGCAAAGTGTTAACCCACTATGAAAATATAAACATTGATTTTTATAGTAAAAAATACCAGCAATACAATTTTGGAAAAAATATTACTAGCAATACACTTGACTCTCGACAAAAAGCCTCTTTACAAAGATACAATGAAACCTGATCTTCAAACTGATTTCTTACAAGGAATACATATTCTATTCATATGAAACTATCCTAAAATTCTTTTAGGCATTAAATAACCCATTGAGGTTGATAAGCCGTAAAACAAAATAAATCAAATCAAGTCAAACATTATTAATATTGGTCGAATGCAATATTCTAAGCACTAAGTTCTTTCTTTCTTTCATCTTTCTCTATCTCTATATATATGAATATGAATTTTTATAAAGTCTATACCATGGCCAGTTATATGATAAATTTTGCTTTGATGTTTTCATTATAAAATATATATGTGATTTCTAGAGTAACATTCTCTTCTGTGCATTTTATCCCATTTTAAGAGAGAATAATATTAGAATACAAAACAATATCGTAGTGCCGGCCGCTTTCCACGGCATGCAGCAATTAACGACATCATCAAAAGAGGTTTGGATGCAGCTGGGTTACCTTCTCAAATCGAACCCGTAGGCCTCGACCGTGGTGATGGAAAGCTGCTGGATGGCATTACCATCTTCCCTTTTAAATTGGGTAAGTCGTTGATTTGGGATGCGACCTGCGCAGATACATTTTCGGCCGGTATTTTTGATCAGGTCCGCGGTTGAGACGGGGTTCGTCGCCCGAGACGCAGAGATAAAAAAAATGGCTAAATATTCTTCTCTTGCTGATAGATGTTTTTTTTGCTTCTGTGGCAGTGGTGACTTCAGGGGTTATTGGCCGTCGTTCGATGGTGTTCCTTCGGAGGATTGGCGCGATTGCGTCTCGATTAAGGAACGAGCCTCGCGAAACGGAGTGGCTCTTGCAGCCTGTCTCACTGGCGACGGTTCGAGGTAATGCTTTCTCCATCATAGCGGCTGGCAGAGGATAGAAAGAATTGTTTATAGTTACGTTGTTCTGGAATTGTCATCATTGGTCGACTGAACTTGCTTTGTTTCAATGACTTTTGTTTTGTTATTATTAGTTACTTTGTTCAATAGATTTTCACAATATAATTCCATTTTAAAGAATTATTTAATTGAATGAAAACAATATTTAAGTAAAGAAACAATTTCGGATGAAACAACTGTTTTAAAACATGTCAAAGTTGAAACAGGAGTAAAGTTAATAAAATCAAGAAAAGAAAAATCTCATGAGACTAATAGAATAGCAAGGAACCCATATTAACTTGTTAATCAATAAAACGATAATTTATTATATGCGATCTTGGGTTAATCATCTATATTTGTGACATCCACAAAACATATTATTAGAAATGTTTTAATGAGGAAATAAAATACAAACGAAAACATGAAATACATTTTGAAAATATAAATATAACTAAAAATCTAAGCAACACCAGTTAGTCGGTAAAAACTAAGAACAGATGAGTATCGAGAAAAGAAAATTATGGTAAACAGCTACCGACACCTAAAAGATGTCACCATTTTTTTATGCTACGTCTTTATATCTATCTATCTATCAATCTATATATATATATATATATATATATATATATATATATATATATGTGTGTGTGTGTGTGTGTGTGTGTGTGTGTGCGTGTGTGTGTGTCTGTGTGTGTAATTTGGCAGCAACTTTTCTTTTAAACATGTTGTGTTGAATGTCAAAGACAACATAGTCCTGCATATTCTCTTTTGAATTTTCTCATATTTTCTAATGAGACTTTTTATTTGAAAATTATATCGAAATACATCTTGTCCGTAAGATAACCGAGTACTTTCCAACATCATTGTTCATCTTCGGGGTCGAAATTTTTAACAATGTCTTATATATATGTAGAGTCAAATTTTTTTAAAAACATTTTAAAATTGTCTTGTAGCGGAATCACGTTGCTGCATTTTATTTTTTACAAACTAAATAAACGTTGCAAAATCATTTTAATTTCAAAAGACGCGATGATGTTATCACGTGCATGGCGAAGATTTTTAATCATGTGAAGGCGTGAAAAAGATTTTATTCTTCAAGCCAAAAGATCGAAGAATACGTTATAAAATTTAAAATTTAAAAAGTTCAAAGGAAATGGCTATGTGGTGTATCTCATTATGAAGAAATATATTATAAACATTGAAGGATGTTTCCAGAAATATTGTAATCTATACGATTAATAAGAGGTCTTTTGCTTTTAATATGTAATGCTTCTAAGATTTTAAGGCGTCTAATGTCTGTATGTTTATGTATAATTATTTTACGAATATCAGATTGCATACTGTTTCCCTTCTGCAATCTGATATTCGTAAAATACTTATAGATAATACTAAAATTATTGATAAACATACAGACATTAAACGCCTTAAAAACTAACTTGATCTATATATCTATATCTATCTATATGAATAGTGGATAAAGGCTTTAGTTAGATCCAGTGACAGGACCCAAATAGTGTGAGTTCAATACCCGGCTAAGGCAATGGAGAACTTTCAGAGGGAAATTAACAGGAGATAACTAATAAGTGACATCCATTAAACATGGCACGTGGAACTAGAACAGTCTACACAAGTGTGCGAAATAAAGGGTTCAGTTCGACATTCCAACCACCTGATGAAGGCCGGAGCGTACAACGGCCGAAACGTTGTTATAAATATGGCGACAAGGATGAGAACAATAGTAAATAATGTACATAATACCTCATTTCAGAAATATAGACACATCTATATATATATATATATATCAGTTTTCTATATTTATTTTTCTCAGTTTGTCTATCTCTCTCGCTACACACACACACACACACACACACACATATATATATATATATATGTAGAGAGAGAGAGAGAGAGAGATAGATAGATAGATATCCTAAATTATTTGGTCTATTTCACGATATTCATATATGATTGTCTATCTACCTACATGTGAGTATTTGTGTGCATGCCAACCCCACATAGTAATCATATGTTAGATGCAATACGAAAATATTTGAAATAGACCATACTTACACAAGCACATAATCTGTCAAGATTATGTCTGTACAGGTTGTCTAATTTAACATGAGTGTGTGTGTGTTTTTCATGAATTTTTACTTTCGTATATTAAATATATTTTGTTTATCTCTTCAGACAATAAAGTTCGATTAAGAATGAAATAAAATAATTCCTTTCTTTAAGCCCAAATCGAGATCAATGAACTAAAGCCATGTGTTGCGATGTGACCTGGCATTAGAGAAACCGATTTTCTTTTTTCCCCCTCTTTCTCTATATGGAAACCTGCCTAATACGAACCATAGAGCATTTATTATCATGTGTTCAATGGTACTGGAAACTGTGTTCTTTTGACCAACCCATAAATCAAATCTCGAGGAAACTTTATTTCATAGCCGAATTAACCTGCCTTTACAAATTTACTTCATCTAAAGTTTTCTTTTTACATTGAATATAACATGCGTGGCAAGAGCTTCTGGTTTAAATAGAATTCCTTTAGAATGACGTTAATATTCATCCTATGCTGTACATTATACAACATCCTTCGAGAAAGCAATGTTAACTGATGTCCATATATATGCGTAGCCGAGATCAGTTATTTCAATATATCGACAAACATAAGATTATACGCAAGTGATGTTTAAGAAAGGGAGTGACGTTGTTCTTAAAGAAGTTATTTTTATTTAGCAGTAATATATAAGCTTGCGAAATTCCTATTATAATCACATTCATCTTCATATTATGACAAATAGAATGATTTTGTATTTATATAGACTGTAAATATATATATATATATATATATAGTAAATATATATATATATATATATATATATATATATATATATATATATATATATATATGTATATTTTTATTAAAGACATTTATGATATGTTTAACGTTCTTTTTATAGATACAAGTATTTAAGCAAATGCTCTGTTTATAATAAACAGTATTAAATAACTTTTACCGGTCTGAATGTCCGAGAAATTTTCATAGAAAACCTGTATCCTATACGGAACCGTCATTTCGCGTGACGTGCCTTAACCTTTCGGCCAAAGAGAAGCGTCTGGTTAGCAAGGTCGATGTTACTATCTTTAAACATATAGGATACAGGTTCGATTCCTGTCGGAGAACGACAATTTTCTATGAAGATTTCTCGGACATTCAGACCGGTAAATGTTATTTAATACTGTTTATTATAAACAGAGCATTTTCCTAAATACTTGTATCTATAAAAAGAACGTTAAACATATCAAAAATGTCTTTACTAAAAATTGTCGGACTATGTCCAATTCAAAATGTATATATATATATGTATATATATATATAGTATATATATATATATACGATATATATATACTATGGTATATATATATATATATATATATATATATATATATATATATATATATATATATATATATATATATATATATAGTAAATGTAGATATTTTTCTGCAATTATAAATCACCCGATGACAAATAACGTTTGCCATAATAGCACATTACTTGCCAACTTATGCCACATTTTTTCTCAGCTTGTTATTGAACCAATTGCTATGTCTGCTGCTAGAAACGTTCCTGCATATATATATATATATATATATATATATATATATATATATATATATATGTATATATATTGTCATAATATTATAATGAAAGGGAAGCCATACACGAGTATAACCCCCGACAATAAACTTCTCAGAACTTTCGCTTCGAGATACGATCCGTTGTAATATTTACAACGGAATTTTATTAAAAAGAGAAACACCCACATCGTGTTATATTATTTTCCAATTTGTAAGTTTAATACCAGAAAGCGACAGCTGCAAATTCTTGAAAATATAATGACAGCTCGGAGAATTTGATACACACAACGCATATCAAGTGACAAATAATAGGTGAAGGCAGCAGCCACCGAACTGGCAAGCTTTTTCTGAATGAATGACGGAAATTGCTAAGGTCTGCAAAGTATAGGAGGTTATGTAGAGCCAAGACACGTTAGGTAGAAGAAGAACGTTGATTTGTAGAGTTGAGAGCAGGGAAATTAGACATCGATGGATTAGTGACGCCTGGATTATCTTGAAGAATGTGTTGCCGCTCAGTCAAACATTAAAACAGTTTGAGATTGCTAGGATTACTGTTTTCAGCATGTCACAGAAACTTTGTTATCAGACGACCGGAGAAGTTGTGAAATAATTCAGTTTGGTTATTACGAAGTTCTTGTTGGAACAAATAGAAAAGCGATGCCAGTTTTGAATGTATCTATTAAAATTCTGGTTTTAATTTTATGCTTTGTTCAGTGGTAAATCGACAACTACATCAGCTATAAGCAGCCCTTCTTTAATCTGAGAATACTAAATTCTGTTTTGTTTTTAAATAAGGTTTCATTATCTCAGTGTGTTTGAAAGAATAGAATTTTTTGAGCATAAGAAAACAAAATATTATCAAAATAGTGTTTATTTCCAAGTAAAAATCTCATCATCTCATCATTATCTTCATTAAAACGGTTTCGATTTGGGGTCATGAACTAACATGTTCTCACATCGTCAGTGACATTGTATACTGATTCGACAATATTTTGGCAACCTTCTCCCTCCTCTGCGAGTTTAAAAATTTGTTGCGGATTTTCTTTGATTGTAAACTTCTCCAAAGGAAAAGAAGGATGTTTCTTCTTTCTTCCTTGAATGTCTCGGTTCAGCGTTGTGACTATGGTGGTTCTCGGATGACCTCTGTAGGTTTTAAATTCAGCCTTTCTAAAGTAAAACTCCATGGCTTCGTTGACTGGGCATTCTGGACCCATTCGCAAAGTTTCCATATTGCTTTCGAAAATGACGTTGTATGTTCAATAGCACTTTCCGAATTTTGTCTTTCTCAGTATGCAACGTCTTAAATAAGTAGTTACTGCATTGCAGAAACTGGAGCAGTCATTATCAACTCCACCAGTTGTAAGAGTCTATAACAGTTTTAAGAAGCTCATCAATGTATAGTGTACACGAAGTTCCCTTATATTCAGTTCAATGCTTTTCGTCGATGGACGCAGTAAAACATGTTTAGAGTTTTACTTATAAAGATGAAATATATTAAACTTAATTTAGCGGCATCAGTTTATTATTATCTGCGAAAGGGTACGCATGATACATGCAGATGTAGACTTTCATGACATAATCGCCTTCAGAAAGCATAAATAATGATTGACAGTCAGGATTCAAACTATACACTAATGTGATATCCCATATCGTTGATTAGGATGAAAAGAAAAAAATGATTTTCATAAAAAGAGAAGAAATAATTGCATTCGTTATTACGAAATCGTTTCGACTGTTGCGGTTTCTGACCTTCCTCAGGTGTTTGTCGATCTTGGACAAGTTCGAACTGAACCCTTTCTTTCATTTAAGGCGGATACGTTGTTATTTCGTCTTGTTCATTTCGCCAGAGGATTTTAAATTGCATGTCTATTCCCGTAGATTAAATAAAGAGGTCAGTTGGAAATCCCCACGAAGTTACTCAGACAGTCAAAGGACTGAAGAAGGTCGGAAAGCACAAAGCCTAATTATTACGGTAATAACAAAGTTGCAAATTATTAGCAGAATAAAAATAATGTGAATAATGATAACTCATCTCGAAAATTTAGAAAGAAATTTATGAATTGCTGGAAAAACAATAAATCAAATTTATATCCCACGAAATATAAAAAGGAAATCATCAGCTTATTACTGGAATCAATATAAAAGGTAAGCAAGCATAAAAAGTGCATGCTGGCTCGTGATTTTAAGATCTTACGGAAAAGAATTATCAAGATACATGGTTACAACAGGTACACGATCGTACGTGAATGATCAATTCAAGTGCTTTCGGAATACTGCCATTTGGCCTGCACGTTTCATGTAAAACTCATACATAAAGTCAATCCCATTATAGAAAGCAGTTTTCCCAAGGTGCATCTGATTCTTCTCTTTCGAGAGGCCTTAGCTTTTGGAATTACGATGATTACACAATTTTCGTTGAAAAACTGGGTAAAAGAAAGATTCTGCAAAAATTCTAAAAATACACACGAGGGTCGAAAACCGTATCGGCCAAAAGCAAATCTGAATAAAGATGAGCCCCATAAAAAAGTTTACTTTAAAAGAATATATTTCTTTAAATCGGTATCACTCAATACAAGGCAGTAAAGCCACTAAGACAAAAGGGGTTGCAGGGTGTAGAAGAATTAGGAATATGAAAATTAATAATTAGCAGGAAGAGGAAAGAGTATTTAGGATGACAGTAGATAGCGACTGACATTGCATTTAAAATTTTTGAAGATTAAAGTTGGCTGGAAAGAATGGAGCAAACAAGTTCCATAAGCGAGAGAAGAAACTGTTAGCATAGAACTTACGGCTACATCTAGCCAGCTCAGCTGTAAATTTGTGAGATCTCAACGCCAGTCTAGTATTGCCCTTAAATTTAAAAAATTCTAGGTGCCAGAGCGAAGATCTATATTTATTTTGGGAAATATACCTTCTTGTGTTGGAGCCTATAATCCGAGTAAACTACCGGGTGAAAACTGGAACTCCCTAAAAGCCCAACATCGATTCTCTTAACTAGGACTCGGTCCAGGTAGCTTGAACGTAGCTCTGTAGCCAAGCCAAGCCGATATGTCCAAGTCCACACTCCATTCCGGACGTGTTTATTACGATACTTATCGACAAGATCAAAGTCACGAAATGATTTCACATCCCAATTGTTAGTGCCTGATCATGCCCCTATACGATCTACGTTGGTGTCAAGGACAGTATTCCAATTACCCTCCAAAAACTCTCGATCCGCCAAAACAAATCAGGCCGCGTAACATGGTCATTGGTCGCATAAACCACAATGCGACGAAGAACCTTATCCTTTATAGTAACATCCCTCACGCAAAACGTGCCCGCATTCAAAACTTACTCAGCAGCCAAGAAACTCATCTCGACCGTCCATCAAATCATGCTGAATAGAAGCCAACCCCCTTGACAGAATGCCTTCACAATCGCGAGTTGAAAACTGGGTTTACTGTACACAACATACATTCACTCCAAGACACTGAAGATAACAAGTGAGCCTCTCCCTATGAGACTCCTATCTCAGGCCCCGGGTAGTCACACTAGCCATTATCAGACATATTAGGGCTATTCTTCTGCCGTGAACATGGCCGGAGTGAGGACACCGACGGCCTGTTTCATTGGTCCATGTCCCTTTTTACTGTTGATGGACATTTGGGGACAGGAAACCAATGTCCCAGGGGAAATTGTTAGAGCTTTATGGAGGTATGGGGTGAACGAAAACCGAGGGCTCTCCTGAACAAAATTGCTTCAGTCTTTTTACATTGGTGTCATCAAAGAACGCTAAAGAGGGCAACATTGCAAAAACATGGTTTGTCTCCTCACCCCCTCAATCATCACCCATATTTTTTGCGCTCTTTCACCGGATCTGTTAATATTATCTAAGCTTTTGTAAACTTTGGGGAATTTTCTACATCCATTCTGTTCACGGTTTCTATTTTAATTAAGCATTTAATCTTTCTGGACTTTGCTGACTTTTCGGCCTCCTCCTTTATTACCCGGCTCACTTCTTCCTCGGCATTTTATATGTTTCGATGTTTTTGTAGCTGATTCATTTGGGTCTGTAGAGGAAGTTTTGCCTTTTCTTGTTGATCGGATTTTTTGGATGGGATGATGGAAGTTTAGGCAACGGATTGTTTTGGAGTGTTTGCAGGAGTAGACTTTTTCCTTGCTGGGGATTTGGCAATGGGAACCTTCTTGAGGATGTTCATTTTGGTAAGGGTGGATCTGAATGATTTTACCATCAGAGGTGGTGCCATGGAGTGCTGTTTGAAAGAAGGACCAATTTTTCGATCAGATTGTTCACGTTTTAATTTTTAAGGCCTTCCTCAGTTGTATTCTTTCGGCCTTTTCGAAACAAGGTTCATACTTGAATTGCTGGTTGCTAATTTGTTCGGCATAGCTGGCCGGGGAATCACCTTGGTAGAGAGAGTGGTGTTCTGTGTTTCATTACGCGTAGGGCCTTCCGAGTAGAGATGTCCCACTGTCTTGGTCTTCCTTTAGTCTTACCAACAACCTGCCATTCCCTCTTTTCCTTCTCCGCGGAGGAAAAAGGCTTTTCAGGGAATGGGGACTGCACAATGAACCCACGGGTGGTTTTACCGCACCGGTTCAGGTTGCTGGCATGTTCATTGCATGCGTGACGGAAATAACAGACTCAACCAAAGGGAAATAACTCTAGAGGCCTTCTTCTATGGGCAGGAAAAGAGAGGTGACCACTTTCTCCACACTTCCAACATGTTCGTTTACGACCGATGACTATGACAGGCATTTTTTCGCCTTCTATATCTAGACAGTTGGTGACAAAAATGAAAGCTTTTTTTTATTTCTCGTCTGGCGCGTATGATTCATGATCTGGTCAGAAAATAGAAGCAATCCAACTACGAAAGTACAATAGCTTATCGCCCATCCGAACAATAACCGTGAAAGTATTTATAGAAAAGACACAGATAGGCAACGGTGGGAAAGTGACTGAAACCGAGCCGCCAGATCCGGACCAATAATATTGCTGATTTTTCTTTGGATTTTATCAAGGAGCTCAAGGTAAATAACAAGGGACCTACCGTATGTGGTAGCAATATTCTAAGTATGGATGAATGGTAGATTTATAGATATAAGTAGATAATTATATAAAAAGAATGTAACACTTATTCGTTAAAATATTTCTATTTTACGTATAGACAAAGTGTAACACGTTGTATTTTATGTCATTTCATGAACTGACAGTTATTTCGTAATGTATTTCCAAAAATCTTAATACATACCTATCACATAAAACTTTCAATACATATGGTTATTTACTAAGCGTAGTTGTGGCACAAGGCCAAAGGTATAGTGTATCCCGTAAGGATCGAACTCTCCATTCAGTCGTATTTGAGTTAGCGAGACAAGCTGGCTAACTATTACACCACGTCAAAATGTCACAAATTATTTTCTATGCATGGCTTAGATGTGGCACAAGGCCGAAAATGCGGTGTAACCGTGAGAAACGAAATCATTATTCAGTCGTAATTAATTTAGCGAGACAGGTTCGCCAACCATTGCACCACGTCGAAGTGTCCATATATGAACGACTTTAGAGTTTTCCCTCTCGAAAAATAAATCTATTTTAAATAACAATCAATGACTTCTATATGTTGAATATACGGCTTTGTATACATCTGACACCATCTACAATAGTACTGGAGACAAATATTAATTAAAATAAACACATTAATTAATACCGTTATTCCCTTACGATATTACCTACCCAGTGTCCAGGGTATATATATTTTTTATATCAAATCATCCAAATGATGCAAAAATGCAAAAATGACGGCTTAGTAAAAGTGGCCAAAATAATAAACTTTCCTAAGTCTATATTGTACAGTTGTATAATTCAATAAGTACTACTTAAATTACAGAATATTTGCAAGAAAGTAACATGGGATGTTTTTCGTTTTTATTTTGATGTAAATTTTGTTTATCAGTGAACATTCGAATTAGATGGCTTGGAATTGCTACGTTTTTTAATGAAAATTGTTATATAAATAAATGATTCAGTAGGAAAGGAAAAAACATTTTTAATAGTCTTTCTTATTTAAAAGCCATAAACTTATTTTACACGACTAGTATTCTTTTTCATTTTCATAAAAGACAAACATATATGGTCTTATTTACGTATGTAAACGGAATATTTGATTTAAAACTACGTTTTATTCTGTCCATTCATGACTATAATTGTAGGAAATGATTCATCTTTATAATCAATAATCAGGAATAGCATGGCGTCTGCAATAAATGTGGCTTCATTCTCAATCGAAGCGACTTAGACGAGACCAATTTCCCCATAGATAATTTCTGACCTATTGACAAAGTTATGGTTGGATTATTTCCAAGACATTAGAATATTACAATGTCCAAATGGTTTGCACTGATAAGTCTATATAACGACAAGGCCTCATAAAGCAACATATGGTAGCCAATGTTAGCTGAATAGGCCAAAAGATCTGTTTAAAACAAGGACTTTGGCACATTTAGGATTTTCATTGTACTTGCCAGTTTAAATTTAAGCTGATGTTTTTAAAATATTTTACCATCAGTTTATTTTACTAATAATATTTTATAAACAGCGATGTTTTTCTGACATGCTCGATGCAATCATTGTATGTTGTGCCACTGGTCAGTAATCGAAATTACATATAGTAATGAATGTTAATTTACAAGGCAAACAGGATCTGTTCCATATCCTATGAATGTTGATTTGTCAAACGTAACCTTGCCTGTTTGCAAGGTTTTCAAAAAGTGGTCTGACTGCTACTAATTTACGTGATTTAAGTACGTACCATACATATTTATGACAAAGGCTTTTTCATTATTTACATTATTCGGACTATTGTCCTCATCTTTGTCGCCATATTTATTACAACGTTTCTGCCGTTGTACGCTCTGGCCTTCTTCAGGTGGTTGGAATGTCGAACTGGACCATTTATTTCGCTCACTGGGTTAGACTGTTCTAGAAGTATTAGAGAAGAAACTGTTGCATAAACCGCACAATTCCTATTTCAACATTAAATTAATGAGACCTAGCTGCCAATTCAGTACTGTGCGTTTAAAATCATAATGTCAAGGTACGAAAACGCATCAGAAGAATTAGGAAGCTTTCGAATATTCTTTTAGATATTATCAAGAATAAAAGATTAGCCGAAAGCGGTTGGATATACAAAATATTCGTACAATTTTACACATTTTATGTAAAAAAAAAACAATTATAGGAACATAAGAAAAATAAAATATAGCTTATGCGCTGTACCTCCTCAGTCATCTTTAAAGAAACTTGCATAAAATAGAAATTGTTGTGCAAGTGCACACACACACACATACACACACACACACACACACACACACACACACACACACACACACACACACACATATATATATATATATATATATATATATTAATATATATGTTATGATCCAGGTTAGGACCAAGGAAGAACAACACGAACACAAGAGTAGAAATACGTTACGGCAGTGGGAACGGGTCTGAAGTTCTTTGTATTTTAATCATAATCTCTAAATACATACCTGGAGAACCACACAAGATATGGCAGCAATAATTAATGCATAGACGAATGGTAGACTTGTAAATATGTAAGATAGATTCAGGTGAGAAATATTGTGAACCAACTTTTTTAGCAGCAGACCTAGTGAATAAATTCAATGTAATCATCCCGCCACATCATGTTAGCGAAAAATGTTAGCCCAAGACGGTGTATATCTCCAATTTGTATCTATGAACCGAGAAATAATTCTTGAGAAAATTCTTGGGAAATATCATTGTTGCTGTATCATATAAACATCATTAAATAAACAGTTCTGAAGGCAAGAAACAAAATACGCAGGAAAACATTTATAATAACGTTTGTTACATACATTGAAGAATCCTAATAGATTTTTAAATTAATATAGACTATAAGCCTGTCTAGGCAAATACTTTTTTTACTCACTTTTGTCTTTTAAGGGCAGAATACTGTATTACTGCGCGTTCTAAAACTTTGAAAATATATTTCTTATAACTTGGAAATATTGTATCAATCTTTCGACTAACAAAGAGAAGGATGTGTAAACGTCAAAATGACTTCTCAGGCAGCATTTATAAATTTAATGATATAAGAAACTTGGTATCATCTTGATAGACATTTCATTTATTCTCACATTTTATTTTCTGTACCAAGTTTCAGCCAATGCAATGCTTGTGATTCACTCAAGTACAACTTGAATATGAAAATAATTATGATGAATGAGTTGTGTGTTATGAATGAACGGAGTAGGCCTAGCAAGGATTATGAGGAAAAGGAGAATAATTAACTTTTGAATAGATTTATTGTTCAGAGAAGCAACCCTGCTGTAGTCTCTTCCATAAAGTAGTACTTCCTGGGGAATAACTGAGTGAAACCTTTTCCTTACATTTGAAATACAGGGTAGATGAGACAGATTCATGTCCGTTGAAGAAGCATGGCGTGAACTAGAGGTTTAAAATGGTGGAACGAATGAAGGTAGCCATTTAAATTGCAGCCATAAGAATAGTAAAAAAGCTTGCAAAAATACGTCTGTAAATGTATAATTCTGATACCGCGACGATAGATAACAAGGACACTGATAATACGGTATGTAGGTATCTGAGGAATGTGACATATAATATTTTTGCCCCAGGTATTTAATTGGTAATTATACTGATATTCCGTGTTATTTCCCGAGAGTTCAACATGTAGGGAAGGCATTTCTGTTGACATTCGATAAATTAGTGCTAGGATTTTCATTTCGCATTAACAACAACAACAACAACAACAACAACAACAACATAACGGTAAGAAAGAAAGGGAAAAATTGTGAACTTTTAATAAAAATGAGCAAGTATAAATATAACAATGAAACATAAATTACTTTTTGATAGAAAAGTCATTCGTAACAAAATCCAAAGAGGATTAAGCAAAGTTAACGATCCTGACATAGCAACACGACTTCAGTTACTTCCCCACCTCCGTAGAGTAGATTTCTTGTGGTTTTCTGAGTATACGGTGTGACCAAAAAAAACGGGAACTTTTTAACAATCCAATAAAACCAAGAGTGATGGAAGAAAAATATTTAATTCATAGTAATTGAAACCTTAAAATGTGCCATTTAAGAAACAATGATGGAATTTTCATTTTTTAAAAATTACGTCCTGTAGGTGGCGTCCGCCTGTGCGAATGCTTTCTTGAAATATGCTGTTGAGATTCCTCATTGACTGCTGCAACATCTCAGCTGGGATACTGTGAATTTCATTCTCCTTACTAAAATGGCGAAATGTTTACTTGCTCAAGGTCACTGTGTCGCAGTGTTGCCACTTGCTCATGTTTGGCAATACGCACTTCAAAAATTCCCGGTTTTTTGGGTCACCCTGTATTTTCATGGCTATTGTTCTGATAAGTTTTCATCTTTGGTATAGCGACTTCATGAATTTAAGTGTAGTACTAGATGAACCCTTAGGTCTCATCATACTACTCCTAAGATTGCTCGATGCAAACGATAAATTTGCAGAATTGCGTCTGTCATGAAAGAGGTTGCAGACTTCCCCTACAATTTCTACAGTGTTTCTCACTCACATTTCTCCATCGAGAATGAAATAATTAGCGCGGATCATAAAAAATAAATACAAGATATGATCTGAAATGTAACTAAAGAGAAAGAACAGTTGTTAGGATGATTATTCTACATTTAAAAATTGCTTTCACTTTTTGTCGAATCATGACAATTTAAATGACCGATCGTAACAGATAAAAAAACCTGCAAAATTCAGCCGTTTAGAGCTAAATAATATCTTTAATCTGAGTCAATTTTTCTGATGGACTTCACACTTTGGCATCGCAACTTCACAAATTTAGCGAAGGTCTAATCTGACAACAAGACTTCGTGAATTTAAGCGGAGAATGGAATTTACAAATAGAGTTGATGACTTCAAGCGAATGACCAATTTTCATCTAGACTTGATGAATTTAAGAGAAAGACTAATTTGTCAACTAAACTTGATGAATTTAAGCGAAGGACAAATTTGACAACTCGACTTCCAGAATTTATGCGAAGGACAAATTCGATAACTAAATTGATGAATTTCAGAGAAGGCCTAATTTGACAAATAGATTTCATGAATTTAAGCGAAGGACTAATATGACAATTAGTCTTCAGGAAATGACGCAAAAGACATATTTGAAGACTAGACTTGATGAATATGAGCGGAGGTCTAATTTGAGAATTGGAATTGATCTGTTTAAGCGAAGCATTAATTTAAGAACAAACTTGATGAATTTACTCGAAGTAATAATTTGGCATCTATATTTCCGAAATTTAAGCGAATTCCCTGAATTTAAGGACTAAGATGACAATTACACTTGATTAAATTAGACGAAGGAAAAAGTTGACAACTAGACTTTATGAATTTAAGTGAAGGACTAATTTGACAACTAGACACCATGAATTTAGCTGACTAATTTCACATCTAGATTCAATGAATTCATGTGTAGGACTAATTTTACAACTAGAGTTGATGAATTTAAACGAAGGATTATTTTGAAAACTTGACTTGATAAATTTAAGTGTATTCCTAATTTGAAAACAAGACTGGATAAATTTAAGTGAATTACTAATTTTACTACTAGATATGATGCATTTAAGTGAAGTACTAATTTTACTAGTAGATATGATGCATTTAAGTGAAGTACTAATTTTACTACTAGATATGATGCATTTAAGTGAAGTACTAATTTTACTACTAGATATGATGCATTTAAGTGAAGTACTAATTTTACTACTAGATATGATGCATTTAAGTGAAGGACTAATTTTACTACTAGATATGATGCATTTAAGTGAAGTACTAATTTTACTACTAGACTTGATGAATGTAAATGAATGAATAATTTGTGGATTTCAGCGAAGGACGAGTTTGACAACTCGATTTGATGAATTTAACAAAGGAAACATTTGACAACTACAGTTGATGAATTTCAGCGTAGGAATAATTTGATTAACTAGATCAATGAATTTAATTGAACGACTAATTTAACAAATAAACATGATGGATTATAGTGAAGGACTAATTTGACAACTAGACCTGTTGAATTTAAGCGACGTATTAAGTTGACAAATAGGCTAGATGAAATGAAGCGAAGGAATATTTTGACAACTGGATATGATGAATGTAAGCGACGGACTAATTTGACAACTGGGCATCATGAATATAATATAATCTGACAACTAGACATGATGAAAGAATTTAAGTACATCATGAAATTAAGAAAAGAATACATGTATTTAAGCGAATGACTAATCTGAAAAATATACGATGAATTTAATGAAGGACTAATTTGACAACATGTCTTGCTGAATTAAATGAACGTTTACTTTGGCAACTACATTTACTGAATTGAAAAGAAGGACCAGTTTGATCACTATGCTTGTTGCATTTCACAACTATACTTCATAGATGTAAATGAAGGACTTTTTGACAATATACTTGATAACTTTAAGCGAATTACGAATTTTCATTTAGACTTGATGAATTTAAGTGAAGAGCTATGTTGACAGCTAGACATGAATTTCAATGAATTCCTAATTTGACAACTGGACTTGATGAAATTAAGCGAAGATGCAATTTGATAACTAGACTACATGAATTTAAGCTAAGGACTAATTTCCCAAGCAGAATTGATGAATTTAATTGAATGACTAATTTTTCTGCTTTGTGGTTTTATCGCCATGCCTGGGGTAAAACGATTTTTAAAAAAAGAAATCAAATTCAGTGTATAAACATTATTTCATCTGAATTTAAATATATATGTAAACTGGAAACCTGGATGTAAATTTGAAGAGAATCTTCCGGAGTTTTCTCAGGTAACTCTGACAACCCTAGCCTTGTGCTTTACTGAATTCAGCTGTTTAGATATCAGTATCCATACATATTTATTCTTTTATTTTTAAAGCTAAAAATCTATGGTGTTCTTCATGTACCATCTACTCTATTACAGTTTATATTTAAACACTTTTTTCAGTTGTTTTATACGCTTGTCATAAAAATTTATAACTTTCTGGAAGCGAATGTTTCTTCAGTAGCCGGTGTACACAAATCATGTGGTATCTCACTGTTTGCGAGACATCTAGAATCTGAAAAGAAAGACATTGGCCTTAAAATTGCCTCGAGAAATCAATAAATAACAGAAAGCGCGAGTAGCAGGAAAACACATGCGCACAGGAGATAGGTCTGTGTGTACTGATAAAATGAGCTAGCATTATACATCCATTGTGGGACGCATAAAATACATTCCGTTATCATTACATACTGCTAATTCTTTCATATAAGGCGCAGAATGGGCGAGTGACGGTAACAAAATATTTCACTCATCCGCTCGGTATTTCTAAACATTAGGGTCTGTAAAATACTAAGTTCTTTATTTAATTGTATATAAAATCCCCAGGCACACAGAACGCCCGCCTACATTTTAACAATATTATTAGACATTGCTGGAGAGAATATTAAATATGACTGGATCTTCGTCCTTATTTTTTATTTGACACCGTCCATAGAATCTTTTTTCCGCTATACATTTTTCATGAGTTAAAGTAAAATTCTATAATTATATTTATTTATGTTTGTTTTTTATTGATTAGTTTTCTACGGTTTATCAATCCGTTGCTCGTTATCTGAAAACAAATAATATTTTTAGATGGTAAGAATTTTTTAGTATATGTCCTCATATACCAACGCGTAACCTATTAATCGAATCCTGCAACAAACTCGTTTTGTTAAATAATAGTTTAGCAGAATTTTAATTAACGGGGTAATTGTATCTTTGCTCAGACTTCCTGAGATTGATCTTTGGGGGCAGATGGAAGACAAACCAAGGAAGTCGATTTTGATTGGCTGAACGAGAGTGAAAACGATAGATAGAGAAAGGGTTTTCAGTGAGTTTTTTCTGTACAGTCAATCAATACAGACGTGTTTCTTTTCGTGTCTGGAATTTTTCCGCAGTAGAGTGAGAGAGCGATCCCACTGGATCGCTAGAAAATGTAAACGTCGATGTGGTTAATAAAACTAGATAAGTTTAAAATTATCTGTTTAGTCATTCATATCTCCGGACCCCAAAACATTTCGCCACCCGACCGGGAGAAGACGAGAGAAGAGAGGGGATATAACGTTTGTATTAATTCGGCGCACTGACCAGGACCACCGAGCATGGGATGGACGAAGAATGAGCGTTACAACACAAAATGAAGGGCACAAAGAAAATTTTCAGATTAGGATGCAACAAGGGAATAAAAACTAAAAGGAAGAAACAAACTGTAAGTACGATAATATTACTATGTTCTACAACCCACACAAACACACATCTAAATAGTAACCCAAAATAGGACGTAAAGATGAACAAAAAAATTAATACAAAATTAAAATATAGTAAGCGGACTGGTTTGAGGGAACAGGTTTTGATGGACAGACGAAAAAAAGGACGAATAGAGAAGAAAATAACGAAATGGCACAATGAACCCTCACACTTGTGTGACAAGGTCAACTTTGATTAAACATTTTAGTGAGAGACTGAATTTTATTTTTTTTGTTTTGTATTTTTACAAAAGTGTTGAACCGTGTGCGAAAAAATATTGTTGATTTTCATTGGCTCGCTTTCATGTTTTTGTGTGCATGCAGATATATGTCTGAGAGTCTGTTGGTCACGTGTTGGTCTGAATTCGCGTACAATAGAAAATTGCTTTATATAGAAAGACTGGTTGCATTTTGTGACGGACATTCCCACGTTGATTTCTCCGAACTGGTAATGAGTTCAAAATTTTTTTTGTGACTATGGTTTTGCGTGCATTCAAATGTTTTAAGTTAAGAATTATTTTGTTAATTGTAGTTAAAAGACAAATGGTTTTGTTTTATTTTTGTAACAGAGTGTGGAATTCTATTTTTTTTTACTTTAAGAGCCGCGTGTGAGGTGTCCTATTTCGTTCATTGGTTGAAGGATTATGTTGTTAATTGGTGAATTGTGGGAGTTAATTTTTTGTGGAAAATGTAAGTTAATAAAATTGTTGTGGTTGTAAGTAGTTTCGGCCTCTGCCTGTTTTCGGATTTTAGAATGTGTTTTCGTCTGTATAGTCACACCTGACTAGGTAGATAGATAAACCGGACAATGTTTGGGTAGAGTGGAAGCTGTACGCTATGAAGTATTCAGAATCGAATGGATGTGACGTAAGATACCCACGGTGCCTATCGATGGCCATGACGACTAAAAGGGAACTGGTCAGATGATTTGTGAGATGATCGGTCACGGTAGACGACTCAGGGAAGAAAAAACTTGTAACCCCGGCAAAGCCAGTAATGTATTAATTAGGCGGTGCTGACCGGTGTGGTTGTTTTCACCGTGGGGACAGGCAGGTGCAGAAGGATTTGAGATGGTGCGATTTTGGCACACAGAGGTCAATAATAGTGATTATAGAACATATAAGTTGTGAAGATTCGTTCAAGTAAATACTCAAATAACAAAGTAATTAGTTGTACTTGAATAGGAAGAAAATGGAACGTGTCTGCCACTGTGTGCCGTGTCACTGTAAGTAGGAAATAAGTGTGGATCATAGTATATTTAAAGCTTAAAATTTAGGTGGCAAAACCGCGGCTCACTTATGAAATTGTTGACTATGCGGCGTGAGGCTTTTGGCATGTATTGTGTGATTTTTGGACCTGAATTTTTTTCTGTCAATTTTAATGTACATTTCTTGTAGTCTAAAGTGAAGAGGCAAAAAGATTTGTTCTCCCCAGGAATATTGGATTGCAGAAGTCATTCCTGCTGACGTAGTTGTAGGAGACATTGAAGTGGTCAAAGTTCACTGTTGGAGTGATTTGTATACAGACTGTCGTCAGAAGTATTGACCTTGGTTCACGGCAACTAGTGACAAAGAATCGATAAAGGATTGTACGGTATTCTTTTTTGGTAAAACGATGTTTACGGAGCGTGAAAAAACTGGTCAAATTTTTGTTGTTGATGCTCACCCTTTCTCAGGAACAGTATATGTGTATGTCGAAGGTTTCATGTGATGAGGCCCACTGAAGAAAAAATTTAAGAAGCCCCCTTGCAAACCCGAAAGAGTAGAGGGAATTTCAGAGTAATATAGTTGAAATAAAATTCATAAATGATTTTTTAATGATTAGGTAAGGCATGTTAAATAATAGTTTAGCAGATTATTCATTTTAGGCGGAATGGTATCGCTGTTCGCACTTCCTGGAATTAATCTTTGGGGTCAGATGAAAGACAAAACAAGGAAGACGATTTTGATTGGCTGACCGTGCGTGAGAGCGATAGATAGAGACTATTTTTTCAGAATGTTTTTTCTAACCGTCAAACAATGTAAACGTATTTCCTTTCGTGTCTGGAACCGCTCCCCAGTGAAGGGAGAGTAACCCCAGTGGGTAGTTAGAAGATGTATATGTCGACGTTAATAAACTAGCTAAGTTAGAATTCCCTGTGTTAAAGTTCTTTCGTCACTGGATTCGAAACAACTAGCGATCTCCTGCCGCGAGAGAATAATGCGACTTTATTATCCAATTGGCGTCTTCACCAAGACCATCCCCACCAAGCAGCTGTGCAAAATAGGCTCAATTCGGGGCAGTGACCAAGAGCGCCCCAGCATGAGGGCGCATTACAACAATTTGAGTTTAGTGAGATGATAGAATTAGCAGAGCCTGAAGATGCAAGCAGATGTGTAATAAAATTGGATGAGATCTTGAAATGAGTCACCTTTGCTCTGCACGAGATGTTTTATGAACACTTTGTCAGGGGCTAGAATTCAATGACGCGGAAGACATCATAAATCTTTACAAAAGCAAAGAATCTGAGTTGAACATAACAAATTACCAGGATATTCCTCTGTTTTCGACTGTAGGCTGAAACCCCCAAAATATACGAGGGTCATTCAATAAATAAGGTGACTTTTTCGGTATAAGGACTTCTAATACAGATAGAAGCTTATTCTTTTTTCTTTTTTTTTTTGTTTTACTTCTTTTTCACATGGATTTAATTTCTTTTGCAGATTAAAAAAAACTTTGAGAGTTTTGGCGATTACCAAAGATGGCCGTCCATAAAGCATGCTCCAGGATTGAACAGTGGTCAGTTATCAAGTTTTTGGTTGCTGAAGGGTGCAAACCAGTTGAAATTCATAGGAGAATGTCAACTGTGTATGGTCCCACATGTTTCAAACAAAAAATGTCTACAAGTGGGATAAATTGTTTAAAGAAGGACGGAACAGTGTTGAGGATGAAGACAGGCCTGGGAGGCCTACAGAAGTGAGGCCTCCTGAGGTGATCGAATCAGTCAATGACCTCATTCAGTCTGACAGAAGGGTGACATTGGCTGGCATTGCAAGGACTTTGAGCTTATCTGCTGCGATCATCAGTTAGAAGGAGTCATCTTGCATCATGACAATGCAAGGCCTCACACAGCAATCCAAACGGTGCAGACCATCAACGAGCTGGGCTGGGAACTGCTCCCTCATCCCCCTTACAGCCCAGACCTTGCCCCTTCAAACTTTCACTATGATGTTTTTTTGCAAAACAATACATATTTACACAAACACTCACTCCCCAAATATATATATATATATATATATATATATATATATATATATATATATATATATATATATATATGTAATAACAATCCAAAGTTGCCCTATTCGAATAACTATTTCAACCAACAAGAAGTCCTGTATTAGCATTGTCAACTCAGAAGTGTCAAGTTTGTATTTTTTTTGTTATTATAAGAAAAAGAGTCCACGTCTGCTTCATATAGTTTATAAAGTAAAGTAGATAAGATGTTCAATCAGACAAAGTCAAACGAAAGGGTACCGACGAAATCAGTATATTTATTAATATTAACCAGGTGACAAAAATGAATCACTGAGATTGAGTTTCCAAGGTCGGAATCTTCGAACACGCCTGTGTTCTTTATCAGCGGATGCGAAAAATAGACAGACGGATGGTGGAAGAACGGTTTATTAGAAGCGGCACGGTTATTTGAAAATTTCTCTCTGGTGTGACTATTCCAGTCGTTATTTGGTAGAAATGAATACTAATTAGCACTATGAAATAGTATATTAAATATTCCATCTTTCATCAATGATATGTAAAGTTTTACTCTTCCTTATGATTTTGTTTATGACAGACAATAGTATCGCAGCTGTCAATGATATGCCAAGTAGGATAAGGAATAGTGTCCGTTTTATTATTTTTATCCAAAACAAAGTTATTTTTATTAAGTTTCTTAACTTTGTACTGTTACTCTCTGTGAATACATTTACACTATAATGGAGTTTGATATGTGTTTTTAAAGGTGATAAAATTTATTAGTGTTATTTTCCAATATGGGGAAAATTGCAGAAAATCAATCCGCCAAGCAGTATAGGGAGAATAATTCCGTCTTTCTGTTCTAGAAAAATATCTCCTATTTTATTTGGATCACTGATTTAATCTTCTTTATTTTAAAAGTATTGATCGATTCGTTTCTATCTTCCTTTATTGAGAATATGCATTTTCATTATTTCATATATGTTTTTAAATATTTTCTTTAATTATCTTAATTTTAAAATAAAATATTTATAAACATATTTTAAAGTTTTCATCATATACACGTGATTATCAGTTGCTTCTAAAATTAGCTGAACCAGATTCCCTCTTTCATTTGTCCATTTTGTTTACACCAATGAGAGATCCACAGATCAATATCAGCGCAGGACCCGGTTACACAGAATCAGGTAATAAAGTTGTAGTACTAATACTGACAACAGGTAAGATTGTCAGACGATTTAAGGAATTGGTCATTCAAAATATAGTGCTGTCCGATAAAAGTGACTCACCTGATTTTTTTTACTTAAAAATGTTTTCGCCTATTGTTTTGGGGGTTAAACTAATATTTAATCGTACTAAGACCTCTTCCCGATCACCTAGTAAAAAGGTTTACTCACCCTAAAGTATTCTATTGATAATTATAATTTTAGATATAAATGAGATTTAGGGAAAAACTCTGTGCAAAAAAAAGTGACTCACTTATTTCCTGCAACGAGTAATCAATAGAAACATAACCGAATATCTTTAAATAAAGAATAATAGAGGTATAATTTATTTATAATAGGTAATATAGTTCGAAATATTTAATAATCTATGGGTCCTCCTTTATTTTGAATAAACTTTTCAAACCTTTTTGGCATTGACGTGATTAGGTCCTGGCAAAACTCATCTGCAAGCATTGAATTCCATTCGGATATGAAATTCATAATCAAACCCTCTTTGTTGCTCAACTGCGTTCTCGAGAGCCTGTACTTTATAATGCTCCATAAGTTTTCTATGGAGTTGAGGTCAGGAGATTGGGGCGGCCATGTCATAACACTCACCTGCTTCTCATCAAAGTATTCCTTCATCAATTTTTATTTGTGAAAGGGAGCATTATCCTGCATAAAAATGAGCTTGGTGGGGTCGATTTGCACCCTTTCAGCAGAAGGGAGCAGACAAGACTATACATTTTTCTTGCACTGCACGCTCTTGAGGGACTTTTCAATTGGTATTAAAGAA